>JABTTQ020000044.1:0-547651 GCA_016081115.2 Rehmannia glutinosa
TAAAGAAGGTCGTGACCGCACATAAGTCTCTGGTCAAAGCATCGCGGTTAGAAGCATGATTTCTTAACAAAGTCCTACCAAGAATCGGTAGCTCCTAAAAACCGCCACTGACCGGGAGAGACCTTTCACAATGATCGAATAATCGATGCATGGTCACTAATTTGACTTAGCTTCCTATTTTTGAGGCCAGAGAGAAAGAGTGGCAAACATTCAAAGCTACCAGAGCTCTCCCACCCCACCTAAAGCCTCCGCGACACCTCCAAGCCAAACACACGTGACTTTACCATTGCTCAAGTCATTGATACTCCTGGAAGAGCACCAATGGTCACGTCAAGAGAAGAGGGTTCAAGCGAATCAAGACCACTCCACATGAGGTTTTCTCCACCATAGAAAACCTTAAGACGCGAAGTGAGATGGGATCACTTAAGACAGCTCCTTCCACTAGAATCGCTTAGCAAAACTCACAAGCACAAGAAGGAAGGAAAGCAAGTTAGTTAAGCATACATCTTAAAGTCGGTCGGACTCTATTTATCATTGTTCTCAAAGTAAGGCGAAGTTGCAGAGGAGAAGACAAGTCTTCATCTTGTTGAATGGAAGCTCTTCTGGCGTGTCATTATTGCTTAAAAGCAAATCGTTGGTTGTAAAGAAGCGAGGAAAGGGAAAAGAAACGGTATTTACTAGCAAGCATTGAAGCGGTCTGCGAGGAATAGAATGACTCTTTGAGCAGCGTAATAAATAAAAGAAACTGTTTGCCGTGGTAGTAAGCGAGATGAGGATTAGTTCAAGCGCTCGGGACCAAGGAGCATAGGCGCTATTTCATAGGGGTGAATACAGTAGAAATTTTATTTTTCAACTAATAAGAATCTCCGACCCTATTAAATGGTAATAAGGAAGTAGCAGATCCTCTCATATAAAAGAGAAAGAAGTTCAGCTGGAGTCGAATGCTTCCTAGAGTCGATGGAGGTCCGTAGAAACTCCAGATAAGCGGTATTATTGAACCGAGACAAACCAACTACGCCTGCAAGATCAAGCACCTAAGACTTGGAGCCCCTCCTTCCCCGAAACTAATCGAAGGAGCCGAGAGCCAAGCCAACCAAGCGCGAGCCCTGCTCAATAGCCCAAATATAGCCGCGTGCCTTTTGCGCACTGACCGCCTCCCGGGTCTACCCTAACCGAGTCGATTTTAGCTCCTACCTTTCAAGGAAAGGAGTTTCACTTCGATTGGCTTTGTGCGGGCGATCGTACGAATATCATGCCACAAGCGAAAAAAAAAGCACTAAGCTTGCCAACTTAACTGCCGCTTCAGTGCCTTTCGAGAGTGACAGGAAGAAGTCCCAACTCTATACCTATTCAGAAATTCCAAGTGATGGCGATTTTGCTCCTATCCTATACTTAGTTCCATCCCGAGTGAATTTTCACTTGATTCCGTCACAGGGACGTGATGATTTAAGGGACTTAACACTACTCTTCTTCCAAGTGATCGATCGCGGCGCCTTTAAGGCTCCTTCGGACCCTTTCAAGGAAGATTAGGCCAAGGGGTGAGAAAGGGGCCAGAAGAAGCATCGAAATTGCCTCGTTCGCACAGATGTATGTGTCAAAGGGGAAATATACCCCGCAGGGTCTGGGTACCGCAGTTCCATTACTAGTATGAATAACCGGGCCGAGTAACTGCATCGGGGACATCCTGGGAAAGAAAAAGGATTTTCTTGTGTGGGGAAAGAATACTCAACAATTGACTTTACAAGAAGCTGACTTATCTCAGGCTCGGGCCCATCCTACTCCGCCGAAGGGTAATTCGGCCTTATGACCAAATCCTGTGACTTTTTTTAGGGCCAAAAAAGACTTCGTTTTAAGCTTCAAAAGAATGCCCGTAAGCGGGATGCGTTTGCTTACGATTGCTGAGTTGAAGACCTTTTTCATTCCCTCTTCTTTCCTTAGACAAGTAGTAAGATTCTATATAGGTAAAAGCTGGATCAGGGGGTTGGGCTACCATTCACTCCGAGATATTATACAATAGGTGAAATGGCACCAAGAGATAAGTCCTCCTCCGGCCATAATCATCTATTTAGGCGCAATAGTAGTCAATTGAAGAAGATTTCCAGCCAGGGGGAGGGGCGAGATCGATCTCAGTCAAGTTGAAGAAATTCCTTCCTACTAAAGGAAATAACTAACTATTTGGGGTTGCCAGTAAAGGCATATTTTTTTGAGTAAAAGAAAGATCTGAGTTATTTGTTTCCGATTCAACCCGTTCGAGCCAGGGTATAAACTACAGGCGAGCACGAGGAGATGTAGATCGGAGTAAGTAATCTACCATCATAATCGTGCCGGAAAGGAATAGACTCTACTAGCTATATTGATAGAAAGAGGTAGTGAATCTTACCCGTAGTTAGCGAGAAA
The DNA here is from genome assembly GCA_016081115.2 of Rehmannia glutinosa. Classification (NCBI taxonomy): domain Eukaryota; kingdom Viridiplantae; phylum Streptophyta; class Magnoliopsida; order Lamiales; family Orobanchaceae; genus Rehmannia; species Rehmannia glutinosa. The sequence continues at coordinate 2,398 of JABTTQ020000044.1, forward strand.
GCAATATACACGACCAACTCTCATATGGAGCAACCTTCTCTCCCCGCTCCCGCTTGATAGCAGTTCTCGGTCCAACAAAGAAAATCCACTCTAGTTGCTTCTTCATGCGTCTCGGGAAACCGGTATTCTCGCTTATGGTGGTTGGAGTCGGGACAGAAGCATAGAGCTGGGTCGCGAGGTGGAGTGAAGCACGATCGGCAGCTGACCGTGGCTCGGCGAGTCTTGTTGTTGGTGCGGCGTTATCGAATTGAGACAACCCGAAGAGGGACCGTTCGCCATAATTTTGCCCGCTTTCTCAAGAAAGAGATGCGTAATAAGCTTTGCTCGGGCGCCCCGTCTCTCGGTTTCGTGTTGACAAAGACGAATACGCCGATCCCAGTGCCCTAGCCGATCAAAAAAAGTCCGATTTGATGAAATCCTTCAAGAAGAGTCCAGTTAACCACTCCTATCATTGGCTTCCCGCATCCTCGGGGGGCGCTCGGACGAAGAACGGCAAATCGAGAAAGGAATTCTAGCTCTTTTGGGGCATCAACTACGCGACGGGTTGCGGACATCAGATGCTTCCTGCGGGGAACTTGAACAAGTGGTCAGAATCAATAGAGTGAGTGGGAAACCTTGTAAACGCGAGCAGGAGAATAGAGATCGGCCCGTTTTGTCTTAGACTAGCCCTTACTCCCATCCATCTTGGCTATCTTGAGCTTATGAATGCTTGGGGCTCTTTCATTTTCCGCCTACTAGGGCTTCAAAGACTAATTCCTACGCTAATCGGGTCTCATAGCCCCACCTTCATACCGATTAATGCGCTTAAAAGCGCACTTCTATGGCCCTTCAGGCATTTTCGAGTTTTATTTCTCGGGATGTGCCTTTATCTTCACCGTGGATTGGCATACTTATTGTGAACTTTTGTATGCATTCCATTGCTCGTCGGTGCAGTGGAGTGTAAAGATTGATTAGTTATATAGTCTTGAGAAATGGTTGAGCATCTTGTATAATAATATAGGTTTTTAATAATGTCGAGCATCTTTTCGCTATGCTATGCTAGCAGCTTTGATTAGCTAGTTTCAAACTATAGGGTAGGGGCTCTTCCGCGCTTATTGCGTACGAGACTTAGCTAGTTTGGGGCTTCTATCGCTGCTTATATTTTAGCTAATTTTAGGCTTAAAAAGACGGGTTTTAAAAAGCTAGAGACGCTCAATCCATGCTTTTTATGATAGCTATTTAATCTTGTTAGTTAATCATGGTCGCCCGAATCACAAAGTGGCTAATGCCTATCGGCACGCTCGTGCGCACGGTGCGATCTCGGTGAGTGTAGGGTTCTCGCCCCATGCACCCATTTCGGTGCCATTGCAGTGGGCTCACCGGGCCCTCCGTTTTTCGACGCTTTCTTCTTGTGTGAAGGTTTTGTGGGCCGCGGATCTTGATCCGATCTCTCTTGACTCGCAAGACGCGCTTTACTCACCATAGAATAGATCGAGGGAGGTTCGAACTCCCATTGCCTCGCTTGTCGGCCAGATTCCATCGATCTTGTTTGATCGCTTATATACAAAATAAGTTAACCTTCCAAATAGCCCAGAAAATGACGACCATCAAAAGGCTAAGCTCATATAGCCGGCCCACAGAGCTTTCCGCACAAGATTTTTTGTCACTTTCTTCTTTTATAAACTTAAAACTAAACTAAATTCAAAAAAGGCTGTCTTAGTGTGAACTTACGATTGAGTCATTAACGGGTACTTCTTTGGGAAAAAGCAAGCGCCTGATCGCATCAATCAAGTCAATCAGGACTAGATTGACGGTGACATTGGTCAACGATGGCAAGCGACTCCAGTTCCGTACTCGTCTGGACAGATTCTCATCGTAAAGCCACCTTTCGATACCCAAAAAACAGGGGTCGTCCGTAAGTCATAAGCAAGACAGACACCGCGGTATTAAAAATAATCAAGAATTACTAATAATAAGAAAGAGTTAAGGGCCTCCATGAGCTATAAATAGAAAAACTTTTTCGAGTTGTTTACTTAATATGTTGTCTTTAGTTGTTTGTTTGGTTTGTCTATGTGTGCGTAAGCTTCATTTTTGGATGTACTTCCCATGTAACGGCTATTAATGAATAAAAGTGTTGATCACTTTGTGCGCGTAAAGCTTCCCATGCCTCGCTATCCTATCTTATTACTCGTGACAACAACTATGGCGACAAGAAATACCGCTTATTCCCTTCATCTTTAGATGCTTTCAGATCGCTTCGATCACGAATAATAGCCCTAGTTCTAGTTAGTTCATACTACCGCTCTCGCTTACTTGCACTGGCTAATGTCTTTCCTTATTGGGATTTCTTTCCATTGCTTGTCTTCCTGGTTAAGAAAGCTTTCAAACAAAAATGAAAAATGCGGGATAAGAATCTCTTAAAACGTTGACAATAATGTTCTTGATTGATATTTGTTTTACTTGTTGGCAATTCAATGATGTGTCTTACATCCAGGTATCCTAAATCGAGTAGATATCTTTGTTGATTTGCCCGTTTCATGATCACTATTGAGAGGAAGGAGAGAAATTTGAATTTTCCCATAATGTCACGAACAAGGAAAAGGTTATTGCAAAATTATAGCTCAGGAAAGAGCACGTAACTAAACAACTCTCCCTTATCCGTAAAGCGTAAGGGCTTTCACTTAATTAAGTCCATACTAAGGTGAGTGTCGGCTGGCTGGGATCGTAAGACGTCATCCCGGAGAGGTGCGAGGGAGGGTGATTTTTGAGAGAGGGAAGTGAGGATAGAGATGAGAGAAAGAGGAGCAGCCCCCATGTCTTCGAGAGATAGATAGGGAAGGTAGTACCGCCAAGGGAAAGGAGATGTCCCTGTGATGTAGTAGGTGTCCGCTTGGGGTAGGGAAAGCGGGTAGCCGCCGAGTGACGATTGGCGAGGGGAGTTCCATCATGTAGTGGGTACAAATAAGCAAAGAAAAGACAAGTAGAAGCCGTGAAGCGAGGAGTAGTAAAAGTGGTACGAAGCGTTGATGTGCAAACGAGGACGGATCACATGGTTTTGTCTTGGCCGACTTTGAAGTTTTTGTCAGTGAGGATTGCTTATCTCTTAAGAAAGGGCTTTTCAAAACCTTATTATTAATTATTAAAGGGGAGTAGTCTCTCGATGTGCGCTCTATTATTGGCTCTATTCGCTCTATTATTGCGTCCTATTCTTGAGGTGATCGGGGTTAAGCCCGGCGATATAGCGATACGGGGCGAAAAACAAAGGACTATTCGCTCTTGGGGTGGCTTCGTGACTTTCCAACCGAGCTGGGAAAGGACAATTATTCAATAAGACTAAAATCTAGTGGATCCGGTTCACTATTAATGAAAAGCCGGTGGAAATGATCCTTGTTAGGGAACCAAGACAAGAATTCTTACTAATAATAAGAAAGGGTTAAAGGGCCTCCAAGGCCTATAAATAGAAGCTTCTTTCAGTCTCTATTTGCAAAGAAAGACGTAGAAGTGAGAAGAAAAGAAAGACTTTCATTCAAGAAGACTTAACACTCTTATGGATATCGCTGGAAGACTTTTTCCATTCAACAAGAAATACAAACCGTGGAAAACGAGAAGCTCCAACAGGAGCAAATGCTCGTCTGTTCGGGAGCATCCGCCTGCTCGATCCGGAGGTCGTAGGACGAATTATGCGATCCATCCGGGACCGTCATTGGGTCTGGAAGACAGGAGGAGGGCCCTACTCAACGAAGAGAAAGAGCTCATTGTGCGGCTGCCACCTCGGTGACCGGGAGCCCAGAAAGAGTCCGTCGACTCTTTCTAGAAGATTTAAATAAGGAGTCCGTCGACCCGTTTTAATGCATGGCTTTCTTTTGTTATCTTTCATGTTGTTCTATGTCTGTTGTTAACAACATATGTTCTTAGTTCACTTTGGTTTGTTGTCTTTAGTTGTGTTGGTCTATGTGTGTGTAAGCTTCCTGAATGGATGTCTTTCCCATGTATAAAAACTTGCTTGTAATGCTGGAATGAATAAAATCTGCTCATTAAGAAGGACACCTTATCCTTTCCCATAGTGATAGTAATTACCTCGTCGGAAGGTATAATGAAAAGTATAAAAGGTGAGGAAAAGGTTTGTCTAAGATGACGTCGACACTTGTTTGCCTGAGACAGAGCAAAACAAATGAAAGCCAAACAAAACAAAAAAAAATCGAACAAGTTCAACCGACCAATCTTTTTATGATTTAAATGAACATCCGAAGCGAGGCAAGATAGAAGCATGAGCACCCAAACCCATATCGAGAAAAGCTTTGGCTTAGCCATTAACGAGATCAATCACTCGGTCTTCGCTCACAGAGAAGATGCCTCTAAGCTTGAAACTAAATCCCGAAGCACAAGGAAAAGGCCCCTATAAAAGCAAGAAAGTCTTGATTGGATGCATAGAATTTTCACCTTGATGCATGGGCCGACCTTCGATTCACCAAGCCGAGTTTCCATCACTTTCTCATTTGGGACCCGAACTCAAGTGTAGGGAATCGCTAATGTATAACCCTTGAAAGGCTTTCATTGGAACTTCCTTTTTCCTTCGCTAGTATTCATTTACCAATGGAGAAAAAGGAGATAGAAGAAGAATCACATGTATGCGTGCTAAGCGTGGGCAAAGCGGCGGAAGCTATGGAATAGAGTCTTTCCTTGCTTTGGCATTCGGCAAGTAGGCTAAATAGGCATGTATGCTTTCTTAGCTGGGTTTGAGGACATAGGAGTATTTACTGCTTAAGTTTACTCATGAATTAAAAAGAAGAAGTGGTCATATCATATAAGATAATAGTTGAATGTTTGTTTAATATCTTTATTCTATGCTCTTTGGTGAGGAGGAAGTGACATGACATAGTCAATGAGGAAGGGGTATGCATCGTATAATTATAATAAGAGAAAGGTACGCACGTGAATCGATTTCTATCAATTTGATTTTCCTCTTGCTTTTGGTGAATTAGGTGCTTGATCAATAACCAGGTGTGGCGTGAGTCACTCTTGGTCTTTATCCCTTATCCCTAAATCCCCAACAGCGGTTGAAAACCTTGTGTTAGCAAGTTAGAATATCCCTTGTTCACCGTGAATCCTGACTAAAATTTATAGCTCGAACTCTTTGTCAGCATTTGTTCTTGGTGAGTGAATAGCTGAGTGCCTAAATTAGTGGATTATTTGCTTGACTCCTTAGCCTTGGCGGCTCATCTTTTTTTTGGTGTGATCATATTTGTAAGGGAATATCACCGATTGTTGGAATCGAGCTGCAGGGGAGAGAAGGATTAATAGTAGAAGCTAGGTTTATCATCCCCATTAAGTTTAATTTGCTTTATAGTCAAAGAAGAGAAGAGTAAGATTTGTAAAGTATAAATCTCACTCGATAAATGACTTTTGAATGGAGATCTTAGATGAGAAGGAAGATCTTATTGGATTTATCGGTACTCGAATATGCCTTCAGTCGGCTGGGAGTGCTAAAGTCTTCCCTCTAGGAGAGCTAGTAATTCTATTGACTTCAACTCTGTCTTTTGTCTAGCCTTCCTTGAAAGAAATGAGTAAAGCGAGGAGAACTCTTGAGTAAGGCGATTACCTTTTTCCTCTTGATGAGGAAAAACACTTATTTTAGAAAGTTGTCCGATTTCAATTGGCGTCTAGGAAGGGAAATTGACTTGATACCAAAATCACGGGAAAATGAAACAATGGCACGATTGAATCAATAGTGACGATATGCCCGGCAGGGAAGAAGAAGGGAAGGAAGTGACATAGTTAATGTACCCATTTGTTTTCTCCAAGCGGTGTTCTATCTACTAATTAGTAATAGGCATTCGCGGACTAAGAGCTCTTGTCCGCCTTTGAAGGTTTCGATGTTTGAAAGTGAAGCCCTCAGGGTTGTGGACAAAGACGTTCTTTAACTAGTTGTGCCCTTAACACGAAGCGCCGGCGCGTAACGCCAGAGTGCATTAAGTAAGTCGATACTAGCTGGTACGTTGACGGGTCAATTGTGCAGAGCTTTTCCCGTGAGGCCGAACCTAAACCGTGCTCGAGAGATAGCATTTGTCCATACAACGAGTTGGGATGTATGGATTTTTCGAAAGAAGAGCCGTGGTGGTCCCCGGACCGCCCGGATCCCCAGTGAATCGAAAGTTGGATCTACATGGATCTCACCGACCGCCCCATCTATCCTCCTGAGAGAGGTTTGGTTTCAAACCCCGGTTTCGAGCAGGGGAGGAGTACGCCATGCTAATGTGCTTGGATGATCCACATCTCGAGGGTCGGCGAGGTGAGCACATTGAACTATCCATGTGGTGAGAGCCCTCGCGGCCGAACCGGCACAACACCCATTTGATGCTCGAGGGGCGCTCTCTCTTCTTTCTATCTCTTTCAATCCAATCGCTCTTTGTCAATGGAAAGTCTCTTTATCTTAATGGCGTATCGCGCTCTCTCTTCAACTCTCTCGGTCTTTGCCTCTTTAAATTAGTATAGGAATTCTTTTCCGAATTCCTTCCAACCGGCTTTATTGCTTTATTGCCTAGTTTTCTTCTTTCGCGGTAATGCTTTGATAGAGGAAATGCAAGACCGAGAGTTCAAGTTCAATCCCATCACTTCATGCCGTCTTGATCGACCTCGATTCCGCAGAGACAATCCCGTATTCGCCGTGCAGACAAGGCTGAAAGAGATGCAAGGAAAGGAAATCACGATTGAGCTACGATTAGGATCGATCAGATTGAATCCTCCTAATCACTCCGATCAGCTTGAAGTAGAGGGCTAAGTGAACTATGAATTAGTTGAATGAACAATAGGCTAATAGGTCCATCGCACACTTACTCTACTCTATAAATCTTGGCTCCTCGGTGCACACCGATTTAAGATAAGAGAGCGGGTACTCGTGAGAGATGACTTGGCTGAGAAACGGAATTCAAAGCGGATAGCTCATTTCCTTTCCTCACTCATAGAAATTCATGGCGGTTAGAATAAAGGCGATTGATTCGTCTTCTTCGGGCAAGTACCAAGACAGATGATATTTACCGTTGATTCTACGAGTTTCATTCCTTCTATTCCCCTCTTCTTCATCTCACGAGCCGATATTATCGTCTTTGTGTAACTTTTTTTAGAAAAAGGACGGACTTTGCCGGATCCTCCTCTTGAAGGAATTTCTGTCTTTATTCACTAGTCATCTCGTATCTTAGTGATCAGTTATAAGGATTTTCGGCATGAGACCATTCCTAAGACAAGGAGATTGAATTGGAAATGTCTTTGACTCCTTTTCTTCTGGTGATCTTGACTTGCAAGGCGATTTGCAACCGTCTTCTGATTAGCTATTCTTCCTGCTCTAAGCTTTTACGCTCATGAGTAGCACTAGATCTGACTTCTAGAACATTGTTCAATCACTTTCTATTCATTAGAGTCAAGGTCGGTACATGCGCTTTGGAACCCTGACGAGAAGCGCCTATGGTCATGTTCTTGATGAAGTTGCCTAGGAGCTTGATATGATCATGTCCGAGGTTCCTTGGATCATTCCATTCTCTTACAGTTCGTCGATGGGATCCCGATTGCAAGCGTCGTTGGACACTCTCGATTTTACTTGGATCCAGGTTCTAGAACGGGAATCTTCTGTCTTAGAATGACGATGTTCTCAACATCTTTGCATCATGTATGGGTACTCGAGGTTTTAATAGATAGAAAATCTCAGTAGTGGGCGCTTTTTCTAAGGTTTGTATAGGGCTATAAGTAGGCTGTTTGCTATTGCTATAAGGGCTGCTCGCCTTTATACGGTTTGGCTTCGCTATCGCTCCTATGTAGTGGTCGAACTAAAAAGTGGTATTCTGCCATACGAGAATGCTTCTTATCTAAGTGCTAGAAGCTTCGCGAGAAGCAAGATGAGATCTCTTGCCTTCAATTGATGTGGCTATTATAGAATTTCGCATTGATGTTTGAAGCTTTTTTTTGAAAAGGCCATCATTAATTTCTTTACTACTCTTGTAATAAGCACTTTCTTTTTTATTGAGTTGCGAGATCCCGAAGAATTCTGGAGTGTTTGATCATCTTGCCCTTTCAATCTTTCTCTTTTCTACCTTCCTCCACCGTGCTTTGAGCCTCTTCTTGCGAAAGGTCGCGGATGAGATCACCTATTTGTTTTTCGTGATCACGAATCCCCTTAGTAAGGAAGATTATCGAGATTCACTACATCGGCAGGTGGAGCGGGGAAAGGCTATTCGACGGCCCGCTTGCTCCACGCCGTGGTAAAACCACGAACGGGAACCCGACTTCTTGTTCTCCTGAGTTTGGGTAAAATGCGAAGAAGTCTGTGTCACCGCGAGAACTCTTTCGATCCATGACTCACTTGATCGGAAGAGTGCACGTCAGAAGATAAGACCAAAAAGAAACCACAGAGTGAAAAGGGCGGATCGCTCATTCAGCCACACCACGGTGACCAAGCCATCTTCTTCTAGTTGCGGGGGCCGAAATCCGGTGACCAATTCTTTGCTCGAATAACCAAAGCCAATAAGCTCAATTCTTCCATAAGATAACGGGCGGGCTTGCCCGAGTCGAAATAGCGACGAGGTGCACAAGAGTACTTCGCGCCACAACCATCTCCTTTTATAGGTTCTACGGACCGATGTCTTTTCTTTCAGCTTTCATTTGGGAGAAAAGAATCATAGATATGCTAGGTCATTAGAAGGAAGAACCGCCATAAAAAGATTCCTCGTGTATCATCGTAGCAAAACTATGAACGGGAGCTAGCAATCGGACCGTATTGAAAAGGTTCACGAGACACTGACATGGAAAAGTCACAATATTAAGAAAGGAGGTACAAGAATGAAGAAGGAAGGGTAGAATTATGAATGAATACAAGCTGTGGCTAATAGCCGAGGCATAAAAGAAGCATTTTCTATGGGATCCAGAAACCACCAGCCACCCCGACCTAATTCATGATGAGCCCACCAACTTCCCCGGCAAAATGCCTACGGTAAAAACCACCGACATGTCAAGATCCAAGTCGAATTGGTTCGGTCAGTCGAGACCATTTGTGTTCGCACGCGGCCCAACAAAAAGGGGCGCAGAGTGGTATCTTTCTTTCCATTACGACGACACACGCTGCTCCCTCCCGTGTCACTAGCGCTCGTGTCGAGAGCGAAGAGAAAGGCGAAAAAGGGCCGCCAAGGAGATAAGCAGCTTATTGCTACGTAACAATAAAGCGAGATAGCATTTTGCACCCACATCTTTGAATTTGAGGTAAAGAGCTCGCTTGTTATACGGATCCGACGCATTCAACAGAAAATCTTCCATTCTCATTCAGGCATCCTTCCGCATTAGCGAGTGGAGTGCCACAATCCCATTCATCATTTTTGATTTACATAAGCCAAAGCCCATAAGATGGCGACGTCTCCGCATAAATGCAAGGAGGATGTATAGGCTGATATAGGATCTTGTGGAACAGATTTGATTCTGCAAACGGTTGATGCGAAGGAAAAAATTTCGAACAAAAGGGTCGGAACTACGATAGGAAAGGAGAGAAAACAAAGCAATGCCAAGAGCTCAAAGTCAATCATTTTGTTCATCGATAAACGAAGCTCTCTCTTTATCATCTCGTGCGGATGCAACAAAGGATGAGTCCTTTTTCCTTAATGAATGGGAGGCGCTTAAGGCCCGTGAGGAGCAAAGCTCATTTTCCTTCGAGGGTAAGCGGGCGCATAAAAGGGCTGGTCCGCAGTCAAAGTCCGGTTCCTTAAGCGAACGGTTCGAGATCAACAAGGGTTCGTAGAACGGCGGAGTGTACAAGGCGGGCGCGCCCACTTTTTTGTTCGTAGCCAGGAGAGATAGAATGGAGTTCTTCGAAGTTCGAAAGAAAGGAATAAAAAGAGTTTCTCTATGGCCTCCTCGTTTTGAGACATTATGGCTTTTGGGTGGACCGGTAACAAAGAAGGAATCCATAAAAACTTAGATCCGACACCATGATAAAATACTACCCTCATGATTAGACCATGTCCTCGAGATTTGATAAATGAAAGGTGCATTAGCGGTTAATACATTGTAATTGGATAAGTTATTAGGAATATGACGGAACGAAAGACCAAGGAAAGAAAAGAAAGAATACACCAAAATGCAGGTGCTGCACCAAACACTGGTGGTTCTTTCTTGTTGTAAGTGAATGCAACGAAAAGACCCGGAAATAACGAATAATGAAACAATTCATATATTGACATTTCGTGCTCATTTCAAAATTTCGCTTTGTTATTCCCATCATCCAGAACCACAGGATGATCCACAAGAAAAGGTGGCGAGGATTCGAACCTATGGCCGGCCCGCCCGACTTTCTTTGGGTTGGTGGCCGGGTTAGCACCCTCGTCGCCTCTGTGCCCGAAACAGATGCGCTGCCCTACCCAGCGCGTAACCTTTTGTCTCCCCTACTCCTCTTCTGGTTGTGCCATTACCAATCGCGGGTAACCCCGGTCCCCGCCCGACCTAAGAAGAACGATTATCCTATGACCAGGACCACTTACTTACTTCTCGAGCGATAGTTCCACGAACCTATAAAGCACGCACGGTCCGAAAGCTGAGAAAGCATTCCGCCGGGAAGTCGACCACGGAATGTGAGCCACATGATATGAATCCTCTTGTGTTGACCGGCTTAATCTTGGGGAAGGAAGAAGTGTCTACAAGAGATACCGGGTGGAAGAAGCCCGCTATAATCTCTACTTCTCTTTTCACCTTGCTCAACCATGCTCACAGATAGAAACTTGATAGAAAGATAGTGCCATTTGATGGATAACTAGGAAAAGGGAGAAGGAGGCTCACCTCAATATAGTGATCTTAACCATATCTCAATCTTGGAAGGAGGTTGAACGGGACTCTTTCTTATCTTGGGCTTGAAAGCATCAGTGTTCTAGTGGAGCGGGCTGCCTTGTTCTTTCGTCGGTGAGTACGGTCTCAGTCCTGGGGCTGAAGCCCCCGCCTCTTAGATAAGGTTGCTTACTTTGATATTGATTAGAAATCCGAATCTTATAAGTAATGGGCTCACCTTATTATAGAAGTTCTTACTTGGCGAAGAAGACTGATCTATTAGAATATCAAGGCGAAGGGATGCGGCAAGAAGCTAATAGGATAAAGCTAGGCTCAATAGCTGCTCAGAAAGGTTCTAGTCGGGGCATCATCCCCGCGCTTGAAAGGTTCAGTGTTCAAGGAAACCCTGGCGAATAAACGAGTGTTAGCGCGCTTAAACTTTGAATCTCACGGGTGTTAGGGGAGTATGGAAGACTACTTCTTACTCTTTCTATTTTTTACCCGCTGCTGAAGTGACGAGGTTTTTGATCAAGATTTCACCCTTCCTATTATGGGCTTCGGTTCCTTCTGACTTGATATCTTCGACTCCTATCCTGCCGGAGATGTTGAGCGGACACTCGCAAAGCGATTCTCTTCATTGTTTTAAGGGTTTATATTTCGCACACTTAGACGGGAATTTCTATACGAAATCTCTTCCAATTTTCTTTATTCAGGTGAGCTGTTTAGCTTGAACAAAGTGTTTTTGAACCCGTTAAGAAAGTTTGATTCGCTCCTACCTGTCTTTCGCCGCAGTCGATATTGGAACGCATTTACGACGAACCAGTTATCAACCTATTCACTTCTGCTGAAATTAGAAGATACATATACATTAATATGGTAAAGAGCCTGTCGTGACATATTCAACTTCACTTCCGCTTCACTAAACGTAGTTGACAATTGCATCAGCAGCGCCCTACGGTCAACTCACCTCACATCGAGTCCTTCCTCTTCTCCAGGATTGGTGTGGGGAATCGGCCACTAGAGCGAGATAGCCCTTGTTTAGTTCATCATTTCGTTCGGATATGAGCTGTATCCCCTTGGGTCAAAGGACCAATTGATTCATAGCCAATGTTCTTGCGCTTACCTCGGGCATAGAAAAGCATCTTCGCCTATTGTCCGGGAGGAAGGAGAAAGAGCAATAGGCTGGTCCGCCCTACAAAAACGAAACGGTACCTCGTAACCAGTCATCCATAATATCAAATAAATCTTTTTTGTCTTTGGTAAATTGACCAAGGGCTATAGTCATAGTGATCCTCCTATTCAACTACTTGAACCATTTCCGAACACCTCATAGCATTTAAAGGGCGTTCGAGGATTCGATCATTTATGTATGATTTGATTTCTCGTACCAATCGCCCCTTCTAATGTCTAATGGATTTCAAGATCAAAATCAATCCTTTAGTGGTCCATAACTGAATTGGGTAAAGACATGAACTCAATTCGGATCTTCCTTTCTCATTTTTAATAAAGACGGACCTAACTTATTATTATGACTTATTAATCGGATAAATGAGTTTTTGAAAGAGTTTGTTAAAGGAAAAAGGAGTCCCTTCTCCCGCTAAGTTGATTCTCGTGACTCTTCTCTCGTTCTTTACATTACTTCCTAGCCGCTTGGCTGTAGTAGGTATCCGGTTCACTTTGGGTATCGGACTATGGCTTTCAACCTAAATGGTTGTAATTTCTACCAATCTGTAGTTGATAGTCAAAGGCCGTGTAATTGGGAGACTTGGCGGATATCATTAACCGTGCCAACCTTGGTATGGAAGTTATGCATGAACGTAATGCTCATAACTTCCTCTAGACTAGCTCGCTTATCGAAGCTCCATCTACAAATGGATAAGACTTTATTAGTGTATACGAGTTCTTGAAATAAAAAAAGAGCCACCACTTTCTTATATTCAATTTATAGTTACCGGTAATGCCACATCAACTATTCTGTGCTCGTGGGTATCTTAACCATTGATTCAATTGCATCACGAGTTGATTCTCAAACAAAAACAGCGCTTAGGTATTGACGGCCGGTTATTCCGGCAAAAGAGTATGAGATGAAATAGCTAACAGGGCATTCTCTCGCACCAGCTCATTCCCTTCCTCTTGATCGGCTTAATCGACCTTGGGAGTTCTCCACCTGCAGAAGCAAGCAAAGTGGGTCGGGCTGGCTCGAAAAAGCTCGACCGATAGGGAGAGGGTGAGACTCAATTTAAAAAAGAAAAGCTATTTCTTCCTTAATACGGGGCACTAAAGTCTTTCTACCTTCCTAACCTTCCCGGGCTTACCACCACCGGTACAAGAGAATTAAAACAAAGGAATGGCCCATCAAGAAGGGCATTTTCTACTAACCAACAGGGGATCCCTGGGCTAGAAGTCTTAGTCTTTTAAGAAAAACTTCAAAAATGACTTTTGCTATCCTTTTTACCCTAGTAAGGTAGAGCTAACGAAGAGAGCTCGAAGAGCGAGCAAGCCAAAAGGCACAAACAAGTTTGCCGCCAGAGCAGTTTCTCAGTGACTCGATAACAATGGAAAACTACCTCCTAGGGCCGAGAAATGTGCTTAACTTAAGCGGATACAAAATCCTTTGAAAGCGAGTTAGGAGGCGAGGGAAAATGACATATCGCTTAGCTTACTTAGGGAGGGAAGGAAGATAAGCTTAAAAAGCATCCGAGAAAGTGGAAAGCTTGTTCGCTCACTCGTCGGGTCGGCGGATCAACAAAAGTCATTGTATCTAACGTCATGGTTGTTTTCCCTCTTCAAAGAAATTGACATTTGATAGTTCCATCGGGTGATCTCAAAAGGATAAAGATGGAAATGTCAAACAGAATCGAGATAGTTTTTAGCATAGAATGGATGTACCCGATCGATGAAAAAGAAAAGAAGAGCACTGGCCTTTCTCGTCTCAATCCCAATGCTAGTTCCCACGGTGTACACCATGAATGAACGATCGGTGTCGGTGGATTTGTTCATCCATGCCGTCAAGCTCTTAAGTCATGTGTTCACACACAGGGTGAACAAGCTTAGAACCCACGTCCATAGCTTTCGATCTCTTTCTCAATGGTAGTGAATCTCTCTGCTTTGTCTTGTTGGTATGGGAAGAAAAGTCGTGCTTGACCTTCCTTGGTGCTTTCACCGACTGTGATGTTTGCACTGGGGAATTTCTATTTATCTTCTTACGAAGCCAACAACGGATATTTTTCAAGCGGATGAGATCACACCGCTTACTCTTGTTGCGGCCCGGCAAGGATAACTCTAACAACGGGTAGGCTTTCACCAGGTTAATTGAACACTAACCTACTCGAGCAAGGGTACGGCGCTTACTAATTCACTTTCTCCAAGAGTCGCTACGATCACTCATTCCAACTACCGACTCATTCCCTGACTTGCTTGCACTTGCCTCCAGAAAGGAATGGAATGAAAGACGATGTCATCCCCTTCCCGATTTTAGTGAAGTTCCCATTGAGTCGGATGGACATGAAAAAGAAATGAATTGATAGAGTCAAGTCATCAGTGCACGGCATATCCTTCAAGTCGAGCTATTCGATGCCATCCTCATTTCTTCCTTACGAGATATCCCACGGGGACTTTAACAAAATAGAACCTGGGATTATCGACTCTACTCTAGGGACTTCCTTAAAATAGAGAACCACGGTCGAAGAGTCTATCTTTATCTTTTCTCGCCTTATAATTCAATATCCTATGGGGTGACTTATCTGTGTTTGGGGATAGCTTAGCAGGTTAGATTACTAGAACCTTCCTTATTCACTAGCTTACTTGATAGAGGATTAGCTCGCAAAGGGACTTATTCGCGCCGAGGGGCAGCCGACTCTCAAGACCTTGCTCTTCTTGACTTACCCTTACTCACAGCACTTTGAAAGTTGACTTATCCCATAACCTTCCCGACTCACTACTTGCTTACCTTAACTTCTAGCTCTATAACCTTCGCTCTCTTTTGGTCTCACACGACTAACCTTCTTCTTTCTCTTCGATTCAATAAAATATCCGTGGGACTTCCTCTATCGCTTGGCTTCGTTGATTGACTCAGAACCTTCCCAACTATAGCTAGGGTTAAAAAGCACCAGCTCATATGCTCTATCCCCGGGATTACTACTAAAAGGTAGGGCAAAAGGGTAGGGTGACTCTAGCAATGTAGGGGTTTAGGGTTCTCATAGGCTTATGGATACAACGGGAATTGCTTCTAGACTTTGTCGATTCCTCCGATAGCTACGGTACCGTATCTATTCGTTAATCGGATCTCCTACCTCCACTTTTAGGGAAGGTTGGTTAGTTCTATCGAGCGAGGGTTAGGTTATCAAAGTTTGAACAAACAAAGGGAATTCTCAAAGACTATTCAGTTCGAGCGTCAGCGTCGTCGACTTCAAGGAGACATCATAGATGGAGCGAAAGAAGCGAGGTTTCTATTTAATAAAAGGTAGCGAGCGGTTCCAAATGTTGATTGGGGAGAGATCTATAGTATCAAAGGGACCAATCCCATATTCCAATCTCATGAAATGCGGTTGGTGCATCGCTCATGAATAGGGACCCCCCTTCACGTCTTTCGAGACCCTCGGGCCGTAGCCCGTAGCATTTTGATTGAATGAATCAAGGAAGCTACTAAAGGAGCTCATAAAAAGCGAGAGGGGATCATCAATGCTTTGACCATGAGTAGGATGTCATCTCGGTTTTGAGTCGAAGGGGATCGCTCCTCCATTAACATTCAATGAGATGCGGCTCATACATGGACATAGATAAAACCATGAGACTTTTAGAAAAAAGCTCGGGGGATCACGACTAGAATGTCGTATCTTTCTTGGTGAGACAGATCATCCAATCTCTTGATTCTTTTTCCGAGGCGAGGCTCTTAACGAGTCGATTCATCTTAGCTTGCTCGGTTGATTGCTTTCGGCTTTGATACTGAGAATGATCCGAGCATGTCGTATATAATATAGTGGTTGGTGTCTATCCAACTCTTACGCTCTCGATCACTTCATTCCTTCCACTCGTCAACTTCGTTCAAGCGGTTTGGGGCTCCTCGTAGTATAAGATACGAGTCGAGAAGAAAGGTGAGGAAATCTCGATTGAAGCCAATTCAACCGCTTCGCCCCTATTCTTTCTCTAGAAAAGGTATCGTGAGAAAGAAGTCCCTAGCTTCGAAGTGGCAGCGGTGCTATCGTATAGTTGAGAAAGGTGCTTTTAGGAGTGATCTTTCTAGGTCTTTCCTAAGAGAAAGGGAATAAATAGGTTGAAAGAATGAGGTCCATCGCCATCAACTTTAAGTAAAGTAATCAATTCTCGAATTCAAGTCAAAGCTTTAAAAGAAAACTCTCAACATTTCTTGATGAATTATCGGCTTTAGTCTCTTCCTTCACCTAAGGCCGTCAAAGAGCAGAAAAAGTGTACAAACGATTCGATCTTATTGGCTTCTTCAAGAAGATAGGATTCTCTCTATCTATCTAATGCAACAAGTCTCCTACTCCTCCTACTATTATTCAAATCCGTTTTTAGGGTAAATGGTGAGTCTATTCCACTGCTGTTGACATGGGTTCATTCCTATCCGGCGGCAGCAGACTAGTCTTTATGGCGAGAAATTGTCCGCAAGGTGAAAAGTATGGAATTGCTCCTAAACCAAATCCCGTGCCAATGTCGGATCTACGAATACCGGGTTGTTGTTTGCAAGAATACGCTATTTGGCTTGGCTCTTTGAAGGACAACTTCCCTTGTTAATGTACGACGAGGGGAAAAAGTACACCACCCCCTAAAGAAAGGCGGTCCTTTTCATCTCTAACTTTCGAATGTTCGAGCTAATGTAACGGCTGTTTAGGTAGTTGGAGTTGCCTTGATGTCATAAAGGTGCCCGATTCGAGGAAGGTGCGAAAGAATGGCTATTCTCTTGCACGTTAATGAATCGAGGAATTGCGTATGTAAGGTCATGTAAGGAGGAGAATCAAGATGAAACGGGTAGTATATCCCTACTAATAACAAAGAGGGGTGCTAAGCTAGGGTTCAAATCCGATAGCAACTAGAATAAAGGCGTAATTTGAACTTTCAATGAGACTTTACAAAGGTGGAATTATCTTTTGGATTATCCTAGTAAAAGAGCGAAAAGTCATTTAGAAATAAAGGCTTTCAATCCGACTTACTCCTTTTAGGGGAGTAATATCATATATAAAAAAAATAGAAAGAAATAAGAGCGAAGCGCTAACGGAGACAGAGGCTTGCCGAGTGAAAAGAGGTATTAGGGGGAGTCGTCGTGAAAGAGAGTCCTTTGTGGATAAGAAAGTCTTCAATAGGTAATGCTAGTGATCATTCTAAGAGGAAGTAGCTCATACTACTAGGGCATTTACATACGCCCAATCAAGTGGGCGGTTACGCAAACAAAGATAGAAAGGGGGGATGAGACTCTATAGCAAACGATGAAAATGTAGGGGCTTACGACCATAAATATAGATATCATTCACCACTAGCAAATACGAGTGAGAAGAACTCTTCACCCTCGAACGGTAAGGAGTAAAAGATCCCTTTTTCCTTGATCACTTCACTTGAGCAAAGGACTTTCACGACACGGCTAAGAAGGCATAAGTGGCAATCGGTCTTACTACTATAATATAAATGGACTTCGTTTCGATGGACTCGTTGTGAAGCCCTTATCGGGGTTTCGAGCTCTGTTGGGTTCACCCCCATTAGTGTTGGTATTTTTCTTTTTTGTTCTAACCAACCCGTAGAAAATAGAATCCCCCTAGTTTTCCGGGAGAATGCAATAATAGCACAAGAAGCGAGATCCTTTAACAATAAACCAATAGATACCCCGGTTCAACAACTATGGCTTCGTCTAGTACAATCTCGGATCCGGAGTCGCCTATCCTTGGTTAGGAAATCAAAACACTCGGGAAACTACTTAGTAAGTAGCGACAAGGATTTCCTCGAACAACCAGGTATTACCGAAGTAAGAAGAGAAGATAGGATCTTTGAAAGAAATAGCATCGATCGCAACAATGCATATAGCACCTTAGAACACCCCGAGTCGAAAGGTAGTGAGGGGATTCTCGCCTAAGTAGACCCGGTCATTTAGGAACTTGAACATCTCCGCTTTAGAGCGGATGTAGTTGAATTTGGACCTTAGCTATTCATCTCGCACCGAGACCAAGATTCTAAACCTTGTCTTTCCGCTTCCCTTCGCAGAAATTACTTATAGTTAGTAAGCGACACGATACCTTATAACTACCAATTACAGGCCTAAACCGGGAGTCGGAACTAGTAATGTGACTTTTATAAACATAAACGAAAAATCCAACTCAAAGTCGAAGGCGGGAAACTCTACCTACGAAGCCTCAATTCGGGAGGTTGGCGGCTTATCAACTACCAGTTCCTTCCATAAAAATGGGATCGAAGGATCGCAACCAAGCACATAACATTGAATCTCGTGAAAGACATTATTTGGCTAAGTCTATCCTTGACTAGCGTTGGAACTTAGCTCAATCGGGCACTCCTTTGCTTAGATTAGACCCAGGGCGAACTATTGACTACTTACTTGAATTCCTAAATATCCAAATTTTATCGAGACTTAGTCTAACTCTCAACAATCGTGTAATGAAATCAATGAGTCTAATTACTCCTTTAATAAGAGGAAATTAAATTGGCCTCTCTTCTCTCTTTTCTCTATTGAACTATGGAAAGCACTTATAGTAGTGACACGAATTCACCACTACTTATGACTTTGCCAATGGGGCAAACGAAGGCTAACCGTTAAGTTTGTTATGATAGCAAGAATCGAGTAGGTTATTCGATCTTGCTTGTGCGCTTTGGTCCTTCTTACAGAGACTATCCTTTGCATCGATTCCGATCCATCCAAGGTTTCTTCAACCAAACCCATGGACTACAAGGAAAAAGATAGAACCTTGCCCGACAAGAAACGGTGATTCAATAGCAGATGGTCTTGGAAAGAACCTTTCATTCGATGCTTGATTCAACTTCCAGACAACCAAGCAAGGGTCGAAGGCATAGGGTTAGCCCCTGCGGCAAGCATTATCCGGGAACGATTATCCGGAGGCGGAAGAAGGTTGGCGTGACACGCCTAAAATCCCCACAATCAATCCACAACAGGCGAAGAGATAGCGATTTCCGCTTTAGCGGCTTGAACCCTTCGATCAAGGAATACCAACAATCAACTAAGTAGCTGACCTCTTACACGTTCGTGGGTATTCCAATTCATACCATACAAAATCTTCTCCGAAATGAGATAGATATAGTGAGAGGGCCTATTCTATAGAACAAACTCGGCAAAAGAGGGATCCGTATTCCACCTCGGTGGTAGAAGGGGCAACTCAGCCTTGTCTTTCTCTTTGGGCTAGGAACCGTAAAGGGCTCAAAACGTGATCCTCCAACGGAATCAATGGCATTCCTTTCTTACTAGTCTTACTTAACCGTACATTGTTTACGGTTGAATAGCGAAACCTTAGCTACTTCAATCTCTCCTTTCCTCATATTCGAGCAAGGAAAGTCTGTACAAAGGAAAAGGTATTCTAAAGACTTGTTTGCAAAAAAATGCCAAATCTCTTACTTAGATAAAGTACTGCAGATTCGCCCAAAATCCGCTATTGAATCTAAGCCAATTGAATTGAATCAGATCATCAGGGATCTTTTACGGTATGTTGGGTGTCATCCAAGACTAAATGCGTAGAAGGTGCTCTCGGGCGAATTCCCTTTTGAAAGGCTCAAAAGTACACTCGAGTTAGCGAGAATTGTCTCAAGATTGTGATTGACTTAGGGGAATTAGGAGTTGTTTGGAGGTGGGTACCATGGAAGAGGTAGGTTATCCCCGAAAGAGTGATCAAAAGGCGGCTTTTAGGTATCATTTCCATCATTTATCGGATCTTTGCTTGGCTAAAGGGAGCGAGAAAAGAGATAGTTTGGAGGGCCCATGAACCATCGAGACAAAGAAAAAGGTTGAGGCGGTCCCGGACTTCGTGCCTAGTGTGTGGATTGGTCAGCATGTCAACTTCCGGCCAAGTCCTTGTGATGCACCGGAAGATTCCTAGGCGGACCTAGCCTTTTGTCTTTGCGTCTAGTCCTTCCTTTCCTTCTACCCCAATGAGGAATTAGGCAAACTTCGAGAGTTTTCTTTAGCTCGGCGAGTTGGAAGGTAGGGAGCTCTCTTGTTTAGATTCTTAGGGGCGGAGGAAGGAACTTCTCTATTTCGTAGAGCGAGATGGTGACAGGGCGCGTCTTGCGGTGCATACTGAGTGGCCCTTCATCGGACTCCATCGGCAGCTTTACCGGCGCTGTAGCTACGAGTTTAGCTCTTTAGAGACAGACTTTGAGTCGCCGTTCCCTCTTCCTTTAGCGCTCGCTCCTGCAATCAATCTATCTTTTGCATGAAGTCGGCTCAAAGGTAGCGATCAATAGCAAGTTCTATAAAGAGAAGCGGCGATGTATCGGATTGGTTAGCAAGTGAAGGTGGTATGTGCAAGAACGAAAGCTAGAGAAAGTCAATCCCTGGGCCCGAGCAAAAAGGGGAACTAACGTAAGTGAATCTCTCTTTCCTATGAGGTAGTCGCGGTAGACTCTTTTGACTCCACATCATTACTTGGTCCCTTCCACGTATACTAATGTCGTATATCCATCCGATTCATTGCTTGCTCTTTTCTTCTCATCAATTCTTCTATGGGGAACCCAACTCATGCCGGTCACTTGATTCTCTTTATTTTGAATTTCGTTTTGTCTGGAAACTTGAATATCTTGATTTCGTCTTTTAGGTCAATCAAATACATTCAAAAGAGGGGGAGGTGTGAAGTAAGAATGGCATGGTAGTTCGTCGGGAGGTTGAAAGAATAGCTTTCTTAAGAGTAGAGCTGCGGGATCTGTCATCCATCAAGTCAAGAATAAAATAGGGTATCCTAAAACTAGGAATGGAACCCCCGTCGGAACAAAATCCCATCAAGTAGAGGCTTGTTCACACACCTCCGCCAGCTCCTCATTCGAGAGGTAAGCGAGGGCACGACTCGATTCATTGTGGAAAAGTCACGCTATCGGACGGAGATCTAAAAGGAACTACTTTCCGCCCCTTCTTCATTATGTAAAAAGGATTCTCTATTTTTCTTTTTTGGGTCCCTAAGCAACTAGTGACATTCTCTTCTTCATTCTCAACAGAAAGCATCAAAAACCTTCCTTCCATATGGAAAAACCAACTTTCTTGAATGAGGATGAAGTTCATCCCACACGTACGCATCATGTACATCCCGCCTTTCTATTTCTATGTGTTATATACTTGTATGTAACTATGGTATGGATAGTGACGATATTCAATCTGGTCTCACCTTTCGATCACTTCCTTGGTTGGAGCATTCCATCCAAGTGTCCTTTCTTCCTATAAGCATTCCCCTATCTCTATATCCATTTATCTTTGCTACCTTTCTAGGTAGTCTCGCTTTAGGCGTGGTAGTCGCGCTAGTCTCGCTACTCGTTGTTCTCTTCGATCAATGGGAGGAATAGAATCCCGGATCTTTGCCTTATGCCTTTAGTTCCAAACCTTTGGTCAGTAAGCGGTAACTGAATCGACTCTCCTCTAAAGAAAGGGGTGGGATCAAATCCTCAACTCCAAATCCCAAACGCTTATCCCATCGATCGGAATCGCATCCGATCTAGCGGTTGTTCTCCTCTCTTTCTCCGGATTCCGTTTCGGTGAAATCTCTCTCCGTTGAAAGGAATTTCTTTCTCTTTACTTTAGGATTTAGGACAGATCGGGTCATAACGCACTCTTTGCTATTTCTTACTTAGCTTTTTCCGCGGTCTCGAGCCAATGAGCCGAGTGGATCTCATGGCGGTTGTACTTGTACATCAAGTGAATCGGGTTAACGATGTTATGGGACTCGACTCCAATACCACTTATTTCGCACCCGGTCTTTCTCATATCTAAGCCAGGAGAGGAGGGAATCAATAATATGAATTGGAGTCTCAAGTAGGGGGCTAAGCACCCGATAATGAAGTGAAAATCCTTGATCGGGACTAGCGGGAAGAACATTGAAGATAATTTAATCGTTCCTCAAAAGCCAATATTCCCATCAACACCTTTTCTTTTATTGCCGATACGAAAGTTTGAGTGCCAATAAGCATTCCTTATAATCGAGAAAGGTCTCGGGATCCTCAAGTGTATTTAAATGAATGGGTTTTCTAATTTGGGACAACATTCTTTTTTCTCGCTTTGCTGGATTCATTATCGATTTCCTAGGAATGAATACTCTTTTCCGGTCTATTGGTCTACTCTTAGTCCTTGTTCTCCGGAAGAGATCTCATTAAAATGCACGAAAACCAAGCAAATCCGTTTTATGTTTCAAGCTTTATCTTGGCTAATGCGGCGATCGGGCGGCTCTTACGACCCATGCAAGGCCATTCGGTAGAGCTCATTGGTATCGCCGCTTTCTCAATCGCCATTTTTGTCTTGATTAGCCTTCAATTCCATCTTAACGAAATTTTTTATCTTCACAAGGATGAACGAAGTTCAGATCATCTTTGGTCATTCAAATGACGAAAAAAGTTTACATATTCGCTAAGAAAGAGTTCTATGAAGTTTACCCTCTCGCGAGCTACTTCGTTAGCCCCGATGCTACCCGAAGCTCTTAACTCCTCCCGATTCTCGTTGTTTGGTATTTTCCTATGATTCACTAATGGGATATTCATCTTAATGGTATTCTGGTACCTCTCCTCAACTCAAAGAGTAGAGCTACTTATATTATATTACCAGGAATAAAAACCTTTTCTTTGGCACGTGGCGTGCTTTCCATCTGCGTTCTATCCTTATAGAAGTAGAGCTTCAGTGTCTTATCTCGTTCGGTGGGTTCTACCCTTATCCTTCTGTCTTAGATCTATGTGGTCCTCCGCCGTTTGATAAGACATCATCCCTAGTGTTTTATGAAGCGACTTGCCGTTATTGAGTGAGATGCCCCTACCGTCGTAGCCAGATTGCCAACCTAACTTGAGCACTTAGACACTAAAAATGCGGCGCCCACCGAGGCTTCTTCAGTGGATTCGACAAATTGATTGAGATTGCACTTCCACTGTCCCAACTACTGGTGTCAATTGTCCAACCACCGACACGAGGCTCATTAGAAGTGGATCTTTCTCATCGATCCCCTCTTCCGCCCTTACCCGATAAGTGAGGCCTTGTCGCAGGGGACTATTCACCCGAGAGGTTCCACCACTCACTCAAGCAACCACTGTGAGTGGCACCACTTGCTACTCTCCACCACCGAGTGCTTCGCGGGAATCGGTGCATGAAGGACCTGTCGAGAGAGGCGTGATGGGCATTTTATCGAAAGGAATGAAACTATTCCCGAGTATCACTCTCTATTACGAAATACGTTTTGGCCTACTTTTTGTTTATCGAAAAGGAATGACTCTTGCTTGAAAATCAATCTCATCATTGTGACGACCCCCTTAGGTCTATCAAGCTCTCACATCTTTGTTGATTATTTGTTTTCTCATTTCTTTGTTCCGAGAGGAAGCTCACGAGACAGTGGTTTTCTCGGCTAGGCAAGTGGAAGTGACCGTGGTTTTCAATTATATAAGATAGTGGAAGACACATTTGTTGGGCTACCAGGGCCCTATCTTTTTGATGGAATTTCATCCACGTAACCGAGAACAGATGAAATTGCCACCGCACCATGGGCGGATGTTGCTCGAGGTTGTTAAGGAGCCCCTTTGCTGTTTTTGTGAAGAGCCCGGTGTCTTCAAATAGTGAGGTTGGTACGATCCTTGGTCCTATGGGTATGGAAGGAAAGTAGTCCGAGGGGTGGAGTTCAAAATAGGTAGGCTCTTCTTTACCCCTTTGGGCCGAGAGCTTTTACCCATTCATTCGTTTGTTCCGCTCGGCAAGTTACCTATTCTTGTTGGCATTGAGAAGGCGGGGACAAAGTAGTGCTATTGCTGCACGGAAAGAGCTTCATTCATAACTCCATGGTGGGCGGCGAGTGAGGTGAACCGATTTCCGTAGTTGGGCACGTCACTTCGGCAGAGAAGGGGTGTTTGATCGAGAAGAATGGCCAAGTCAAGTAGTTGGCCTAGTTGTTCCATATAGTATAAAAGGGATTTCTTTGCGCTTTTCCGAGTCAAAAGACAAGTAGGGCTAGCTAACGGACGATGAGGATGAAGTGAAGGTTTATGAGGGAAAGTCATTTTGAACTCGACGATAGTTCCATATAGGATATCGAAACCAAGAAGGTAGGGATCAGAAATGAGTAGCGTAGGTGATAGCGATAGGGTGGTTGGATACGCGACAAGAAACGGCAAGGCACTCTTGACCCCGTCCGTAGAGGGTCGGATGCGAATGTATGCTAGAGATCCGGTGAGCAAGTATGCCTTGTTAACTGGGTGGTGGTTTTGAAACAAGGATGAGTCACTCGGGGAGTCCGCCCAAGCTTGACAACTAATGCCTGGGCTAACTTCTTGGGGGTGAACAAAGTGTTCGAGTCGAGATCGAGCATCTTGGTTAACGCCACAAGTGCTCGCCATTGGTCCACACACGAGTTCTCGGGTAAAGTCGAGCTTGGTCGGGAATGAGATCAAGAAGAGGCTACTAGGGGAAGATAGAAGCGATCCACAAATCAAACCACTATCCCATTGGCCGCTTCATGCACCGAACACTCTTAATAAGAAGCACTGAAGCGGGAAAGCTAGCCACCCCGATTCCTTCTTACTTAACTTTAGGCGGTGTCCATACGTTCGGCGTGGTGCAAGAGAAAGAAAGTTCTTGTTTTACTATATTCCCTTTCATGAGATCGTAGTTGGTGGACTTCTTCAAAGTCTTTCCGGAGAGCACAAAAGCGATTAATTAGGAAAAAGCGAAGCTAAGAGGATGACTCGCCCTTAGCCCTCGTCTAAAACCTAGCAAAGAGACCGTTGTAAACCAAAACCAGGTGAACTAGAGCGAACAGGAGAAGCAAGCAAATAGTCGCCTCTCATCCAATCCACCTCTAGCAGGAAGGTATTCCGATCTTTGATCCGCCGATTCGGGAGCGATTGAAGCGAATACAAGAAGAGAATGCAAGGAAGCGACCAAGCAACTCCGAGTTTGAATTGGGGCACTTGCGATATAAAAATCGGTAGGGATTCGACTAGCTCGAACGTGGGGAACGAATGCTTGAATGTGAACAAGCGATAGTACGGAAGCGGCGATCTCGATTGGCGTCTTCCCTTCCAACTATTATAGTCAAAATTCTCTCTCGAACCCTAAAACCGGAACTCGAGAACCGACTATCCAACGACATGGAACACTTAGCATTGGCCTATAACTAAAATTCCATTTTATAGCACGCCAACAGGAGGGGCTTCTTACAAAAGCACTCCAACAACTCGCTTGAACTTGAAGAGAGAAGCAACTACTACTTCTCCATCAAAGGAAAAACAAGCATCGACTAAATAGAAGGCCCTTGAATCTTATCGTTAGCCTATAGCGCTATCTACCCTTAAGATCGACTTAAGGGATGTAATAGAAGTCTCAAGAGAACTAACAATCGATGGGTGGAAGGGCGAGAGACATAAAAGACTACTACTAAAAAGATTTCCCACTCTTAGGTGGGTGGCGGGATCGGAATAGCAAAGAGAACTCAATCTATAATTTCAACTGCATTCCTTCCAAAACCCAAGTACGGCATTAGCAATGGAAGAGCTTTTGAGTTGGCTTGAAATGTACACATACGAGTATTAATTAGTGTCTTAGGTCCAAGGAGTAGTCACCCTTAGTCCGAGGATCTAAAGAGTATCCTTAGGGGGATATGACTATCCATTTCTCTTTATTGAGCCAATCGACCAAACCCTTTATTTTATTCCCATTGTACTTTTTACATCTCGCTCTGGGTTATTGACCGGTGCACAAGTTAGTATTTTTTAAAAGAAAGATAAAGATCGCCGTCGTTCCCTATTCAAAAGTCCGTCTACCCACCTTGACGCGCACTCCCATCTTTCAATCTCCACCATCATAATATATCTGGACAGACGATCCTCCATTCTACCCAAAAGAGGATCTCGCTTTCTTGTCGCCGTAATACAATCTCATCTATGTTAGAGTCTTGGCCGCTTGCCAGGAAACCCTTGAGTGGACCCCTTTTACTCGTGCAATTTGTTCAAACTCTATCAGGATCGCTTCACATGGTGACAAGTTAGTTCGGCCTCTATGGAGCAAATGAGGGATGCATTTTTCACACGGTTCTACAAACACCAAAAGAAAAAGTTTGGGAATCCGGAGTTGACTCAAATCAAGAGCGATGCATGAAAAAGCAAGCCGATTTCATCAACCATTTGGAGGAATCTAAGTTTACATCGTCCTCGAGTGATGTGAAATTGAATGCGGATAATGTACATATCTCTTTCGGCTTAGTTGGTTGAAGTCGTTCGAAGCTAAGCCAGAACCATTCCCTTCCTCCTGTTGCTGTGATGGTTCGATCTACATCGACTAAAGGGGGGGCAGTCCTACTATAATATAAGTAGGCGTCGAGAAAAGAAATCGTAAGGAAATAGTTCATTTCAAATATTACTAAAAGGTAGGATCTCGATTCGTTTTGCAAAGAAAAGGAACTATATCGGTAAAAAAGCGGTGGATGAAATGACAGACTTCTCTTTTCTTACAATTCCAAGTCTTAAGCAAAGTGGCAAATAAGGAACCTGGTGTCAACCCGTCACCGAGAATGGCCTATGTTCCAAGAACCAATGCTACCAATACGGTCGAACCTACCATCGAAAGGATGCTCGCCGAGAATGCGGCTATTGTGCAAAATGCACTGCCGAGGTGTGGCTACTTGGCTTGAGCGGTACTCATGAGGCTACTTCATTGGACATTACGTAGGTGGATCGATCGGCGGGTTATAAGGTCATCCTATTAAAATAAAATAAATAAAAGGGGCCACATCAAGGAAACAAAGACTACGCTATCGAAGGGCTTGCTATTTAAGAAAGGGTGCTACATCATCGAAACTCTTTCTTTCATGACTTCTTGTTGTCTTTCTTTCTTCTTTGTGGACCTTCTCGATTCATCTGTTTCATTCCAGGATTGGGTCATTGATCGTAGTTTAAAGGTGAATAGCCCCATTCATACATAGGGAACCGGCCTTGATATAAAGAGCCGGGTTAGACGGTTGGGAGACCTATGAAATGAAGGAATAGTTGGACGGAGAGAAAGAAGGGCCGACATCGAATTCTTCCCCGATCTTCAACTTGGGGAGCCGGCGAAGAGATTGAAATCTCTTTCTTTTCATTTGTCATTTGAAAGAAGAAAACTTGTCCTAGTCCTACTTGCACGCACTTTCACGAATCGATAAATAATACCTTTTAATCTCATTCGCCTAAAGCTGACTAAGGTCGGTGTTCTCTTATTTGAATTTAAGCTATTTATTTCTTCTTCGATTGATGGAGCAGCTTTCCGGACATTCAAACAGAGGAGAGCAACCGGGCTTTCGTTCCTCTTTTCTTTCCTTTCTCAGAAAGCATAAGGCAAAGCCTTTGACATTCCTTTTCATGTGCCTTGAAGTAAGGTAGAGAGGGGAAGCTTGATTAAAGTTAGTTGGAGCTACCGTCCGTCTTCACTTTTATCCGGCCGGAGGAGGTGGAGCTATGGGGAGCTGCCGTGGATCGTAAAACCGATTCGAAGCGCTGTCCCTTCGTCCATGGGATCGTGTTCCTTTCTCAAGCCCCTCGGGATAGATTCCCCCCCTTGAATGCGACGATGGTGTAGCTGTGCTTTCTTTCCTTTAGTCGAGTTCAACCGCCGCCCTTCTTTCAAGGGTTCGGACATCGATCAAAGGTCGGTAAAGATTTGTATTTAGCGCAAGAATCAAGTCCTTTCTACGAGGTTTCTATCTCGAACACATGCTCTCACCGAATTAATGGCTATCATTGAACTCAAAGTCCAACCTTCTCGCACTCATGCTAGATATTCGGGACATGTCCGAAAGACGATTGTTCACCGGAAGGTCCTGAAGCCCTCGGGCGCGAACAGAGCCGCAAGGCCAAAAGGTGGAAGACCTCAATGCCGCGATGGGAGCGGCCGAGCGCTTGATGGACTATCACTCGAGCCCCGCAACAATAAGCGGCGACAACGAGCAATGCCTGCACAAAAGGGGCGGGGCCAAGTCCTTCAAGTCTAGATCGAAAAGGTGGGGAGACATCCCACTCTCGGGAGCTCGCAAGGAGTTCCAACAAAGGAAGCCCCATCGGGAGAACAAGCAGGCACGCGTTCGAGCGGGTGCTTTCGTGCGACGGCCACATCGAATTAAAGATTGTCCAAAGATGCTAAATGCTTTGACGAGCAACTAGAACTCGACTTAATAGCTGGTGCCCTTTGATCTAATAAGGGGATCGATCGAAGAATGAATTCCATGTCGCTAAATCCATCATTGGCATCACTTATTTGATGGGGCGATGACCGAGCCGACTTATTCTTTCTCGATGGTCTAAGCTGGTGTGCCAACCTCTTCCTTTCCTTGTTCCCAACCCTCACACGATGGTTCGACCCCTTCATAAGTAATGGAATATGGCGCAAGCGAAAGATGAACCGTTACGGAGATTAGGAGAGACTAAGACTTTGATCTATCGGGAAAAGGCCTATCCGTGCTATCCCAAGATGAGGGAAAAAGGAGACCGGGAACTTCGCCTAGCCTATGAAAGGGGCTCGGAAAAGGAGTCACAAAGCTAAAACTTCCACGGGTTCCACTCCCAAGCGAGACCCCGAACAAGGAAAAGGGAAAAGATTAATTCAACCTAAAATACGGGGTAGAAGCAACTTGATCGATTTGAATCTCTCTTTTAGGAATGGAAATCAACAAACAACCAAAAAAGACGGGAAAACGGAAACTTAGTGAGATGACGGAGAATGATGAAATATCGTAAGAGAAGAAATAGAGTCATCAAGAAGGAGAAATCCAGTTTCTTCGCTTTGGGTAGCTAAAGGGTTCACCGCAAAAAGATTTCACCTCACACCACAACCAAGGCGGGAGGTCAACAATCGACATAGGGTCCCGCCTCCGGGCCTATTTTATATAATATAAAAAAATCGTGCGAAAAACTAGCCCGCCCGGGTAAAGCTATGGAATCAACAATTAACCATGGTTACAACTCCTTCAATGACCCTTATCGGACTTAATTGCTTTGCTTTGGAGTCTCTAATCATAGACATAAAAAGTACTCAATAGCTCGGTGCAAAAGTAATGGAGCTTCCGACATCGACGGTTGAGGCTTGGGTGGGGCCGGGGACTTCTCAATACTTATTCAAACATCAGCGGTCCTTACCATCCGGCGTAGAGTACCGAGATTAGTTAGGAAGCTCAAAAAATATTTCCACAATAATGTTATGATCCACGTAGATAAAAAATTAACAATGATTTTAATGCATTCAAGAATGCAGAGTCAAATGGTGACTCATCGTTCATTAGCAATGATGAACCTTTTTCGGTTTAATAGCTTTTTAGTCAATAAGGTCAACATGATACGGAATTTCACTATGCGGCCAGGTTTGGACCTTGTCACTTTCTATCGAGGTAGCTATCCATTCTTGTCAAGAATTCAAAGTATCAAAGACGATTTGGATGAATCAATCTTCTTGCTATTCTTCTTCTCCGATGGTGATAATCAAAAGAAAGACAAGAGACCAAAGATAAAGAAATTAATACGCATACACAAAGGTCTTCGCCAGAAAGTCGTTTCGATCCAATCCATTCTTGGGGTCAAATAAAGACAAAAAGGATATGTCGGTGACCTAGCACGACAAAGCACTCTCCGAGGGCATGGAATGTCTAATTTTTGGTCCAATTTTCTATAATATTGTTCTTGGTCGCTCTGTCATTTTGGTTGTTGCCGCTTTGCCTAAATTTTGATATGCTCGCACGAAACCTTTTCCGTAAGGGCCTCCTTCCTCATTAGTCGGCTCGGTTGGGGATGGAAGGGACCTCTTTCATTTTTTCGCTAACTCATTGTGTCGAATGGGTCTTCTCTTTCATGGAGGAGAACCCAGCTATACGTCGGAGACGATCGAAGTGGTGCTAGTTCTTGAAGCAACCTTCTTTTGATCTCAATGTCTCCGATCGAACAAGCAGATGTATGAGCAAACGCGGAGGAAATATAAAGCCAAAAGCAAACTTTAGCCGACTGCTAGACCCTGACGATTAAGAAGGAAGCACGGAAATATCGACATCCAAAACCTACCTTCGCCAACAAACGTGGTCGAAGAGCTAATCGGCGAATTGGTAGCAATAAGGCACGGGCGGAAAACGACCACAATACGCCATTGAACAATTTTAGAAATCTCAAAACGTGGTTAACCCGAGCGTGTCAAAACGCGGAGGATGAGACCAAGGGCCGTATGGCCATCCAAGTGAAATTAGAGCTATCATTCAAGAGTATAGCGAGAATGATAGCGAGAACTAACTTTCATTCCAGGCATCCGCCGACGAATAATAGGTACCCCCACCCCAGCAGAGTTAGTGAGCCGTGTAATAGGCGACCATTTCGCGCGGTTCGGGGGCACTTGAGTCGGGCCGCGGCCCGATAGCGTCTTGACCCCCATCCGATTTTGGGCCAATTCCCCTTCGTACTACCAAAAAATGAGATTCTTGCCGAATCCGAGTTTTTGCTCCAACCATTACCAAACTAATACCTATTCCGTTTAGTACTTGGTGCTTCATTTGCGTATAATGTAAATTCCGTAGCGGATCAATTCCAACGAGCCTTTCAAACTAGTACTTTTTGTAATCGACTCTATAGCTTCTTCAATAAACGCTGGTTTTTCGATCAAGTTTTGAATGACTTTCTAGTCGGATCGTTCTGCGTTTCGGATATGAAGTCTCATTCAAGCTTTAGACAAAGGTGTTATTGAGATATTGGGCCCTTATGGTATCTCGTACACATTCCGACGATTGGCGAGCGAATAAGTCAACTTCAAAGTGGATTTGTTGTGCGAAGAGTGCGTTATGACCGTGGCGCTTTGCTCGGTGGGGGCGGCTCCTCCGTTGTGGGTAAACGGGAAACCCGACTCTACGAACCCGAGGAAAGGCCGCACGGCGATCGTAGGGCGTTAAGACCGGAGCTTTTGTAGTGCTAGCAAGAATGCAAGTGAATGAATCCCATCCCCTAGCGAGTGAAGTGCTTACGCCCCTTTAGAGATAGGGGCAGCAAAAGAGCTCCTTCTTCCATTTTTAGATCTTTAGATTCGATAATAGAGTCCCTTTACTTTCTATTAGTTATATTCTATTAGTCAAGCGCTAGCGCTTTATAAGGTTAGGGGAGAAGCTCTTGCTTGCCGCTATTCTTTGTCTACTTGCGAGCCTTCATCGCCTGTTCAGAACTTCCTTCTTTCGTCCGTCCACGAGGTCGTAAAAAGAGAGAAAGGGCGGCTATCTAGCGGGAGTCGTTTCGGTTGTATGCCACGAGGTCCCTATGGACAAGGGGACAAGTGAATCATCGCTTTTGGGCGTAGGCGACCCTCTACCATCTATCCCATTGCATTCCATCGTCTCGTTGATCTTGACCGTATCGGACCGGATAGATCTATTGAGTGAGAGAAAGGAGAAAACTCTAAAACTATATTCTTAACTATTGATTGGGATCCCTATTCATTCCTAGATTCCCGTCACTACGGATTGATTGTCTCTACCTAACTACATGGTAGTGGTCTGCAGGAGCGCAATTGCTAGAGCACGGGAGAATGAAGAGTAATGATTTCAAAGAAGAGCTGCCAGACGGACTACTATAGTGAGTCTAGTGACTACTAGAGTAGAGTTAAGTCAAAAGGTATGGTATAGCGGCCTTTCCGAGCGAGCCTCTGGGAATACCACCTATCTCTATCTATGGAAATTGATTTATCCAAAAAATTATATCTTATTTTATTTCTTTTATTTTCTTTGATTTATTTTCTTCATATGACCAGTCATCCCAAATTATATCTTATACTATTTTTTATATAATCATTGTCGTTAATGATTTATTGTTAATTATATTATTTTTAAAGTTTTAATAATTAATTATGCAATTATTGTGAACTCCATCTTGATAGGAATAGTTTCGTTATTTATATCATAGGAATTAATTTCGCGGTTATTGCCAATTCAATCTATTTTTTTCTCTAACTAGTATCATATACTAATTGTTTTTAGTTAGTTCCGTCAATAAATTTTTATTATATAAAAACAAGATTTTTGGATTAATGTTTTTGATAAAATTCAATCAGTTTGTTTGTGGATTTACCAAATCAAAGCATAACCAATTTTGGATAAGTAAAAAATGCATCGCCGTAGACGGACTTTTAGATTGTTCACCCAAGTATTCGTATCTTATTCTCTCTCTATATTTTTATCATACGCAATTGGGTCATCCCGATTTATATCATATACTAATTATTATATAATAAATTATGTTAATTATTTTTAATTATAAATGTTTCTAATTTTATATAATTTAAGTCTGTATTTATTGTCGATTCGATCTAGAAATATGATAATTCCTTCGATAGGGCCAAATAGAGAAGCTTGAGCTTCTTTCTATATTTGACTCTGCGAGTTTCCAGGTTCAGTAGTTATATCATAGCAGTGCATTTCATAATTATTGTCAGTTTAATGTATTTTTGCTAATTTATACCATACACTAATTTTGTTTATTATTAGCTCCAAATATCATTGTAAACTATATATATATATACATATATATATAAAGATAGTAACTTATAAATAGTATAAAAAAACAATTTCCCGCCCATTGCTTATTTCTAAAATTGGATGTCCATATAGTCCTTTAAAAACGTGTGCATTGCTGTTAGTTTTGATGTTTTTTAATTAAACACGTTTATCTTTATGGTAAGTTTTAATTGTTTCTTTATAAATAAAAATCATAGCTGACGCTTTTTTATTAAGGAAATTGAATTGTGAGAATCTATATAATTCAACGCCTGATTGCATTGATAAATTTATTTACGGCTTAATTATTTAATGGTTCTTATTGTATGACAATTTATTTTACAAAACTTTCTAGTAATAGAGGAGATTCAGTTGTGTATACACGTTTTTTTTTTTTGTTAAGTTACCATTTATACTGAATTCTAATATATATATTACTACTAGTGTTACTGAATATATTAACAATAAATAAAAAAATAAGTCAACAATAATATTAATTTGTAATACCCCGTATTTAGACTACGATCCAAAATTCTATATAACGAATATTTGTTATTACTTATATTTATTTATTCGGCTTTTGTGCTATTATAGTTACTTTTAGTTGTTTTAATGACTTAAATTAGTATGTGAACCCATCTAGCTTGATCAATTTGTGTGGGTTTGATTAGTTAAATACTTGAGTTATTAACTTTAAGACAAATGAATGAATGATTAGTAGAGTAATGTGTTATTAGTATCATTTGTTTACTTTAAGAATTTGGATTAGTATATTAGATTTTATATTCAAGCTTAGATTAAAATTTGGTGTATTAGAATTAAGACTAAATCATTAGAATATTAAATTCAAAACCAGTTTGTTTTCATCAACCGTCCATAAACCATTTTAGCCCAACAAAGTTCCTTTTTAATTTGTTAGAGGTCCAACAACTTAACTTTAAAATAATAATAGAGGAAATTACACAAAATACCCTAATTTTCTAAAAAAAGACAAAAATACCACCCTATCACAAATCTACCCCACTCGCTCTATCCCATGACAAAAATACCCTATCCACTCCACCGTAAACGCGAATTACCAAATCACTTACAACGAGAGCTTGATGAACGATTTGCCCTCTTTCTGCAACCTAAAAGGCTTGCCGATTCCACCTCTTCACGTCGCTGCCGCAAGATTTGCAACACACGATCGCGGAACGGTTCGATGGCATCGGCTTCGCCAGGATGCGCTGTGTTAGCCGCCAATTGAGCCGACTCAATTGGAAATCTAGCTTCAATATCCTCAAGTATTCTCATCCTGTTGTGAACAAGCAGCGGACCGTACAATTGGAAAAATTTAATAACAATATTAAATGTGGTGGTGGAGGTTGTTGTTTTCTCGACAATGGATTGGTCCGGTTTGCTTCTGCTAGTTGTTTCGTGGTGGTGGTGTGTTGGATTACAGATGAATTGATTTTAGATTTTTGTAAAGTTTCTTAGTGTTGTTTTATGCCTTTTCCTGATTTTTGATGTTCTGTTCTGAGAAAATTTTGGATTGGGAAATACTTGTGATCTCTTGCAACAAGTTCATCAATGAAAAATTCAGTAGTTGTGTTGCTGCAGAATGTAATTTTTGTGATGTTAAAAATAATCAAAATATTAGTAAGGATAATTGTAATTAAAAATAATCAAAATAAATAATTTGTCACTTCTTTAAAAAAGATTATAAGCTGACGGGAGATTGACGTTTATCGAGCATGTATTGGGAATCACAGCTGTGTCGAAGAAGATGATGAATGTTTCGAACGGGGCTACGAGGATTGGGGTTGAAGATTTTGTGGTTGATTTCCAGTTTTCATCCAACTGGGTGAGGCTCTGCAACTGTTTGATGAAATGTCAAGTGAAGGTTAAACCTAATTTTCTGTGTTCTTTTATTATTTTGTAATTTGAAGTTTTTCGTTTGTTTCGATGTTGTTTCGAAGTTGTTTCTTTTATGTTTCTGTATTTTCCATTTATTTATTCTTTTTTATTGTTATTGATTTGTTGTGTTATCTATCTGACTTTGTATCTTTTTTTATTTCTTTTGTAGCGAATGTGGGATTTTTTGTTGCTTGTTATGCCGAGCATTTATTGGTGGGAAGGCTATGGACGTCGAAGCGTTTGAGATAGAGAATGAACAAGAGAGGCCCAGTCATCTGCTTCACAATCATGCTAAGTTGAAGCTGCAAAATGGCGATGACGATGATAATGACATTGAGTTTCTACCTCCACTTCCTAATAATTTTAGAGAATTGTTGTTATGTAAATCTTAACGATGGTGTAATCAGTTGAAACATGTAAGAAACATAAATGAAACATGTAAGAAACAATTGTGAAACAGGAGATCATGTGATAAAAGTTTGTAGTAAATTGCTTTTAAATTTAGAGAAATAGTGTAGTTTTTCCGATATACTCTTCTATTTTTTTTTTGTCATCCTTGTAATGTTGATCTTGCTTCATTTCGATGTCTGCATGCCTAATCTTGAACTAAAGATCTCACGTACTCTAGCAAAGTTGTTACTAGTAGGTCTTTCCCCGCTATAGTTGATGAATTCAATAATTCTACTCTCTATTTTCTGAATTGAATTTGTTGTTCCAAGATTTCGTTTAGGGTGCTGAATGTGCAGTCCATTGGAATCAGTATTCTTATTATTTCAAAGTTGGTATACTCTCTATTTTCTCCCCATTGTCCATTGTGGCATACCACAACTGAGATTTTCTCCATGCAACTGTGGAATTCAATGAAAAGTTGGCTAAGTGAAACATATAAGAAACATAAATGAAACAGGTATGAAACAACAAAGAAACAACAAACATGTTTGAAACAACAAAGAAACCAACGCAAAAAATCAACGGAAAATGGGTATATTTATCAAAAATCAGCGGAAAATAGGTATTTTTGTCAAAAAACAGCGGAAAATGGGTATTTTTATCAAAATTCAGCGGAAAATGGTATTTTTGTCCAAAATCAGCGGAAAGTGGATATTGTGCAGGGATTGGGTATGGAAAATGGGGTATTTTTAAATTTTTCTAAGTCATGCATAGTGATTTACAATTTAGTTCTTGAGTGTTATTACTTGTAGTCCTTGTAGGTGACTTGGAGACTCGAGTTGAACTTGTTGTTGGCAAAGTTGATGATTATAAACCTTTTGACTTGAGGTGGGTAAAAGTTTATTTGAAGTTATTTTAAGTGGGCAAAAATTCATTTTATTTTTTTTCAAATGGGTTTCTTAAAATTATTATTAAATCATAAAATTTATTGAGTTATTATGCATTTATATGTGTAATTATG
The DNA here is from genome assembly GCA_016081115.2 of Rehmannia glutinosa. Taxonomy (NCBI): domain Eukaryota; kingdom Viridiplantae; phylum Streptophyta; class Magnoliopsida; order Lamiales; family Orobanchaceae; genus Rehmannia; species Rehmannia glutinosa. Next base: position 38,152 of record JABTTQ020000044.1, read on the forward strand.
TGATAATATGTGATGGTTTAATAAATTGATTGTTGGATTATATATTGTTGGTAATCTAATTAAAATGTTATTAAGTTTGGAGACTAATTTTGTACTTACTAAAATTATGGGGCTGTTTTTTAAAACTTTCAAGAGGTTAACTTGTGAATCTATGTTGATTACTTTGAATAGTAGAGGTTCATTTTCAATTTATCAAGAGTTTGGAGGTGAATTTTGTAAAAATCAAGAATTTTGGGGCCAAATTACAATTTTCAGAAATTTTCTTCCCCATTTTTATGAATTTGAAAACTGATCTGGGTTTGTTTTATACCTTTAAGGAAGTTGGAGTGGATTTTGTAGGTTCTAAAAGTTCATTTTGGAATAATTTCACAAAAATAGAAATTATTGGAGTCAATTTGTAAATTTTCAAAACTTGCTGTATTATTTTAAAATTTTAAAACTATTGAGGGGCCCTGTCCCGCATTACTTCTTCTTGTTCGAGTGGTAATTATAAATTTCAAAGAGTCATTCTTGAGATGGATATGTGAAAATATAATTTTTCAAAACCGTGAATTCATTTGGTAATTTTAAAAGACCGGTGGCCTGCTTTTGCATATTATAAGTCTTGTGTCCATATTTTTATATTTTTAAAGCATTTGGAATGGAGTTTGTAGATGTTAAAAAATTTATTTTATGGTAATTTTAAGAAAATCAAATATTCAAGGGTTAAATTGCAAATACCAAAAATATATTTTTACATTGTGGAACTTTTGAGAATTTAACTGGGACTACTCATATGGATGTTCAAAGAGTGTTAAAAAATTATTTTGGTTAGTTTTATAAAATTATTTTGCACTACATGTGCAATTTAAATCTTTTGTAAAAAAAATCTTATTAGTGTAATAAATATTTATTTATCGTTTACTTTTACTACTATGAATCTCGTTTCTTGTTTCTTGTTTGTCGTGTGTGGTTTGGGCCATCAATCAAATAAGTCGCCTGTTGATATTTGCTCAACTACACATGTGCCTATTCCGATTTTTCTGGTCGGGCCGGAGACGGCGGCGAAACTTGGGTCGTAGTATTGGTATATTCTGCAATATGACGAACTCTGGGTATAAAACCACAACTAAAGAGTCGTCGAGCCACTCGGAGGAATAAGGTACCTGGAGGCTTCGGCTTGGTGAGTTGGAGAATGCAATAAAGTTCGGAGTTTGATCAACATCGACCCTGCATTTATATTGTGCATATCGTTGGGTTTTAAAATGGGGCATAGAACCTTGCCCGTTTAAAATGGGGCATTTATATTGTGCATATCGGTGTTTATTCCACATCGGCCCAACGCTATTTTGTTTATCCCGAACGTTGGATTTTAAAATGGGGCATAGAACCTTGTCTGTTTAAAAATCGTCTCAATTACCGAAACTATTTTTTTTGGCATTTGAACTTGTGTTATATTTGCATGACCGTGATAATCATAAAAATTATTTACTTATAATCATTCTATAAGTTTGTGAGTAAATTTAATGTCTGATTATTTTATATCTATTTTATACTCATGAAAATTATTTTGCACACCAAGTGCTCTGATCGATATTTTATTAAAAAATAAATTATATTTTTCTCATTTCCTTAACTACTATGCATTCTCATCCTCTACCCACTGGGCTCGTTTAGCTCACCCCATATTTTATAAATTTTTCAGAGGTTGGTGAGACTAACACCGAACCACCTATGCAAGAATAGTAGCGTTGAGACTACTGGATTAGACTAGATTTGGGACTTCATTTAAGGACTTTGCTTAGGGGATTGTTGTCATCTTATTTTATATTAATTGTCGTTATTTTATTTTGTAAGTTAAGACTTCCACTGTATTATATGTAATAAACTTAGGCATGTATCTCAGATTTTCTGGAGTTTTCTATAGATTTAGATTTTGTCAAGTTATATATTTCAGTTATTGTAGTTTTCAGTAATTATTCTTGTGGAGCCTAAGTTGGTATAAATCCAGAGATGTACCTGATAATTGATATTTTGTGATTAGTTTGGTGTATGAATGTGGGGCATTACATAATTAATATTCAATAATATCAAATCTAATTGTACATCTAAGATTTCGACTTTAAAATTGGCAATAAGATCACAATTAAGTGTTGACTCAAATATCTTTATTTGTATAAACCAAATCGAAAAATTTAAAATTACTGAATGTAAATCGCGTAATTTGGGCTTGTAAATTTTCCTTAAATAAATATAATTTGACAGTATAATAATGCATCGTCGTTCTGCAAATTTGACACTTGCGAATACTCGAATTCAACATTGGTGTTTTTCTCTCTACATTAAAGCACAAAATTTTGATTCCAAATTCCGCATCAATGGCACCAATGTTAACTCTCATAAAAGGATTTAAACATCACCAAGACACATTGTCTTATGAAACTACGGCTAGTACGAATTTACCAGAAATCGGTATTCAATGTCAACAGTCAAATTCAGAGTATGAAATGTGTTTGATATATATTTTTATCATGATTTTGATGATTTTGTTTTAAAGAGTTTTTATATCAAAACAATATTAAAATTGTTGTCCAAATACTCCCAATTGTTTTAAAATATTTTTACTAATTTTTTGGAGTATTTCTTGAAGTTCAGTTTTGATAAAAATTGGACAACACTTCCGTTTCGCGTTGGACCGGTCGCCCTATAGGGCAACCCGTGCCTGTAGATGTATTTTGAAACAGAAAAACGCAAAGGAAGAAAAATGAGCAAGTCGACCTAGGCATCGACCGGTGGTGTCAACTGGTCGTCCCTGCGTCGACTGGTACCTGGGTTTGTTTAATTGAAACAGAACATCTGACTTGATTTTTTAAGGATGGTCGACCGGCTGGGCACAGGTTCGATCGGTCGGACCCCCCGTCGACCGGTCGTCCTGTGTAAAGTTATGTTCTTATTTCCAAACGTCTATTTGTGTGTGACCGGTCACCCTAAGGTTTTGATAGCAAATTCTGACCGTTGTGCAGCAGACCAACTTTCCTTAAATTGTGGGATTGATTTCTAACAGCTATATTCTTGATTTTAATTGTATTTTTCTGTACATTTTCAATCCCCAAGAGGAGCCTATACATGATCAATCATCTCCTATAAATAGTGAAAGTTTTGGAGCAACCAATACAACAATTGAACTACAACACAACAAGATACATTCAAGCAAACATATTTGTTCTTCATTGTTCATATTCTTGTTGTAATTTGTCTAGCTTATCACTTTCACATCTTGAGGTATAGGCTTATTTCTTGATTACACTTGCACTCAAATTGTAATATTCATTATCGAGTTGTAATCTTGATTTTGGTTATCATTCAACACAAGACATCCTTGTAAGTATTCTTGTGGAAAGAATACACTTGAGTGATCTAGGTGATAGGAGTTTCAAGAGTGTGGTGCTCTTGAGGTGTTGAAGAATTTGGTGTTCTTCAAGGTTGAAGATTGTGGTAATCTTCACAAGGTGCCGTTGGAGATTGTGGTAATATTCAAGAGAGATTGTGGTAATTTCAAAGGTGGTGTTGAAGAAGAGTGTGGTGCTCTTCAAGGTGATGTTGTAAGGTGTTGTATTAATTTTGGTAATTAATAAAATCTTTTTTTTATTTTTGAAATCCATCCCGGATATACTGGGGTGGTAGAGGAATAGGCCCTAGGTGGGTTGAACCTCTTTAAATCGACACGTGTTATTTACTTCCCGCACCTTTACTATTATCTTGGCTTGTTTGATTCGAAAAAGAGGGCAAAATCGAGAAAATGAAGATAATCTATTCACCCCCCTCTAGATTATCGTAGCCGCTTGGACTTACAAGTGGTATCAAAGCCAAACTCTTTGGCAAGCTCGTTCCACATCGCGAGTAAAGAGGAATGATCATCGGCTACGAATGAAGTCTACCCATCGGGCGCTCCACCACCAAGCCACCACTATTTGATTCCAAAAATTATGCATTTTGGAAAGAAAGAATGGAATGCTATCTACAAGGTTGCGGGTTCGATATTTGAAACACGATCGTCAATGGAGAATCTATTCCGATAAAAGATACACCACACACCTCCAAAGTCCTCAAGGAGCTTAATGGTGAAGAGAAGAAAATCATCTCCTTAAATGGTAAAGCTCTTAATGTTATTATTGTTCACTTACCATTTTGGAATATGATTATATTGTAGGAATTAAATCGGCACATGAAGTATGGAGAAAATTAGAAGAAGTATATGCAAATAAAAGGAGCCACTCAAAAGCATCTACTTCTCAATTGGATACAACATCAAATCCAACAACATGGGATGAGCTTCCTACAACCTCCAACAATGATGAATATGAACGATGTCTTATGGGCTTCGAAGAAGAAAACGAGGTAAGTTCTAAACCTTATACTTCTTATGATAATTAATTACAAAATGATTATAGTGATTTACAAAATGACTATGATGAGCTTCAAAATGAATTCCAAAGCTTACTTGTTAAATACAAAAATTTGAAAAAAGAATTCAATGTTTTGAAAAATGAAAAAGATAGTTTATTTACTTCCTATGAATCACTATCATGTGCTCACACCACCACACATGATAAGGTTAAAAACTTTGAAAAAGAAAATAGTACTCTTGTTGAGGATATTAATTGCATGAAAAAGGATTTATCAAAATCCAACTTGAGTACCGTTAAAATGACCAGTATTGTTGATATTCATAGTTGTGAAAAATTGAAACAAGGACTTGATCATAAGCCTAGTGTTGTTAATTATGTGAAAAGAAATCAAGTCCCTATGCATGTTGGTCATTATGCTCCAAAAATTATTACTTGCTTCTATTGTGGTAAAAAGGGTCATACGGTAAATACTTGTCGGGCCATAACTCTAATTATTGTTGGAGACCTAAAAGTCTAAAAGCTAATCTCAAAGGACCCAAATACTTGAGAGTACCACAAAACAATGCCGTATTAGGTACCCGACGGAATAATAATCAAGAAAAATTCATACCGCCAAAAAGACATCAAATGACCGTCTCATTTGATCAAAGGAGAAGACATCACCACAATGAATTTTCAAGAGAAAGATATTATCATCAATGGGAAGGACATAATCCTTGGAAATGGAGCAATAGGAAAAGCTATCATCAACAAGATGATTTTCAAAGGGGAAAATACCATCACAACGGGAAAGACATAACCCATGGAATTGGTGAAATTGGTAAACCATGTCTCCTCATTTAAATATGCATTTTATTTTGTTATTATGCATGTTTTTAATTGTGCCTAATTTTTCAAAATGAGTTTTCAAAAATTTATTTTTAAAATTAAGGTCTTCAATATATTTGCGTGTTCTTAAAATATTTTTTGAAAAGAGGACCTTGCATGTTATTTTTAAAACTCGTGTGCATTTACTTAGACTAAACGTTTTATAATCTCCTATGGATGCTTATGGGATAATCATACTTGTGACATATATTGTTTTTACCCTACACTTGTATCATGGTGTTTTGTATTAGATTTGTTTAAGAATTGTGTAGAATATATATAACGTGTCAAGAGGACCTTAAATTATCGAGGTATGTTTACTCGTATTATTTCTAGAACTCGATGTTCTTCATGTCATAATCACGCGTTTATCCTTCAAACTATTTCATTGCATTTCTCTTAAGTGCCATTAAATGGATTTGCCGATTTTTTTGGGGGCACTTTTCGAAATCTTATTTTAATCGAGTCTCTTAATTTTTATTGGCTCGTAAAAATTGGATATATCCCATATTTGCACGTTTGCAAGTTTTTAAAATGCTTGGGGTTCGAATTGCAATTTTCGGTCAAATATTTTCAGTAAAACTGGTACCCAGAGCAGGTACCGGTCGACCACACCGGCCGACGATCCGTCCGTCGACCGGCCGAGGTGAGGGAGTACAGGCGGATCGTTTCTTTTAAAATAGGGGACTGTCATTTTTTTTTTCATTTCCATCTTTTAAAACTTCGAACCCTAGCTACAATCTTCTCCAAAATTTTCACTTTATCTCTCATTATCTCTCAGATTGTTCCTTCTTTAGGTTTATATCAGTCAAATTCATCTTGTTTTTATGGCACCCCGTCAATTCACCGGACGAAATCCTCAAAAGAGAAGAAGGAAGCAAAGGGGAGAATCTTCTTCTAACCCCCCAACAAGATGATGTTTGTCACGCCCCAAACGGGACGCGACGAACGATTCACAACTTAAATACAAATGGACTAACAATCGGACAATACCAATGAGAACCCAATAAAGCGAGAGGCTAAAATAGCAAAATGAAATAAATAATGAGATACAAGTTATCACTTAAAGTCTACATTCCATCACCAAATTACAATCCGAAATTCAACAAGGTAGTAACTTAACGTCAAAGGGTCATACGCCCCTCAATTACAAACCCGAATTGATTAGGATACAAAAGTCCAACAACAACATAATAAGAAAAGAGTCCGATCAACAACAAGATGCAAGAAATCCAACAAGCGTAGTACAAGGTCTCAATCCGAGCGGTTCAAAGATCCCCAAAGCCGAAATCCTCATCTAAGGTTAGAAAACAGCGGGGATGAGACAAAAATCTCAAATGGATGGGGTGATCGGGTAAGAGTGTGGCGTAATATAGTTAATGTGAGAAAGCGCTATTTACGAAAAACGCGTGAGTATGATGCATGGTTTCACACACATGATTCAAGCGTCATGATAAATTATTTAAGTAATATAATTATACGATTTAAGAAAACGATTCATGGTCACACATGCACTATGTGATACTGATAAGACAGGTAGATTGCGTGCGGAAGTGTAACGCCAATCCTATGCAAGGCAATTAATGGTTGCACGGACTTGTAGCGCCAACCAATGCAAAAAGTAGCGATTGCGTGCGGAATGTAACGCCAACCAAAACGGGACGATAACTCGAGAATCGTGTGGATCGACAGCGATTCCTTCGTTCTACCTTGTAACTCCCAGTCAAGTATGGTCCAAGACCGCACCTTATCGCTCCGTAGGCAAAGACAAAATCCCAAGAGAGCCTGGCGAGGCTCGGATCTGTCATAATCATGATTATACCTCGATCTACGACCCGCTTCCCTTGGAAAAACTCCGTCCCTCGGTTGCGGGATTAGGACGATGGGGCCGGAAGAGTGGAATAGCAGCCGAGCTGCCCGGTTCTATCCCTGACGTATCCATTCCGACTGTGAGCTCGACACACCAAGTTGACTCAGGCAGGAAGGTAATGACAATTACAGACAGTCAACGAGGCAGTCGAGTATTATTGATTCAGGGAAGCAGTTTAGGAGAAATTTTCAAAAAAACGCGAGTGGCAATTATGGCGTTGGTGGAGTTTATGGATGAAGATGATTATCGGAAGGATAAGCAACCTTCGATATCTTGAAAGATTGGGTGGAACATAAGTCCCGTTATAGAATCAATAGCAAGGCGAGGAAGTCGCTCCGCGATCGGGTATTAATCGGTCAAATTGATCCGATAAGTTAGGGGTTTTTGGGAAAGTAAAATATTTAAATTAAATCTCAATTTCAGAGAGTCCAGGGCTATTTTAGTAAAAGAGAAAATAATTTGGGTTAGGTCCTTTATAAAAGAAAAATTGTAATTTAGCCCCGTTTTGTAAAAACCAACACTTTTGGGGTTAAAAATTGAATAAATAAATATCCCGACCTTGAAAAATTATGAGGTCAGTTCCTAAATTCTCCAAATTGTCCAGAGATTCAGGTTTTTAAAGTTTTATGGTCGAGTTTTTATAAAAATCGCACATTGGCCCCAAATTTGTAAAAATTGTCAATTCGGATCTTAAGTTTTAAAAATTCGGAACTCACAAACCGGAAGGGCTTTTAATGTGATTCCAGTTGGAAAATGTCACTAAGGTTGGTAGGATATTGGGACAAAAGCCGTTTTTAAAAGCAATATGTGTAGGTCCTTCAACTTTTGAAAATATCATTTTTGTCCCATTTTAAAATAATTGCCTTTAAGGCTTTTAGGGGTCCAATTGTTATGAAATTTGAACCTTGGGTCCAAAATACAATTAAGTTATAGTTAAGTTAGTATTCCCAGGTGCATGGGCTGCATAAGTCCTGGAATTTTCATTTGGGTCCTCAAGTTTAATATCTTTCACATTAGTCCCTCAATTTTAGAAAAATTGTTTTCCAAGCCCTAACCACTTGGATTTTTGGAATACCTTTAAAATATGTGATTCCCAGTAACTTAAAAGTAAAAATTTCAATTTATAAAGTTTAGGTCTGGTACAGTTTTTTAAAATTGCAAAGTAGCCCTTAAACTTTCAAAATTTTACAATCTAGTCCTTGGGCTTTTAAAGGTTGATTTTATTTATCTTAAAACTCTTAAAACATTATTAAAATGTCCAAAAGTCATTTTTGAACCTGAGTACAGTCCCAAATTTCGAAATTTGCAGAGGGGTCCTTTAACTTTTATTTTCTTGCAATTTAGTCCACCAACTTTCCATTTTGGCATTTTTAAGTCCAAAATTGAAATTTAATCAATTATGCTCGACTTTTCCAGGTTATAAGTCATCCAAAACATAGATTTTAAAGATCATACACATGCATGTCCAATACATACAAGAATTCATCAATTAAAGCATTAAAGTGTACATGCATGCACCTAAAATTCAATAAATAGTAATTTTAAGCAACTCTTGAGAATTTTTTTATGATTTGATATATAAAATTGACATGCAATACATAGATTATATATATCTCAAGGCTCATGATCAAATTTTCTACATGCATTTTAATAAAACACCTAAAAGTTGGAAAAATAATTTTCCACCCACCTTATTTTTGGAAATTGTGAAATAAAAGGATAAATTCACAATTTTTTTGGATGAGGCTTCTTAGGTCAGCCCCTAAGTCAAGAAAATATCAAAATTTGGAGTTAGAAAAATGAGAGAAAAATTAAGGAGAAAAGAAGGAAATAAGGAAATGAAAAGGACTACACTTTACCTTTGTGTAGTAGATGTTTGGAGACTAGTTGAAGCTCAAAATTTGGAAATTTGGTTCAACTCCAAAATCTCCTAAGGTCAGCCCCTATTTCTCAAAAATGAAAAGGGGTGTTAAAATTTGAAAAAAATAGGAAGAGTAGGAAAGAAAGGGTCTAGTACACAATTCTTACCTTGTAGTCAAATTTTCTCTACTATTTTCTTCTTCAAGCTTGAGGTCCTTCTTCAAAATATTGTCAAGCTCTAACCTTCAAAGTCTTCTAAATGTACCTCCAAAACCAAATTTAAACTTAAGTTAAGAAGGTGGAAGAGATGAACAATGTGATATCCAAAATGGATTGAAGCTAAAATTTCTTACCTTTTAGTATAGTGGTTCGATTTTTATGATGTATGAGGAGGAAAATGTTGAATTTTTTCTAAGTATGGAAGAAGAAAGTAAGAAGAAGAGTAGAGAGATGTTGGGAGTTTTTAGAGAGAAGGAGGAGGATTTTTGCAAGACTTAGAACATGAGTTGGTGAAATGAAGAGAAATTTTGTGTAGGAAATGGCCATATGGCCGTCCACTTCAAGAGAGAGGGGAGATGATTTTGATCAAATTGTGTCTTGTAATTTGTCTCTTGCATGGAGACAAAAATGCAAGTCAAAGTGTGGGTCAATTTGAATTTGAGAGGAATAAGAAGAATGTTTGTTAAGTGGGAATAAGTTGGGGAAAATAGTAATAAAGAATTGGTGTATAAGATGATGTGTATAATGTTTGAATTAATGATATAATTATACACAAGATGACTAATATATGGTGTATGTGTACAAGAGTTGGATGATATTTTTATCCCAAAATCTCCACAATGGCCGTCCATCATGAGGGTAAAATGGTAATTCCATATATTTTTTTTTGTCCCAATTTTGATGATAATAGATGAAATATATCAATCTCCAAAATAATTAGTGATTCCTTGATCACTTGTAAGTCTCATGATCACTTAATCTAAATCAACATCTTAATTCTATAAGGTAAAGTCTCTAAAATAAATAGTCTCTTAAAATTCTAAGGTGACTAATAAATACAAAAATAGTAATAATGATCAATCAAGTGATCATAAATGAGGAATAGAATTAATGATGATCATGATCACAAGTAATTAAATAAAATGAAATAAAATACAAAATCTATATATTATTAATAGTTACCCGTCAAAATGACGCGGTAAAATAGTCGATCAAAAGTATAAACAACAATAAGGTTCAACTAATAGCTTCGGAAAAAAATCGGGGCTTCACATCCTCCCCTCCTTAAAAGAATTTGGTCCCCAAATTCCCTTCAGAATAGTTCGGGATATTGATTCCTTATGTCATCTTCCATTTCCCACGTTGCGTCTTCGTCTCGGTTGTGGTTTTGCCACACCACTTTAACCATCGGAATTTCTCTCTTACGCAATTGTCGTATCTGCTGGTCGATGATCCTGATTGGCCTCTCGGTGTAGGATAGATTTTCCATTAGAGGAGGAGTATCTCGAGTGATGATATGCTCGGGATCTGGTTGATACTTCTTCAGTCTCGACACGTGGAATACATCGTGCATTCCTACATATGGTCTTGGTAACTCGAGTCCAGTAGGCTAACTTCCCGATCCTCTCAGTAAAAATCTTGTAAGGTCCAACATATCTCGGACTCAATTTGCCTCATTTCTTTGGATTGATCAATCCTTTCCGTGGTGAGAGTCTAAGAAATACTTCATCACCGACTTCAAATTCCAAATCCTTTCTTCTCTTGTCCGCGTAACTCTTTTGGCGACTCTGAGCTGTGCGAATCCGCTCCTTGATCAACTTGACCTTCTCCATGGCCTCCTGAACTAAGTCGACCTTTGGAATCAAGGGCGACTTTCGCTTTTCTTTCGGAGTCCATTGGTCATCAATCTCCCAATGTAGTGGGGATCTACATTTTCGCCCATACAATGCCTCATAGGGTGCCATCCCAATCGTGGCTTGATAGCTGTTATTGTAGGCGAACTCGGCTAATGGTAAGTGCGAATCCCAACTTCCTTGAAAGTCCAAGGTGCAGGCTCGCAACATATCTTCAAGGGTTTGAATTGTTCGCTCGGACTGTCCATCGGTTTGTGGATGTGCTGCTGTGCTGAAACTTAGTGAGGTACCCAATTCCTCGTGCAAACACTTCCAAAATCTGGAGACAAACCTCGGGTCTCTGTCGGATACTATATCGACGGTACTCCATGCGGTCGAATGATTTCTCGGATATAAATCTGTGCAAGTTTTTGCAAGCTATCGGTTTTCTTGATGGGTAAAAAGTGTGCAGTTTTCGTGAGTCGGTCTACAACTACCCAGATAGCGTCCTGGCCTCTTCTGGTCCTTGGTAGATCCGTCACGAAGTCCATTGTTATATGTTCCCATTTCCACTCGGGAATTCTCAACGGTTGTAGTAAACCAGATGGTCGTTGGTGTTCTCGCTTTTACTCGTTGACAATTCAAACATCTCGCAACGAATTCCGCTACCTGGTTCTTGGTTTACCCACCAATAACCGTTTCAAATCTTTATACATCTTGTTTCCTCCAGGATGTATAGTGTATTTTGAACGGTGTGCCTCTGTTAGGATTTTATTCCTAATCTGCTCGTCATTTGGTACACACACTCGATTAGGAACCCGATAACTCCATCTTCGGTATCGAGAATTCGATCTTTCTCCTTTAAGTATCTTCTCCTTCGATTTTTGAAGATGTGTATCTTTTTCTTGTGCTTCTTTGATCTCACTCAAGATGGGTGTAATCGAAATGTTAGCACATGAAATCGAGTATTGGTTCTCGTCGATTCCAATTGCTCGGCTCCTTTAATGATTCCCACTCTCGAATCATAAGTCCGGCTAAGCTCGCCGCTCGAGCGTCACCGCTACGACGTTAGCTTTTAGGGATGGTATTGAATATCAAAGTGATAGTCCTCAATCAACTCCATCCATCTCCGTTGCCTCGAGGTTGAGATCTTTCCGGGAGAATAGATACTTCAAGCTCTTATGATCCGTGAAAACCGTAAATGTTGCTCGTAGAGATAGTGTCTCCATTTCTTCAATGCGAAACTATTGCCGCCAATTCCAGGTCATGCGTTGGGTAATTGGCCTCATACGGTTTGAGCTTTCGTGATGCATAAGCGATAACCTTTCCTTCCCGCATGAGTCACGCTCCTAGTCCTTCTTTTGATGCATGTTTGTAGACGACAAAGTTTTTCGTTCCCTTTGGAAGGGCTAAGATCGAGCCGTAGTAAGTCGTTTCTTGACTCTTGGAAACTCGTCTCGCACTTGTCGTTCCACTCAAACTTGACTTGCTTGCGGGTTAGTCGAGTGAGTGGTCCGGCTATCTTAGAGAAGTCCTGGATAAATCTTCGATTGAATGCGTTGATCCAGGGTCGAATAATATTTTAGCGTAGTGGTTAGATGCTAGAAGCGTACCTTCCACCACGTCCGTTGCCTCCGGAGCCTCTTGTCCGGCTAGTGCAAATGCTCGAGCGGGCATCCTCGCCCGATTACCCGGGCATTGTTTCCCGCTTCTCGTGGGTTGCGTTGGTTTGGATCGGTCATTGTACTTGGCAATCTTGTGGTGTCGACATTACCACAACAAGAAACACCTTCCTTGTTTACGCCAAGTGATTGTCGCCAGATGTCCCGATTTACGGCAATGCGTACATTCCCGACCCGACTTTCCTTGTGTCCGGTCTCTTTCCTTTGTCTGTCCTGTTAACCGGTCCCTTCGAAATTTAGCAAAGGCGGTTTAGGCGGCCGTCCCACACTGGGCCTCTTAAAATCGTTTCGAGGGCCTACTCTGCTGAATCGTCCAATACGGTTGATCCCGACTCAATGCGGAGAGTGCTTTTATCGGGCCGAGTAGGTTGCGTTCAATTGTCAACAATCAAGTTTCAAGTTCCGTTTCAATCCTCGAGTGAACTTGTAAAGCTTATCCTCTTGATCGATTGTCCCCAGAGCATACTTGGACAATCGGTGAAATTCAGAACTCACATCGAGCCACCAGTCGGGTTCCTTGCCTCAATCTATGAAATTCATCCCGGCGTGCTTCCTTCACGACTGGGAATATACTTGTTCATTGAACTCGGCCAAGAAATTTCCCATGTTCGATTACTCGGTCCTGTTCCCATCTCCTTTCAACCCGCCTCCACCGGTCTCTAGCGGCCGATTCTAGGCGAAATACAAATGAGTGTGACTCTCTCGTCGGAGTATTGAAGAGCATTGAAGATGTTTTCCAACTTCTCTATCCATTCTTCCGCTTTCACATCGTCCGACTCTCCCGGGAAGGTTGGTGGGTCGAACCGCAGAATCGCTCCAATGTGCGATCGTTCGCCTCTCGGGCGTGTTCGGGAGCACGGGGTTGAGGCTCGCCTGTTGCCTCATAAACACCAGATTTTTGTAATGCTTGTGCGTCAGATTGTCTCCGCAGGTGGAGGAGGTGGTGGTAATTAGGAGAGGGTACCCGGTCCCCTGGGTACATCGTCGTCTCCTCGTGGAACGCGACGAGGTCTCCCACGCCCTCGATGTTCGCCATTCGTATCTTGGAGCGTTAGTTGCGATTTGCGAGTAAATGAATACAATAATTATTCGCGTAAAGTAAAAGATATCGCAGGGAAAGTAACATCAACACAAGACACTGAATAAATGGCAAAAGGCATATCCATTAATATAAAATTGAATACACCCAAAGTACATCAGCAGAATACTAAGTCAGATACATGGAATCAAAATACATCCGAATCTAGTACAATAATGAAAGGTACAACACTGGATTACACAGCTACAACAACAAAAGTACAACAGAAAATCGCTAGCTAATCGGTGAGATCGCCATCATCATCGCCGCAGACTATGTCAGGATCGGGGCTGGGTCGGGTTGAGGCGGCGCCTCAACCTCTGGCCAATCCACAAAGTCCAACCACTGCTCAAATCCCTGAGCCTCATCGAGTGGAGCAGCCTCCGGCTCTCCAATGTCGACTGGATCCTCCTCGGGATCCTCCTCGGGATCCTCCTCGGGATCAGGTACAGGTTCCGCCTCGGGCGGTGGCAATGGCTGAGCATTAGCTGCTAAAGCAGCCTCTAGTGCGGCGTCCCTCTCGAGATAGGGCCTGTGTAAGGTCCTCACGATCGCTCATCTCGCTTGATGAGGGCCTCCTCCAAGCGATCGACAAGATTTACGGGATAGACGGGCATCAATCTCCCATTTCGGCGACGCCGCCGTCCTCTTCATTTTCTCCCTCATGTTATCCAGCGCTCCTGGATACTCAGTATTTGGTCCTCCCCGCTCTTATGGTGTTATCGCGGTCCTTGATGACATGGTCGATTCGTTCTTCTCATCTTGGCTTATCGCCAAGCGCCGAGTCGTCTCTGCATTGCGTTGGCGCCCGGACTAGTTACGCGGGTCGCGTTCGCTTCCCGGTGCCAATGAATCATCGGTGCCGGTAATATTCCCGCTCAAAGACGGGCATGAAATACATCCCACCATGTAGGCGGCGTCGGCTCCATCCCGATAAAACAAACTAAGGCGGATCGGTCAAAGGTAGAGGAGAGATAAGAAAGAATAAAGGAAGAACGAGTAAGGAAATCGGTCAAAATCAACTAAGTCAAGACAAGTATGATTATGAATCTCAAAGCATGCATTCTAACTTAGTTCAAATATCAATAAGACGGTTATATGACAATTTGAAATCGATTTCACACTTAATTGGTCAGGTCGCGGTACTACCCAAAACACGGGCATCGAGGGTCCTATCTGGGTCACTCGGTGTAAGTTTCCATCTTACTAGCCGAGCTCGATACCACTCTTCATGTCACGCCCAAACGGGACGCGCATTTAATGATTCACAACTTAAATACAAATGGACTAAACATCCAGACAATACCAATGAGAAACCAATAAAGCAGAGGCTAAATAGCAGCGGAAATAAATAATGAGATACAAGTTATCACTTAAAGTCTACATTCCATCACCAAATTACAATCCGAAATTCAACAAGGTAGTAACTTAACGTCAAAGGGTCATACGCCCCTCAATTACAAACCCGAATTGATTAGGATACAAAAGTCCAACAACAACATAATAAGAAAAGAGTCCGATCAACAACAAGATGCGAGAATCCAACAAGCGTAGTACAAGGTCTCAATCCGAGCCGGTTCAAAGATCCCCAAATAAATCCTCATCTAAGGTTAGAAAACAAAGCGGGGGATGAGACAAAAATCTCGGTGGATGGGGTGATGGGTAATGCAGTGTGGCGTAATATAGTTAATGTGAGAAAGCGATTTATACGAAAAACGCGTGAGTATGATGCATGGTTTCACACACTGATTCACAAGCGTCATGATAAATTATTTAAGTAATATAATTATACGATTTAAGAAAAAGATTCATGGTCACACATGCACTATGTGATACTGATCAAGACGGTAGGATTGCGTGCGACGGAAGTGTAACGCCAATCCTATGCAAGGCAATTAATGGTTGCGTCACGGACTTGTAGCGCCAACCAATGCAAAAACAGGTAGCGGTTGCGTGCGGGGGAATGTAACGCCAACCAAAACGGGACGATAACTCGAGAATCGTGTGGATCGGGACAGCGATTCCTTCGTTCTACCTTGTAACTCCCGGTCAAGTATGGTCCAAGACCGGCACCTTATCGCTCCGTAGGCAAAGACAAAATCAAAGAGAGTGGCGAGGCTCGGATCGTCATAATCATGATTATACCTCGATCACTACGACCCGCTTCCCTTGGACAAACTCCGTCCCTCGATTTGCGGGATTAGGACGATGGGGCGAGGAAGAGTGGAATAGCAGCCGAGCTGCCGGTTCCATCCCCGACGTATCCATTCGATCGTGAGCTCGACACACCAAGTTGACTCAGCAGAAGGTAATGACAATTACTGCAAATGAACAAAATGGTAGTATTATTGATTGGGGAAGCGATTTAGGAGAAATTTTCAAAAAACGCGAGTGGCAATTATGGCGTTGGTGGAGTTTATGGATGAAGATGATTATCGGAAGGATAAGCAACCTTCGATATCTTGAAAGATTGGGTGGAACATAAGTCCCGTTATAGAATCAATTAGCAAGGCGAGGAAGTCGCTCCGCGATCGGGTATTAATCAGTCAAATTGATTCGATAAGTTAGGGGTTTTTGGGAAAGTAAAATATTTAAATTAAATCTCAATTTCAGAGAGTCCAGGGTTATTTTAGTAAAAGAGAAAATAATTTGGGTTAGGTCCTTTATAAAAGAAAAATTGTAATTTAGCCCCGTTTTGTAAAAACCAACACTTTTGGGGTTAAAAATTGAATAAATAAATATCCCGACCTTGAAAAATTATGAGGTCAGTTCCTAAATTCTCCAAATTGTCCAGAGATTCAGGTTTTTAAAGTTTTATGGTCGAGTTTTTATAAAAATCTCACATTGGCCCCAAATTTGTAAAAATTGTCAATTCGGACCTTAAGTTTTAAAAATTCGGAACTCACAAACCGGAAGGGCTTTTAATGTGATTCCAGTTGGAAAATGTTACTAAGGTTGGTAGGATATTGGGACAAAAGCAGTTTTTAAAAGCAATATGTGTAGGTCCTTCAACTTTTGAAAATATCATTTTTGTCCCATTTTAAAATAATTGCTTTTAAGGCTTTTAGGGGTCCAATTGTTATGAAATTTGAACCTTGGGTCCAAAATACAATTAAGTTATAGTTAAGTTAGTATTCCCAGGTGCATGGGCTGCATAAGTCCTGGAATTTTCATTTGGGTCCTCAAGTTTAATATCTTTCACATTAGTCCCTCAATTTTAGAAAAATTGTTTTCCAAGCCCTAACCACTTGGATTTTTGGAATACCTTTAAAATATGTGATTCCCAGTAACTTAAAAGTAAAAATTTCAATTTATAAAGTTTAGGTCTGGTACAGTTTTTTAAAATTGCAAAGTAGCCCTTAAACTTTCAAAATTTTACAATCTAGTCCTTGGGCTTTTAAAGGTTGATTTTATTTATCTTAAAACTCTTAAAACATTATTAAAATGTCCAAAAGTCATTTTTGAACCTGAGTACAGTCCCAAATTTCGAAATTTGCAGAGGGTCCTTTAACTTTTATTTTCTTGCAATTTAGTCCACCAACTTTCCATTTTGGCATTTTTAAGTCCAAAATTGAAATTTAATCAATTATGCTCGACTTTTCCAGGTTATAAGTCATCCAAAACATAGATTTTAAAGATCATACACATGCATGTCCAATACATACAAGAATTCATCAATTAAAGCATTAAAGTGTACATGCATGCACCTAAAATTCAATAAATAGTAATTTTAAGCAACTCTTGAGAATTTTTTATGATTTGATATATAAAATTGACATGCAATACATAGATTATATATATCTCAAGGCTCATGATCAAATTTTCTACATGCATTTTAATAAAACACCTAAAAGTTGGAAAAATAATTTTCCACCCACCTTATTTTTGGAAATTGTGAAATAAAAGGATAAATTCACAATTTTTTTTTTGGATGAGGCTTCTTAGGTCAGCCCCTAAGTCAAGAAAATATCAAAATTTGGAGTTAGAAAAATGAGAGAAAAATTAAGGAGAAAAGAAGGAAATAAGGAAATGAAAAGGACTACACTTTACCTTGTGTAGTAGATGTTTGGAGACTAGTTGAAGCTCAAAATTTGGAAATTTGGTTCAACTCCAAAAATCTCCTAAGGTCAGCCCCTATTTCTCAAAAATGAAAAGGGGTGTTAAAATTTGAAAAAAATAGGAAGAGTAGGAAAAGAAGGGGTCTAGTACACAATTCTTACCTTGTAGTCAAATTTTCTCCACTATTTTCTTCTTCAAGCTTGAGGTCCTTCTTCAAAATATTGTCAAGCTCTAACCTTCAAAGTCTTCTAAATGTACCTCCAAAACCAAATTTAAACTTAAGTTAAGAAGGTGGAAGAGATGAACAATGTGATATCCAAAAATGGATTGAAGCTAAAATTTCTTACCTTTTAGTATAGTGGTTCGATTTTTATGATGTATGAGGAGGAAAATGTTGAATTTTTCTAAGTATGGAAGAAGAAAGTAAGAAGAAGAGTAGAGAGATGTTGGGAGTTTTTAGAGAGAAGGAGGAGGATTTTTGCAAGACTTAGAACATGAGTTGGTGAAATGAAGAGAAATTTTGTGTAGGAAATGGCCATATGGCCGTCCACTTCAAGAGAGGGGGAGATGATTTTGATCAAATTGTGTCTTGTAATTTGTCTCTTGGATGGAGACAAAAATGCAAGTCAAAGTGTGGGTCAATTTGAATTTGAGAGGAATAAGAAGAATGTTTGTTAAGTGGGAATAAGTTGGGGAAAATAGTAATAAAGAATTGGTGTATAAGATGATGTGTATAATGTTTGAATTAATGATATAATTATACACAAGATGACTAATATATGGTGTATGTGTACAAGAGTTGGATGATATTTTTATACCAAAATCTCCACAATGGCCGTCCATTATGAGGGTAAAATGGTAATTCCATATATTTTTTTTTGTCCCAATTTTGATGATAATAGATGAAATATATCAATCTCCAAAATAATTAGTGATTCCCTTGATCACTTGTAAGTCTCATGATCACTTAATCTAAATCAACATCTTAATTCTATAAGGTAAAGTCTCTAAAATAAATAGTCTCTTAAAATTCTAAGGTGACTAATAAATACAAAAATAGTAATAATGATCAATCAAGTGATCATAAATGAGGAATAGAATTAATGATGATCATGATCACAAGTAATTAAATAAAATGAAATAAAATACAAAATGTATATATTATTAATAATTACCCGTCAAAATGACGCGGTAAAATAGTCGATCAAAAGTATAAACAAAAATAAGGTTCAACTAATAGCTTCGGAAAAAAATCGGGGCTTCACAATGTTCCACAAAGAGATAATCGAAATTGGCTTACGGAAGAGGAGATTGTTGAATTGAGAGCCGGGATTTTAAAATCGAATATTTATTAGGACTCGAGTAAGTTGTCACTTCTTTCCGAGCCTCCCTCTAGAGCTAATAGATTTCAATTTTTGAATAAACTTGCGGAAGAACATTATGAAAATATTGGATTGAATGACAAGAAAATTGCTTGTACTCGTATGGTTCGATTTTTGGTATTTCATGATGAATATCCAGAAATAAGGGCTTACTTTGAAATTCAAGGTTGGGTATCATTATGGGATAATCCGTGTTTGCATTATGATGATGAGCTTATAAAACTTTTTTATGCAAATATGTGGATTGTTGATGCTACGAAAGATAATCCTTTAGAACTTCATACCTTCGTTAATGGTAGGCATTTTTCTTGGACATTTGCCGACATTTGTGAGCACTTCAATGTGTCTAATGATGGAGTTGTTAATGTGGATTGCACTCATTGGAATGATGATCTTTTTGGTGTTTCTCTAGATGAAGTGAAAATATTTTTGGGAGTGTTTCCGGAAGTAACCTTCTCGGCTATGCTCATATTGTGTATGTGGTAAAGAATCAAAACTTCCGAGTAATCTCGAGCTTTTTCTTACCTATAAGATCATCCGGGGCGAAAGGGTAAATTATGCGGCTATATTTGTGTATTGTTTGACCGAATCAAGAAGGCTTACTAAGAAGAAATATACATTGGGGAACTTGATTTGTCGACTTCTATACCTATCGGGCTACCCGGAGAATGAGATGAATACTGAAATTCATCATAATGATTATGATAATGATAACATTCTACAAATGGTAAGAATGCGACGAACTTTACCACGGGTTCCCACTAAAGCCGCTAGGGAATGTGCTCGAAATCCACAACAACCTTGGGATGACTTCTTTAATGACAATGAGGTTGAAAATATTGGAAACGGTAATGTCGAAGGGGAACAAGAAGATGGAGAAGAAGAGAATGTGGGGAATGAAGAAGAGGACTATAATGAAGGAGACGATGGAGAAAATGAAAACGAGCCGGATGTTGAGGATTTAAGTCTCAAGAGAGAATGGAAAAAGTGGAAAGAGAAACATTTAGAGATGTTTTATCTCTTAGAAAAGAGCTTCGGGAAGTAAAAGAAGAAAACGCAAAATTGAGGAGCAAAATGGGGAAAGTTAAGAAATTCATCAAAGAGCTTTTGTGTGGCTTGCTTCTCTTCGGATATGGATTGATGTCCCTGCCCCGTGTTTATCATATTATCTTTGCATATTTTATCTTATCCTTGATGAAATGCATGTGTATGAACTATTTTGTGTAATTCTATTGCACTAATGATATTTGCTTGTTTTTTTTTTGTTCTTAAGGGGATGAACTAGCAAGAATGCTAGTAACTTTTGATTTCTTGTGGTAATAGCTTTGATGAAGTATTTGATGGTAAAAATACTCTTATTTTTGCAAAATGGCATTGTTTGATATCTTGGATGAAAGGTTGAAGTACTTGATGGTAAAAGTGCTTCTTTCAATTCTTGTTTGTTGGCATTTGTAATGCCTTGAATTTATCTTAATTGGGTTGAACCCTTGAGAATATGTTGGATAATATTGGTTGTAAGATATGTTGTGCAAATTGTTGATGATATATTGGCTTGGCAAATTTTTCAAAGGGCTACATATCTTCTTTATTACTTGACGCCCGCCAAGTGTTCGATAAAATGTTTCCAAGGAAAATTCATCGCTTACATGATTCTCTCGCTTTTAAATGTCTTATATATTTACTAGAGATCATGTTTTGCAAACTCAAATGAGCTTTCACAAGTTTTTATAAGTCTTTTGATCAACTCTTCCCTTTGCCTCTGGAATTCTAAGCCTAATGTTCACTAGCTCGATAAATCGATTAAATTGCGCACTTTGATATGGATATATGATGTTTCTATCGTGCTAACATTCTTTTTGATGATTCCAAAGGGGGAGAAACATGTTATAAGCTCATTAGCTCATAAAAGCTAATATAAGCTCGTGAAAGAAGCTATAAGCTATGACTCCTTAAAGCCAAAAGCCGTGAAGTATACTTAGTCCATTTGTTGCATTATGGACTTATTTACATGTCTTATGATGTTTTGTTGACAGGGGGAGCTTATAAGCTCTTGATTCTTAAGCTTTATTTGTAAAACCGGAGCTTTTAGCTTTTGATTGATTGCATCTATCTTATTTTTTGATGTGCTTGTTGATAGGGGGAACTTGTGCTAATATTTGGAAAATACTTACTCCCTTATTTGGTTGCTATTTTATTTTTGGAATTTTGGTCGCTTCTAAACGGTTAGATGTTTTTTACCGGAAAATCGTTTTTATCGGAATATCGCTTTTTGTTTTTAAAATTCGACCTCTCAATATTTCTTAAAAATTGTTTTGGTTTGTAATCATCAAAAAGGGGGAGATTGTTTGATATGTTTTTATCATGATTTTGATGATTTTGTTTTAAAGAGTTTTTATACCAAAACAATGTTTAAAATTGTTGTCCAAATAATCCCAATTGTTTTAAAATGTTTTTACTAATTTTTTGAAGTATTTCTTGAAGTTCATTTTTGATAAAAATTGGACAACACTTCCGTTTCGCGTTGGACCGGTCGCCCTATAGGGCAACCTGTGCCTGTAGATGTATTTTGAAACAGAAAAACGCAAAGAAAGAAAAATGAGCAGGTCGACCAGTAGACCAGGGTGTTGACCGGTGGCATCAATCGGTCGCCCCTGCGTCGACCGGTACCTAGGTTTGTTTAATTGAAACAGAACGTCTGACTTGATTTTTTAAGGATGGTTTATTTGGCACAGGTGGTCGAATTGGGTCGGACTTCGCCGACCGTCGTGTGTAAAGTTATGTTCTTATTTTCAAACATCTATTTGTGCGTGACCGATCACCCTAAGATTTTGACAGCAATTTCTGACCGTTGTGCAGCAGACCAACTTTCCTTAAATTGTGGGATTGATTTCTAACAGCTATATTCTTGATTTTAATTGTATTTTTCTGTAGATTTTCAATCCCCAAGAGGAGCCTATACATGATCAATCATCTCCTATAAATAGAGGAAGTTTTGGAGCA
Source organism: Rehmannia glutinosa (assembly GCA_016081115.2). NCBI lineage: Eukaryota > Viridiplantae > Streptophyta > Magnoliopsida > Lamiales > Orobanchaceae > Rehmannia > Rehmannia glutinosa. The sequence goes on from JABTTQ020000044.1 coordinate 60,170, forward strand.
ACCAATACAACAATTGAACTACAACACAACAAGATACATTCAAGCAAACATATTTCTTCTTCATTGGTCATATTCTTGTTGTAATTTGCCTAGCTTATCACTTTCACAACTTGAGGTCTAGACTTATTTCTTGATTACACTTGCACTCAAATTGTAATATTCATTATCGAGTCGTAATCTTGATTTTGGTTATCATTCAACACAAGACATCCTTGTGAGTATTCTTGTGGAAAGAATAAACTTGGGTGATCTAGGTGATAGGAGTTTCAAGAGTGTGGTGCTCTTGAGGTGTTGAAGAATTTGGTGGTGCCGTTGGAGATTGTGGTAATCTTCCAGAGAGATAGTGGTAATCTCAAAGGTGGTGTTGAAGAAGAGTGTGGTGCTCTTCAAGGCGATGTTGTAAGGTGTTGTATTAATTTTGGTAATTAATAAAATCATTTTTTCTTTTTGAAATCCATCCCGGATATACTGGGGTGGTAGAGGATTAGGCCCTAGGTGGGTTGAACCTCTTTAAATCGACGCGTGTTATTTACTTCCCGTACCTTTACTATTATCTTGGCTTGTTTGATTCGAAAAAGAGGGCAAAATCGAGAAAATAGAGATAATCTATTCACCCCCCTCTAGATTATCGTAGCCGCTTGGACTTACAGAATGTGTATTCCATGATGCTGAGGCTACAAAATACTTTTTCATGGTAAACAAATGTCTTTGACATGTTTGACAAAGCTTCCCCAAAGTATATGTACGTGTTCAAAGATTTTAAGGAACTAGCTAGGGTAGAAAACATTGATGAAACCATGTTTTTCGGTAAACATTGTATAAAATTTAAAATTCTACATATACATAATTTAAAGTTGATATGTACTGATATTAATATTATTCACTTGATCGTAAATAAACAGACATTGGAAAAGTGGTTTCAATGCAGTCTGTGCTAACAAAAGAGTTCGGGGGGAAGACAACGTGATTTATTGACATTACTCTGCTGGACTTGGAGTAATATAGAAATTATTTTTATTTGTATATATATTTTTTTATTTTCTTATGTGAATATTTTATATATTTAGTTTTATAACATGTACTTTGTGAGAGGACTATGTGGATACTATTTTTCCTTATCTTGAGAATCATGGTTTTGAGCCAATTATTGTTATTCTTCAAATTTGCAGAGCGAAGGTATTTAGAGGTCAATCATAAGGTGTTTAGAGGTAAATCATATCATTAAAATTTAGTATGTTTATTTGTAATGTGATGTTCGATTTTTGTAAATTGTAGATGAACTGAAGGTTTCAAATAGTTTTCATGTCACTAAAATGATTGTGAACAGAGATGATGAGGAAATTCACGAATTTAAGACAAGGTAATTTATTAAATTCAAAATCATTGGTTTTGTTTTTTTTACTTTTATGTTATAATTTTGTATGTATCTCTTAGGATTGAACACCGATGTCGACCTATTCGACAACCAAGTAATCGTGTGCCATCTGCGAGGATTGTTGCTGATGATTGGCTTCTGGGGAAGCGCCAATTAGGACTATAGTACAACGTTTTTCAAGTAAAGAGGTAATTTACTCTAATATTTAAATTTTAATTTAATTTGTAATTATGAAAACATATATTTATATTTTACTGATATTATTTTTTCATTTAGGTTGGAAGTTTTTGGGTTTGTGCGACTATTATACCATTTTTTGAAGAATGGTGGTACCTCTCCTGCAGAGAGTGTCCTAAAAAACTAACAAAAGTAGGAGAAATGTTCTTTTGTGAACGTTGTGACATATTCTACCAGTCTGGGTATTTTAGGTATTTAAGAATAATTTATTAATGAATTAGATGATGTTTATAACATTTGTTTATTTGATTTGATATATAAAACTTATTAATTAATTCTGCTGTTTGATTCTGTTTTGTAATATTTAGGTACAGGATGCAACTTCAGGTTGTCGACGAAACATGGAATGCATCCCTACTCTGTTGGGATAAAGATTGCGAGAAGTTGATAGGCATACCATATGCAGATTTGAGGAATAGCTTGACTGAGGTCTTTGTTCGTTTTTTGTTTAGCAAACCGAATATTGAATTTTAACAAGATGGTTTAGTAATTTTAATATTTTTTTGGTTTTCAGATAAATGATGGTGATATACCAGATGAACTGACCAATGTGCTTGAGCAAAAAGTTTCTTCAAGGTTCACGTTAGATCATACCAGATTAATAACTTTGAATGAGTTTTTTCTATTGTAAAATTGTCAACAAATTCAGATTTAATTAAAGCTTTTGACAATCTAGCTTTTGAGAAGGAGGTATATTACAAGATTTACCTTTAATTCTAAATTTTTTTAAAGTTCTATAATTTGTTAATCTTTTTTAATTTAATAATGGCTTTCGATTTTCAATGCAGGAATCGTATTTTTTTTCTTCTAAACCTCAGGCTGAAAAGCAGCATTCTGGAAAAGTAATTTTAACTATTAGTTTTCTTTTATTTTTTCCCTTAATGTATTATTTAGGAAACATAATAAATTTTGATTATATTTTTTTGTTTGTAGGAGTCTTCATCAGATATTGAAGTGAGCACTCCAAACAAATTGACATCGCATCGAGAAGTTGTCATTGAAAGTCTTTTTCTTAAGAGATCATTGTTCGTTGACAAAGCATCATGTTCAAATGCGAAGAAACTAAAGGTAGTCGTCAAAGAAGAAGATGGGCAAAAGAAATAAGTTTTTACAAATAAATTCTGAAGAAATTGTGGAAGATTTTGTTTTTTGGATTCCATTGTTTATTTGGAACAAATTATTAGATTTCAGTTTATGTTTGGAATAATTAGTTTTTTAATTCAGTTTTCATTTGGAACAATTAGTTTTTGGATTTAAGTTTTTATTTGGATCAATTACTCTTTGGAATTCAATTTTTATTTGGAGAAATACAACTAATTTTCAGATTTCATATTTTGAATTTCAGTTTTTTTTAATTTGAAGTTGAATTAAGATTTGATTTATATCTCATCAAATAATGTTATGTTGCAAAAACTGGCTTAGTAGAATTTATATATCAAAAAGATGTTATATACCAATGGATTTTTGGTATATGATATAATATCTATTTTTTATGATTTTTTTTAGAAATAGATAATAATTGTTATGATCACTATACTTAAAATTCATTAGGATAAAATAAAGACTGAGAATAAATTTCAATAATGTGTATGTAAAAAACTAAATTAATGCATGCATAAAAATAAAATTTCTTTCTTTATATACTAATGAAATCCCCAAAAAACCCAAACCCCATAAACTATGACAGACGAACACAAAATAATATTCATCACTGAATCATTCAAACATAAAACTATAAAAAAAATAAAATATAATTATAAAGTGCCAAGTCTAATAAATTCCAACTGCTAGAGAAAAAGAAAGAACAACAATGAGTTTATACACACAAAGTTTTTATTTAATCATTTATATCTATTATATTGATCGACTATACTAAAAAAACATAGGACCAAAAACCATGAATACATTACAAACAGTAGTTGTGGCATATAAATAATAAAATATAATCATATTTTATAAATTAGGGTCATATTTTATTAACATATGATCTACAATGAATTCTCATAAAAAAATATTAGTTAATCATGTAAACTTATTGTATCGATTAACAATTAAAAAATAGAGTACCAACTCACAAATTCCAGTGTTACAAAATTTCATATACCCTATAGATACCAGTTTGTTGTTTTGTAATGCAGAATCCATACCATATATTGAGGCAACACAAAAAATAATATAGAATATTTATTTGATTTCATTCCAACTAAGTTTTAACTAATATTTAATGTAATTGATTCTATATACTTTTTAGCCTGATTTAATATACAAAAATTAGACCAATATTGCAGCATATTGTTTCCATCATAAAATATTCCTATAAATACGAATATTACCATGTAGCTCATGCTCAAAAAAACTATATAAAGGCACTTAAAGCATTCGAAGTCATTTTGTCAGACTCCATGTAAGTCCCGAGGGGTGTGGTATAAGGTTTAGAAGGAGGGGGGTTTGAATAAACCTTACCAAATTTTGACTTTTAGTCTTTTTAAAAATTTCAACAGAGTTGACTCAAATCAGATGTGTCCTTGGGGGACAGCTAGGTTGGCTATATTCAACTAAGTTACCCACTCAACAGACTCGATAGAGTTGTTGATAGTATAACTTGGCTGCTTAATCTAACACTTACCTTTAGTTGATTTGGTTTTTAATAGCGGAAGACTTAACATCCTTTTGATTGATTAAAGTTTGTTTTTAACACTTGCTTTAGCACATGCTATTTATCAGTTGGATTAGCAAATTAACTAACAACAGATATAAAAATATATGCAAGAAAGTAAGTGCTCAAATTAAAATGACACAAGTGATTTTTATAGTGGTTCGAGATGGGGTAATTCCTCTAATCCGCTCTTCTCCAACTCCTGTAGGAATACACTAAGTAACAGATCAAGTTACAAAGTAGTTCTCAGTCTAGAGATAGCCTTGATCACACAGTTGGCTTCTCCTACGACTCAGCTTCTTCACAAAGCAACTGCCTTGCTACTTCAGCTAACTCTCAAGTCCTTAGATTTGTTCACACAGCCTCCAACAAACTTGAATCTCCTGGTTCGACCTTGAATCTTTCTACAACTCCTTCAACTTGGAGAGTGGACCTCTTTTTGTTCTTCAAATGTTTCCCCTTCAACTGGTTGAAGTTATCTTTCCTTCACAACGTGTGTTAGATCGAATTTCTTCGAGTTTCAGGCTTGAGGAATTCTATGATAAGCTTTGAGAATATTGCAGGTTATGTTTGCTTGAATATTGCTTGTAAGATCGATTTTTTAGGTATGCAAGGTAACCTTTTCTCAAATGCTTCCTCAGCCTTTTATAGTGCTCATTTGAAAATTTGCCCGTTGAAGAGATAAGCTAATTTCAAATGACACTTCTTGTTCGTTGGCTTGTCTTTTCTTGGTCTGTTGCACTTGTGATGTTGACCCTTCCTCGTATTAAATGGTTTTGCAACTTTACATGGTCTGACACAGGCTTCAGTGTTTCCCATTGGTTTATTCCTTTTGCATGTTTCTGGGCCAAACACTTTAAGACCTGGCAGCTTGGACATATTACTATATCGAGTAATCTTCTTGACTCCTTCCAATGGATCAATGTCGTATTGACTTGACTGTTGTTTTTACCCCTTGTGACTTGAGTCTACTCAAATCATAAGATTGACTCAACTATCACTTCAACTTATTGACTTGGCTTCTTTCATTGACTTAACTGGCACTTCCTCAAACTTCACACAGTTTTCCCTTAGCTGGCTCTCTTTTAGTCGAGTCTTTGTCTTTCTTCATTCATACTCAGCTGACATACATCAGAGTCTTCACTCTAGTCTGTAGTTCACTTCTTGCATTCTTGACTTAGCTGACTTCACTCAGCTCTTTCAGTCATATCTATTACAATACAAAATTACAAGGGAATTGGGTGCTAACTTCCTAGTCTAAGTTTTACATGGTATCATCAAAATCTAACAAATAAATTTCCTAACATATTCCCCCTTTTTGATGATGTCAAAACTTAAACAAACAAAACAAGTAAACAACAAACACAAGCAGTACAGTAACCAAGAATGTATGCTTTTGAATAATCAATTTTATTGATCATAACATTCTTGTCCTTTACAAAGCTGTTTACAACAAGTAACAAAGCTCATACAAATATTGTTACAAACTGTATCTAAGCTAGGTTACAGAGAGGATAAATATTACAAGGAAATTCTCAGAGCTATTTTACAGGGAAAACTTATAGCTATATATTTACAGCAAAGTAAAATACACGAAGGGGTTTGTAGCTGTCTTCAACGCTTAGCTGCTTTCTTATTGTGATCGTCAGCTCTCCTCCTCTTCCTTTCCTCTTCCTTTCCTCTTTCTCCTCCTTCTTTTTCTCATACACTCCCTTTGCAGCAGGGTCATCCCTTCACTGCCTTTCCTCCCATTCGTGAGTTGTTCGAGCATTATCAACTTCTTGTCTTCTAATTGCTTCGATATTCTTGCGTGCAACCTCTAAGTTAGCAAGATGATCGAATCTAGCCCATATGAGTCCATTCTTCTGCGGATCCACATACTTGATATCTTCTGGTCTTGGCCGCGGTTGACTACTTCTCCCACTGCCACCATGTCTACCCTTCCTAACTCAACTTCCCTTCCTATGGGAGTGTATTGCACTGGAGCTTTTGATTTTCCAGTCGAGTGACTACTGGAACTTGGCTGCCTAACAACCGAATTGCATAGATTAGGTCCCTTTCCCCAGTACAGATCCCAGGCTTGTGGTAGAGTCATATCGTGAAAATAACCTTCTGCTTCTAGAGTCTGGAATTTCTCTAGAGATCTGGGCTCAGATCCAGCATCAGGCATGGCAAATTCTCTTGGGGGTTTTATTGCAGGGTAATCCTTTCTGGCTAGAGGACCATCGTACTATTTTCTGATATCTTGGATGCGTGCAGATTGCTTCTCAGCTACTTTCTCGAATTCAGCTTCAATGGCTTTTCTTGATTCTTTCATGGCCATCTTAGCTTTCTATTCCATAGATAGCTCTTTCGGTAGCTTACTGAGAATTGATGCAATGACATCTCCTTGCTGGGTTTCAGCAAACATGAGTTTTAAAGGAAGATTTTTCGAACTTTATCTTCCCCCTTTTTGGCATCATTACCAAACGAAAGGGTCAGGCCAGGGAACAATCCATTCATAATGAAATACAAATCGGTTGTTCGTTGAATTCTTCTTGATATCCGCTTTGGAGTGGGATCGTGGAACTCGATTGCGAGCCTTTGACTGTTGCTAACAACTTTATTTCTACCATAAGAAGATCGAACTCGGTTCATGTTGTCCTATAGGCGTGTAATTTTGCTCTAATAGTGCGGCTTGAGCAACTCCATGTCCGACTTATGAGAGGTTTCCATTCGACTATATATTGCTTCATCCTCTACTGAAATTTTGAATTATTCACACTCCAAACCAATAGCTTTGCAAACAAAGCTTTGAAGTAACGGACCTACTCTGAGCACATGGCAGTCTATTGTGCTGCCCTTTCCCTGATGCGTAGGACAACTCCTCAAATATCTGCACTGAGAGTAGCATCACAGTTGTCCAAACAAAGATCCAGCGATGCATGGTGACTTCCATCTTCTCAATTTCATCACATATCTTCTTGAAAGCATTTTGGAACTCGGCTGTGGAAACCAACTCTTTTTTCGGCCACGTTGCATCAAAATCAAATCCCATCGGCACAATCGTATCAGATGGAAGGATGGGCTCTTCCTACACGATGTATTTTTCTTGTTCACTTTTATATTTAGCTTCCATGTCAGGAAATTCAGCAGTGAAGGAAAAAGTGTCTTCAAAGACATCATCTCGATCAAAAGGGATCCCCAGAGGTCCATGCTGGGGGGCCTTTCCCTTTTCTTGTTGCAGAGAATCAGCTCTTTGTGCCTCGACTAAGCCAGCGTCATCGACAGATAACACAACTATGGGAGCTTACAACGGAGCTATTTGTGTGAATTCTATGCAAAGACCTATGGTAGCATGCACACTGATCGTGTTCGGCAAAGTAATTGAATCGAATCTGCTCGGCTCACCGAGCCTCGGCTATCTTAAAGCCTTCATCGGTCTCAGTGGGTTTTTCCTTTTAAGGTAACAGGTCCTCAGTTATCTTAACAGCGTCATCGTAATGTGATATGGCCTAAGGCAATGGCTCATCAAAGTTGAATCTCATCGGAGATGTCTTATCACTAACATCGCTCCGTGAGTTAAAAACATCCCCAGCCTCGTCCTACTTAGAATCTTTAATATGGGTGGATTCGGCTTCATCTTCTGATCCCAGAAAAGATGTATCAATATGTTCTTGGGAATCATGAAGGGCGCTGATCTCCTCTTCTTCACCAACTCCTTCTACTTGAGGAATGTTCTCTTGTTCCAGTTCCTTATTTAAAGAAGTCTCAACCTCCTTTAGGCCTTCATGACCCCTAGCAGTCTCAACCGCTGTGGGGCCTTCTACATTCCTTTTGATAGACTCAGATGTCTTGGGGTCTTCAATGGCATCCTTTGGAGTCTCAACTCCTAGGATTGCACTTTCATGGCCAAGAGTCTCAACTCTCGTATCCTCTTTTCCATCATTTGCCTTAGCTACATCAGCAGCTTTATCGGCCTGCATATTAGAGAAAACCTCAGCTGGAACAGTCTCAACCGTTCGAGCTCTGCTTATCAGTTGTTTGCTCACCTTCACCTCCACACTTCGTAGAGTTGTCTCCCACAGCGTCCTCCAACCTTGTTGTGGTGGAGAGAGCTTTTCCCTCAGCTGGCGCACTAGCTGAATGAATGAGAGTGGGGTTACTCAGCTCCTGAGACACGGCTGTGTTTCCTGTTGAGTAGTCAGCCGTTGGGGAAGGTGTCTCAACACCTTCTTCGTGGGTAGGCTTGGCTAGGATGCCCGTGTTCCCAATTTCATCATCATTCCCCTGAGAGCCATCTTGAGAATGCATAGGGGACGTGGTCGTAGCAATGACAGTTGCAATCTCTTGCGCCACTTCCAATGTATTAGATCGAGGAGAGAGTTTGGAAGACTCTCCTGGACCTTCTTGAAGGTTATGCTCGTGCATGGCTCGGGATTTTCTAATGTCCTGTTGTAACTCGGCCTTTTCAACTGCAGCAGCTGGGTCCATCTCCTCCAGATCGCTGCTGTTAGTGGACTCCGTGAGGTGTTCATGGGTTCCAGTTTGCATACACATCTTTGATTTCTCCAAGGCTTTAGATTTTTCCAGGGGCTATCTCCTTCTTATCCTCTTTAATAGCATGGAGGGCATCAATGCAGAAGTTATCATTGAGGGCACATTGGATAGACACATTCCCAAGGAAGCTTAGAAGCTCTTCTTCTTCATCGATGAACTTTGGACGAGTGAACTGCTATCTGGAGTAGTCTAGTTTCCATCTTCTCCAATCCCTTAGCTTTTGCTGGATGTCCGGATAGACTGGAGCGTACATGATCAAATCATCGTCATCATCTTCGGCCTCTGGAATAGTAGCCAACTGATCTTGCTCCTCTTTAAGTTCAAGAGCATTAGTCTGAGGGGGTGAGACAACTTTTTCTTTATGCGTTTTGGCTATTTCAACTCCTTCTATCCCCACAGTTGTTTCCTGGATAGCTGGGTCTTCAACACTCTCCTGATCTGCATCAGTAGTCTTCGGGGTCTTATCAATCTTCTCTTGAGACTGCCCCTTTTGAGCATCAGCAGTCTCAACAGCTTCTCCGGCGGAGTACCGGAATCATCTGTCTTTTCTAATTCTGACTTCTTAAACAATCGTCTCCTCTTAGTAGGAACCAAGGGAATCTCTGGCTCATCTTCTTCAGTATCACTCTTCTTCGATGCAACTGCTTTTCGAGACTTGGCAGTGCACTTCTTCTTCATGACTGTAGAAGAAAGTAGGGATTCCTCCTCGATCCTTGCTGCGGGGCAAGGTCATCGGTACCGCTCGGGTGTGCTTGGGGTTTGGCTGCTTGGCAGGTGCCTTCTTGGTTTTGGTTGTTGGGGCAGAAGTAGGTTTAGCTGCTGTTAGGAAATTTATTTTATAGATTTTGATGAATGCCATGTAAAACTTAGATTAGAATGTTGGCACCCCATTTTCCTTGTAATTCTCATTATAATAGTTAATTTGAATGAGTGAGTCAAGTCGCCTATGGCCGGGAATACAAGAAGTCAATCAAGAAATGAAGTGAAGACTCATTGAGGAACAACCGAGTATGGCCAAGGAAGAAGATCAAGGACTCGATCAAGACGAAGCAGTGAGAGGGACAAAGTGTGTAAAGAGTCGCTTAAGTCAACCCTAGAGGCCATGTCACAAGTTGAAGTGACAGATGAGTCTCTCAATCATTGGAGAAGACTCAAGTCACCTGGGGAAAAGGCAGCTGCAAAGAGGAATTAACTGAAAATGATCCATTGCACAAAAGTCAAGAATATTACCTAAATAAGTAATACTTCCATGGTGCCATGTCTTAAAGTGCTCAGTCCCAGAAGCGTGCAAAAGGAATAAACCAATGGGAAGCACTGCACCTCGTGTCAGAACCTTAAAAGCTGAACATTCATTTAATATGAGGAAAGGTCTACATCTCAAGACTAAAGACCAAGAAAAGACAAGCCAATGAACATAAGTGACTTTTGAAAATCAGCCTATCTCTTCAATGGGCAGATTTTTGAAAGTTCACTATAAAAGGCTGAGGAATCACATTGAAAAAAGGTTACCTTGCATACCTGAACCACGAACGATCAAGCAATATTCAAATTGTAACCTGCAAAATATTCTCAAGTTATTCAAGCAAAATCCTCAAGCCTAAATCTCAAAGGAAATCGATCCAACACCAAGCTGTGAAGGAAAGACAACTTCAAACTGTTGGAGAGAAAACTTTTGAAGAGTCAAAAGGGGTCTACTTTCCAAGAAGGATTGTAGAAAGGTTCAAGGTCGAACCAGTCTCAAGTTATTGGAGGGATTCGTGATCAAATCTAAGAAGCTTGAGAAAGTAAGTCAAGTAGCAAGGCGGTCGCCCTGAAGAAGAAGCCGAGTTGACGAGAAGTTTTGTGTGACCAATGCATCTCCGCACTAAGTCCAAGCGAGCAAGTCTTGCGCGATCAAGACTTGTCTCTCTGACCGATAACCACTCTGTACTCTGATCATTACTTAGTGGATTCCTCCAGGAGTTGGAGAAGAGAGGAGTAGAAGAATTACCCCATCTTCGAACCTCTATAAAATTTACTTGTGTCATTTACATTTCAACATATTTACATTTCTGCACACATATTTTATATATGCTGACAATTTGCTATCCAACTGATAAAATGACAAAGTGCTAAAACCAAGTGTTAATACAAAGTTAAACCAAATTCAAGGGTGTTAAGTCTTCCGCTGAAAAACTCATCACAACCAAGTTAAGGTTTAGTCTAAACAGCTGAGTTATTCTATCAACAACTCTATCGAGTCTGTTGAGTGGCTAACTCTGCTGATTACCTAACTTAGCTGTCCCTCAAGGACTTAGCTGTCTAATTAACTCTGTAATATTTTAAAAGGACTAAAATCGAAAAGTTGGTAAGGTTTATTCAACCCCCCCTTCTAAACCTTACTCACACCCTTTGGGACCTACAAGTGGTATCAAAGCGGTTGGTTCATTGAGCCTTCCGCACTGGTTACTGAACTAGATCTCCAATCTTTCAAAGAAGTTTTTAACACTTGCTCCTTCAAAAATCATCTCTTTTATTCAGCAAAGTTATTATCATGGAAGCAAATTTGACACGCATCCCTATGTTCATTATTGAGGAATTTGATGACTAAAAATTTCGTATGCAGGCTCATCTATCTGCTTTACATGATGAAATGTGGATAGTGATAGAGGATGGGCCACTGCAAACACCGAAAGTGAACATAGCGGTATGGAGAGCACCGCACGGTGAAGGAGAAGAAAGTTGTTGACCGACCACTGGTTGAGAAACCAAGGACTGAATGGACAAACGAGGACAAAAAAAAGATACAACTTGGACAATGTGGCCAAGGACATACTTTACAAAACCTTGGACAAAGCAATGTTCAACAAAGTCAAATCTTGCCAAACTGTAAAACAAATCTGGCATAAATTAACTTTAATTTGTCAAGGATCTGAGCAAATTAAAGAAAATAAATTGTCACACACACTATTAAACGAGGAAAACAGCCAGCTCAAAAGCCAAAACTCACGGTGACTAAGGAGCTGAGTACTCTTAGTCACATAGTTGATGGGAACAAAGGGCTGAAGGCTGAGAATGCTAAACTAATAGCAGAGATAGCTGCTATAGAAAAGAGGGAAAATGATCTCAAAAATGTGATTGCATCATTTACAAAGGCATCTAAATCATTTGATGACCTTATTTTGAGCCAAAACGAGTGTGGAGACAAGACAGCATATGATTCAATTCCTTTGTACACAGTCAAACTCCCGCAGTGATCGGGAAAAAGGATCTTCAAGTAATGAAGCATCTCAAAAATCCAAGACACCAAATGTAGCACCCACACTCACTCCAAAGCCCAATCACAAACAAACTGGCCTTGGATATAAAGGAAAATGAAAACAACCAGTTGAGTATGCTGAGAGGACAGCTGAGAAGAAATCCAACAGAGTTACTCAGCAAACTCCAAATAGGAAGTACTCTGTAAAGAATAAACAGAGATACCAAAAACCCCAGAAGTTTTATCAAATAAATACATATGATGGGAATGGTAGAAACTACCCAAGCCAAGCTGATTGGAATAATGTGAAATATCAGCAAAGACCTATGGAATATAACCCCAAATGGCAAAGGCCTAGAACTCAGCAAAGGTCATTCCAAAGGCAAAAGAGCTATCATCATCACACAAAGAAGGCAATTGCTAAAACACACACACACAGGCATACAGACAAAAGAGACAGATGTATGAACCTAAAGCCCCTAAGCAATTTGCCAAAGTGAGTTATGATTATGGCACATATAGATGGCAACCTCTTAGAGTCGATCATTTGGCTATAGGTTGGTTGGATCATCTTACAAAGACTAACCCCTCAGACCGAGGCAAGTATGGGTACCTAAAAAACTAATTTCTTTGATTGCAGTTCAAGGAACAGTGAGTGCCAAGGAACCTGGTACATGGATAGTGGCTGTTCGGCATATGACGACATGAAACAAGAAAATCTGTCCAAAATTCAAGGAGATTAGAGGTGCAAAAGTCATATTTGGAGGTAATGAAGCTCCAGGGAAAATAAGAGGCACTTGATCCATCAAGAAAAATGGATTAGAAATCACAGATGTTGCATATGTTGAAGGCCTCAACTTCAACCTGTTAAGCATCAGCCAACTCTGTGACAAGAGCTACAATGTTGGATTCAATATGGGAGTGTGCCAAATTAAAGATACTGAATCAAATGAAATAGTGCTGCAAGGATCCAGACAGAAGAACATGTATGTGGTAGACTGGTCGACTGCCACACCAAGCACCTGTCTGTTAGCAAAGAGTACAGCCGAATCAAGTTGGCTGTGGCACAAGAAGCTGAGTCATCTAAACTTCAAGACAATCAACAAGATTGCAAGGAGTCATCTTGTAGAAGGACTACCAGACTCAGTGTACAAGAAGGAAAGTGTTTGTGATGCATGCCAGCTGGGAAAGCAGATCAAATCATCATTCAAAGAGAAGTCTAGTTCATCTTCAACAAGAATATTGCATCTGTTGCATATGGATTTATATGGTCCAGTTGAGCCAGCTAGCATAAGTGGAAAGAAATACACCTTAGTGGTGGTGAATGATTATTCAAGATATACATGGACAATCTTCATGTGCAAAAAGAAGGAAACCTTGCAGAAGTTACCTCAACTGATGAGAAGAATTCAAAATGAGAAGAGTCAAACCATTATAAAGATAAGATCTGATAGAGGAACTGAGTTTGTCAATGGGATAATAACTCAGTATTGTGTTGAAAATGGTATTGCTCATGAGTTATCGCCAGCAAAGGACTCCACAAAGAAACGGAGTAGCGAAAGAAGGAAATGTAACTCTCAAGGAAGCTGCAAGAACCATGTTAGCTGAAGCTGGATTGCCTAAAAGATTTTGGGCTAAAGCCATTAACAGAAAATGCTTTACTGAAAATAGATGCATGATTAATAGACAGCTGACAAAGACTCCCTATGAAATTTGGACAAGAAGAAAGCCACATGTTGGGTACTTTAGAATATTTGGAGGTAAATGCTTCATCCACAACAATGGCAAGGATAGTCTAAAAGCATGTGATGCCAAAGCTGATGAAGGTATCTTTTTGGGATACTCAACTGAAAACAAAGCCTATAGAGTGCTGAACAAGAGGACTATGGTCACAGAAGAGTTTATTCATGTTGTTTTTGATGAACCTAATGTGAATGGAGAAGATATTGAAGAGTTAGCTGATAAGCTAAATCGGCCAACTATGCAGAAGAGTCCCTATGTAGAGGCTGAAGCAATAGAAATCAACCAGGATGAAGATGAGATAGCTGAATCTCAAAGACAACTGGAAAATCTGCAGCTAAATGATGATGAAAGAGCTGCTCAAGACAACACAGCTGCGAGACATCTGAACCCAGTTGATTTGCTTCAACCTGATGTGAGATGGCTGAGAGACCATCCACCAGAGCTTGTCATCGGAGATTTGAGAGATGGTGTGAGAACCAGATCCAGAGCTCAGCAAGAAGCAATGTTCACTTGTTTTATTTCCCAAATAGAGCCAAAAGATGTGTCCCAAAAGCTTAATCAATTTGAAAGAAACAAAGTATGGGAATTAGTGCAAAGACCAAAACATCAAAATGTTATTGGCACAAAATGGGTTTTCAGAAATAAGATGAATGAAGAAGGATCTGTGGTAAGAAACAAAGCAAGATTGGTAGCCAAAGGGTATTGCCAAGAATAGGGAATAGATTTTGATGAAACATTTGCTCGTGTTGCAAGACTAGAAGCAATAAGGATGTTTCTTGCCTATGCTGCACAGAAGAACTTTATTGTATATCAATTGGATGTGAAAAGTGCATTTTTAAATGGATTGTTGGAAGAAGAAGTCTATGTTGAGCAACCTCCAGGCTTTGAGCAGAAGACTCTTGGAGATAAGGTGTACAAGCTCAAGAAAGCTTTATATGGATTGAAACAAGCACCAAGAGCATGGTATAATACATTGTCTCAACTCGACCGACAATGGATTCACCAAAGGAAAAGTGGACAAAACACTCTTCAGAATTTAAGATGGGAAGAGTATATACTACTTGTTCAAATATATGTGGATGATATCATTTTTGGATCCACGAACAAAGAGCTGTGTGATAAGTTCTCAAACTTCATGCAAGACAAATTTGAAATGAGCATGATGGGAGAGCTGACATTCTTCTTAGGACTTCATGTTAAACATCTAAAGGATGGAACCTTCATAAGTCAAACAAAGTACACCAGCGATTTAATGAAGAAATTTGGTATGGAAGAGAAGTCTTCTGTGAAAATACCAATGAATACATCAGTCAAGATGGACATGGATGCAGATGGTAAATTTGTAGATCAAACAAGATACAGAGCACTTATTGGATCACTGCTCTATCAAACAACAAGCAGGCCGGACATCACCTTTGCAGTAGGAGTCTGTGCAAGATTTCAATCTGCCCCAAAAGAAAGCCATATGACTGCAGCTAAGATAATCCTAAGATATTTGAAGGGATGCCAAGAAGTTGGCTTATGGTATCCAAAGGAAGGCGGATTCAAGCTTATTGGTTACTCAGACTCTGACTATGCTGGATGTAGAGTTGACAGGAAGAGTACTTAAGGAACTTGTCAAATGCTTGGAAACAGATTGGTTTCCTGGTTTAGCAAGAAGCAAAATTCAATAGCCACATTCACAGCTGAAGCAGAGTACATAGCTGCAGGCAGCTGTTGTGCCCAAGTCTTATGGATGAGACAACAGCTGAGAGATTATGAAATTGAAGAAAAAGAGATTCCAATTATGTGTGATAACATAAGTTCTATTGCAATTACTCAGAATTCTGTGTTGCATTTAAGGACAAAGCACATTGATGTTAGATATCATTTTATAAGAGATCATGTTGAAAAGAAAGACATCACTTTGGAATATATCTCAACTGATAAACAGTTAGCTGACATATTCACCAAACCCTTATGTGAATTAAGATTTGAAGAGCTTAAGCATGAGTTAGGGTTAATTGAGCTGAGTTGACACTCAGAAGACTCAATGAGAAAAGATGGAACGTGAAAAGATGAAAATAGAACAAACTTCATGAATCAGCAAAGTGAATTAGCCATATCGTAAAGTCACCAGATTGAGTTAATGACAAATTTGAGTCACTATACAAAACGAGAGAAGAAGAGTTGAGTCGATTGTGGAAAAGCTGAGTCATTTATGAGCTAAGTGACAAACATTTCTCAAAAAAAAAGTGACAAAAACGCAGTCATTTTTAATGAGCGGGAATGTTTTTAAGGATGACGCCAGCGTAATAATGACGGGTATAGTCAAAAGCTGCACATTAAGCATATGATTGGATATATATGTTGCCGCATTATATGCGAGCAATTAAATGCAATGTGACGTGCTAAATATGAGCCGTTGATCTTGATCAAATTTCAAAATCCAAAAACCTGTCCTTTCATAACCCTTATATATGGTTTTTCAATCCTCTCTCTCTCTCTCTCTCTCTCACTTTTTCCGAAACTGTTCGTCTTCCCAAGCAAAAGAAAGCAAACTTTTCTCTCTCGAAAACCCTACAAGTTCTCAAGTCGGTTTACCAAGTCTCGTTCGGTAAAACTCACTAAAAATGGCACTAGCACATGATTTCGCTATGCTTGGCAAGCAAATCCACACATGATCAACGGTGGATTTTTAGGGAATGATAAAGCAGGGTTCCGATGAAACCCTTGTGAAGAAAATAGCAGATAAAATCGAGAAATCTGGACTCAAACCTTTTCTCACGATGGAGTATCAAATGACATACGTTGAAGAAGTTGCCCAGTTTTATGTTAACGCCGACGTGCAGGACGAAGAGATTAAGTCCTCTCCGCCCACCGCAAGGACATATTAATCACTACTAAGGACCTTGCGAGCATCAAGCATCGCCGCCGGAAGGCATGCCGAAATATATGAAACCGATGTCAACTTGGCCGCATGGAAGGAAGTGGCCAAACCCGAGTGTGTCGCGAAAGTGATCTACACGTGAGAAGAAGTTCTTTGAAGGATGATTATCATAAATCGATGGATATCGCCGCCAAAAGTGTAGACATGAAATTTGGCACTTCAATCGCCTATCCAAGACCAAGCCGATCGTCATGGTCGCGGTCATGGAAGAAAAGAAGATCAATTCGGCAATTGATATACAAAGCATCGCGAGAATCGTTGGCAACAAATCCATCAGGAGGACGGATCCTTTGGAGGATCACTTGGCTATGGCCTAGTTATTGGCCATCCGATGGAGGTTAAGGGCATTCCCTTAGACATGGAAAGTCTTTCCATGTAAACAAGAAGATGTTGAGCCAACCTGTCCGGCGCCGTAAGAGAGCCTATGCCAAGAGGGCAGATACCACTGTGAGGGGGAATCGGTGACCCTCGTTGATCTGTATTTCCTCCCCTCCAAAGAGGAGAGTTGCCCTGCACTGAAGAAGAAAGCTACCCCCGCAAGAAAGAAGAAAGACGTACCTTTCCTCGCAGCGAGTCGCCACCCATGCGGTCGAGGTGGAGAAGGAAGCCAGATACCTTTCTCCGGCCATTAGAAAGAAGAGGATCGCCAAGCCCGTAAAGCGACTCCGCTCAACGAAAGATGCTTCGGCCCCCGCCGCAATGAATCAAGAAGAAATTTCCGAACTGAAATTCCTCGCGAGGACCAAGAGAAGGAGAAGACTCACCAGGCTCTCGTAGCTTGAGAAGACACTTAGTCGCCACTCACCGAGAAAATCTCCGAGATCTTCAAGAAGTGCGATCTCGTGGTTATTGAAGAAACAACCAAGTCGCAAGGATAGTCAGCAGAGGCATTCAAGACCCACTGTGGGACATGAACAACCGAGGATGAAAAAAGTGTCTGAGACATGAGTAATCCCCTATCGAAAGGACAATGTCTCCATCTCGCCACAAATGTCGCCTGCAGAGAAGAGAAAGACAAGATGCTACCTTCCATTCCCGAAAAGGAAGGCGACAAGGAGAGGATGAAGATGATGATGTAATCATGTACTCTCCATTGTACCCAGACATCCAAAGTCATCTGCGAGAATGGAGGAAATGGAAGCTGAGTCACTTAAGGGAGTAGTTTGAACACCCTGAGTGTATTGCTGAAGAAGAGGAGTTTTTCAAGTTTCTTGAGATTGATGTTGTGTTGCAGGCTTTGGATGAGGATCAATGCATAAATATGCTGCAAATTCGCAAGGAGCAAGAAAACGCCAGAGCAGTTGAGGAAGCAGAAGGTCGTGAGAAAGCCAGCATTTGTCCTCTCACTGGAACCAGCAACCATACTCATCCTCACATTGACATGCTCTCGGAAAGTGACGAAGACATGGATCTTGTTGCTGCAAAGGAGAAGTTGGAGATGCAGCAAGCCTTGCGGGAATCTAAATTGATGCATGAACAACAGACGATGGAAGGACCAGGAGAATCATCCAAATCTCTCCTGGAGATTGATCCGTTGGAGTGGGTAAGATATTGCCACAGTTATTGCTGCAACCACATCCCCACCCACTCAGAGGACGGATCTAAGGGACATGGCGATGGCATCGGGAACTTGGGCACCCAAGTTGAGCCAACCCCTGTTGAAGATGTCTTACCACCGCCCCCACGGCCGAACACTCAATGGAAGCAAATGGGAGTCCGGAGCAGAGTGATCCCACCATCGGTCACTCGGCTAGTGTGCTTGGGTTGAGGGGGAAACTCACTGCAGCTAGGTCGGAGGATGTCAAGATGACTCTACAATGAAGGAAGAAGACGAAGTGGGAAAGAAAAAGAAAAATAACAACAACAAGTTGTCACTAACGGCTTCGGACTGAGTTATCCCACCGGTGAAGTGCCAACAACTTTGGTAGTCGAGGACACCGCATTGCGGTTGAGGCACATGATGGATCTCGCCCGGGAGTTAACACTCTGGGCAATGAAACTGTTATCCAAGGAGTTGAGACTCCTGTGGATGCCACTGCAGAAGACCCTAAGACAGTTGTGTCTGTCGAAGGGAATGTACAAGGCCTCGCTGCAGTTGAGACTGCATGAGGTAATGAAGGCCCAATGGAGGTTGAGACTTCCCGGGTAAAAATCAAGGAGAAAAGAGCATTCCTCAAGTCATCATAGCTAACTCAGAAGAGGAGATCAACACTCTTCATGATTCCCAGGATAATCCTGATACAACATTCTTGGGATCTAAAGATGAAGCTGAGTCAACCCCTGCTGCAAAGGACTCAGTTGAGGATGTTCTTCCAAGTACGAGTAAGCCATAATTCAAAGTCGCCGTCAAACTTTTAACTTCGATGATGAACCTAACCCCATATTCTATCATTCTCCGATGATCTGAAAAAGCAAACTAAAGACAAGCAAATTCATTTAGCGAGAATCCTCGAGGCCGACGAAGGTTGTTAAGATAGCCGAGGCTCACCAATCGGCCAATCTACTCACAAGGCCCAGTGAGACATAGTCATCGGCCAGAAGCTTTCCAAAGTCGCAGCAGCTCGACTCAACCAGCACATCACAGCACGAACAAATGTAGAATCAATACCATATGTACGTGATGATGCATTCAAGAAACTTTCCTTTCTTGATTGAGCGCCCGATCTTGAAGAAGAAACAACTCGTGAGCAGAGATGCTTCAACATCGAGTCGATCCAGCTTATTCCCTCCGATTCAATTGTTCCAGAGATTTTGATTTTGATGTCGCTTGGCCGCCAAAAAAAACCGAGGTGACAGCCGAGGCACGTGAAGTCTTCAAGACAATCCTTGGTGAGATTGAGAAGATTGAACGACACCAGGCCTCATCGGATATGCGGCCGACAACGAGGATGCCAACCTCATGGCGGACTTGCGAGGATAGTGGTCGAACAGGAATGGTGTCGGCAGCAGAGTACAATGCGATACGAACAAGTAAGATATTTTAAAGCATTGTATAACAAAATGCTAGTCTTGAGCCTGATAATGCCGACATGAAGTGGAGGATGCAGGACAATATTGCTGAGAATGCATGCCTCGAGATACAATGAATGCATTTCAGGGTTCCTCTCTCCTTTGATGATGCCAAAAAGGGGAAGAGGAATACCGAACATGTTGAAGGAGACAATCGTTGAGAATAAGAAGGAGACATCTGTTGAGAAAGAAAGAGACAGAGTTGATGAGAAGAGGAAGGAGAAGGAAAAGATGTTGAGGGGGAAAGGTCAAAGGATGTTACCTTAATGCTTGCCGAAATCCTCAAAGAAGGTCATGTCAATGGGCGCCTAGCATAATCAGCAAACTTGCGGTGACTCGCCGCTCCAACACTGGCTGTGCCTATGTCTCAAAAGAGAAAAATTGTAGAAGCGAGAAATGGAGGAATTCGACAAGAGAACGGATGCCCGTGTTGAAGAAATGTTGAAAATTCGAGGCATTTCGGTAGGAAAAGATCTGATGCCATTCCGGATGACGGACAAGAGCCAAGATCGGTTGAAAAGTTCAAAATGCTCGAATCCGAAGGATATTTCAAAAACATGTCCATAGCCCAAGCCTGGGATGTGTACTGGGAGAAAGGTCTCAAGTGCAAAAGAAGCTAATAGGCAAAAGATACTACTAGCAAATACTCACCGGGCAAGAAGAAGACTCCAGACAATATACGCCCAGAGAGGAGGAGGAAGAAGTGGTGGAGGTAAAGGCTTTAAACCTAGACCTCTACCCAAAAATATTGAATATGTAGATCCAAGCAAGAAGGGAAGGATCTACTGGGCTGGATACGATGAAGTAGCCAATCTGGAAGTGGAGAGGAAAAATGTTGAATATGTCAAAAGAATCGAAGAAGAAAATAAGAGGCAAACTCAACTGTGGCAAGAGACACAAGAAAGAAAAAGGAAAGATGAAGCCGCAAAGAAGGCATATGAAAAGAAGAAAGTGAAGAAGAAAAGAAAAGAAAGAGAGCCGACGAAGACAGAGTCAAGAAAAGAAGGAGGCAGCGAAGGCGATGAAATGTTGCTGCTAACCCCTTCATGTATTTTACTTTTGTAAATACACATGCATGTAAGTCTTCCGTACGTTCAATGAAAAATCTGTAATTTGCATAGATATAAGTATGCTCTGATTGCTCTGATACACATTGTAAACATCTGTGTAAAGGACAAGAATATTATGATCAATAAAAAGATTGATTCTAGGCATACATTTCTTGTTACTGCATTGTCTGTATGTATCAATGCTATTTGCATTTTGTTTGTATGAATTTGAGTTTTGGCATCATCAAAAAGGGGGAGAGAGCTGGATCTTTGGTGGTCACTAATTCTCCTCACCGTATCGACTTTCATTGCATGAGCTTTCTTCTGTGCGCCTGAGAGGTTTGCCTTAAACATCCTCTTATTCACATGGAAGGGCTTCCCAAGGCGCAGTGCAATCCCCTTGATCTCCATCAAATGGCAATGACTAGGCCATGCCCCAAGGAACAACCAAACGTCCCATCCTCCTTGAAGGACTTGTTGATCATATTTCGGTATACTCGACTGAAGACGAACTTAACCCAGTTAAGTTTCTTATCCCGCATGATTGCAGCCATCACCATTAGCTTAGTCCGTGATAGCTGGTTGAAGCTCCCGAACTTCATGTCCACATACTTGGACATAATGTTCATTAGCTTGCGGTAATCATCCTTGATAAACTTCTTCTTAGTTGTATACATAGCTTTCGCAAAGATAATCGAAGCCGCAACTTCCTTCCAAGCTACAGCCAAGTTCATGTTCTTCCGCCACGCCCTTCAAACCTTCAATGGCGTAAAAATAGTGTTCATCTAGGTCCTTAGCAAAGTGATTTTGATGTCCTTGCCGTGAACAGATGAGTGAATCTCATCGTCATGAACTTCGGCGTTCACGTAAAGCACGGCAACCTCCTCCAAGTACATGTGTGTGAACTCCATTAAGAGAAAGTCCTACATACCGGACTTCTCAAGCTTTGCAGCAATCTTCTTCACTAGGGCCTCATCAGCGCCCTGCTTGATCATCCCTTTGAATTCCACTTAAGCACCAGAGTGGATCTTCTCGTAAAATTTAGCTAAGTGATGAGTAGCACCATTTTCGTAATGATTGATCGGTGAAATACGTGAAAAACTTGATCTTTTGAGGGTAGGGTTTCATTCTTGCAGAGAATTCTTCTTGCTTGTCAAGTCGAGAGTGTTTGCGTGAGGAGAGAGAAAATGAATTTTGGTATATATGGGACTTGAAAGGACAGTTTTAGAATTTGAAAAATTTGATCAAAATTAACGGTCAGGATTGACTCTTCATAATCGCATTAATTTCCCACATTAAATACAAAGAACATTTAGATCAAATCATATGGTTTTTTGGTGACTTTTGTATCTTGAAAGTCATAATTATGATGATGTCATCCTTAAAACATTCCCACTCGAATATAACCACTCGCTTTTTGTCACTTAGCTCATAAATGATCCAGCTTTCATCCAAAGTGACTTAACTCGCCTCTCTTCACATTAAAAACATTCGATTGTCGCAAGCTCGATACAAATTGACTTCCCAACTAGTCAAGTGTTTCACTTGGCCGATGTGTGAAACTTGCTTATTTTCCATTCTCTCTTCTTTTGTCTCACGATTGAGTCTTTTGAGTATTCTAACTCATCTCAATTAACATTAACTCATTCTTGAGTTCTTAAAACATTGATTCTCATAATGACATTTGTGAATATGTCATCTAATTGCTTATCAGTTGAGATGTATTCCAAAGTGATGTCTTTCTTTTCAACATGATTTCTTATAAAATGATATCTGACATTAATGTTATTTGTCATTTAATACAACACTGGATTCTGAGTGATTGTAATAGCACTTGTGTTATCACACATAATTGGAACCACTCTTTCTTCAATATCATAGTCTCTCAGCTGATGTCTCATCAATAAGACTTGGGCACAACAGCTGCTCGCAGCTATGTACTATGTTTCAGCTGTGGATGTAGCTTTTGAATTTTGTTTCTTGCTGAACCAAGAAAATAATCTATTTTCAAGCATTTGACATTTACATGAAGTACTCTTCCTGTCAACTCTACATCTAGCATAGTCTGAGTTTGAGTATTCTACCAGCTTGAATCCTCCTTCCTTTGGATACCCTAGGCCAACTTCTTGGTATCCCTTCAAATATCTTAGGATTCTCTTATCCGCAGTCATGTGACTTTCTTTTGGTGCAGATTGAAATCTAGCACATACACCTACTGCAAAGGTGATGTATGGCCTTCACTACAAGAAAACTGATTTATAATGACGGGAAATCACTTCACTATATGTCCAAAATCCGTCATTAAAGACTTTTAATGATGGGAATTTCCGTCATGAACCCCTCATTACTGGCCTCCTAGTTAAAAGTAAATAATGACAAGAGATTGATCCAGTCATTATTGTTTTAATATATTCAATGACAAAATTATCCCGTCATTAAAAATTAATTTCAAATGATGACAAATTTCATTATTAATTACCTTTTTTGCGTCTCAAAGATTTGTAATTTTTCCTCACTAAAAATTAATTTAACAGAAAATAGTAAGTACCCATTAAAATTATTTTTTGTTATGAAATTCACATTCATTATTTTTATGAATTGCTCATTACATAAAAATACTATCATTACTAATACATATGAATATTGCTACATATTCAGACACAATTAATTAAACAACAAATTTTATAAAAACAACTAAATCTATACTTATTCATTTATTCAAAATATAGGGACGGGATCTCATGTGGCGACCCTCTTACCATGTGGCGTGTGGACAGATCCCATCCATCCATCCTAATCAATCAATGGTTGATTAGGCCTTAAAAACACCATTTTACATTTATTTTATATGTCAAAAGGGCATATCGGTAACAACAAAAATTAAGTAAAAAAATACCATAATTATTTACCTAGAATCAAGGGATATATTGATTATCATCTTTCCATAACAGAAAATGCTGAATTAGGGACAAAAATAATATAATCTCTCTCTCTCTTTCTTCACTCTCCATTAACGAAAAACAAAGATGCCAAAAAAAACCTCGCAACAAATTCATAGAAAATATCCTATCGCTTGTTTTTTAAAAAGAAAAAGGTATCCGACATGGGCGATGAGTACACTGAATCACACCAAAGTGAAATATTGGTAGGCAATCCTGATGAAAGCTGGGTTTCAGGGGCATTTTTTCCTGGTATGTTTGATGTTGTTTCGAAAAAATCACAGATTATCCAAGCAAGTTTTCGTGTATAGATATGTATATTTTCGTGTTAATTTAACATATAATATGGCGTGTTTGGATGTTTATTTGAGACTAAATATTGATATTTAGAGTGGTATACAAATATCGAAAATATTGTATATTAGAAGCATATTTTGGTGTATATATGTGCATACTCCGGTGTTTTATAATCAAAACAATTATGGTGTACAAATAATTTCATTACAATATCATAAAATCTTATTTTAGTATACATGTGACCAATATTTGGTGATAATATGAACATTCAGTAGTGCATTGTTAGATGTTTAATTTAGAATATTGTATGCTAATATTGAAACTATTGTATATTTTGAAAATTATTTTGTGTATACATTTCACTTATTTGGTGTACAAACTTTGCAGATGCTAGTGATGAAAGTATCCAACACGTCGAAATACGAGAGCGCCTTGTAATATCACCTGGCTCTACCAAATATTGGATACCTGAAGTAAAAACAAGATAATATACCACGAGTGGGAGAACCATTTTCCTGCATTTTCAATTTTGTGCTTCCGAAAAACTGATATCAAATATTTGACTTGTGTTAATTGTATGTCATTTATATTCTATTTGAATGTCATTTAGATTCTAAATGTGTATCATTTTTTAATCTCATATGACATAATCAACAAAAAAACTAAAGCATAAATGCTTTGAGAGTATAATTGCTATCTGTGTGCATGTTGACTATTAATTATACACAACGTAATCAGTAAATATGCGCCAATTTTCTTTTGTACTTTGGTATCTTAGTACCGTTTTCATTTTCAAAAAATATACGTCTGCCAAGATACTGCTAAATGTATACCAACTCAACCTTAATTGTACGTTTTAATATAAATTGAGTTTTAAATTTTCAAATGATTACATTGACTTCCAAAACTAAGAATAATTATAGTACTACAACACAAAATGCTTATAAATTATGCATACACACGATTAGTTAACACCTTCAACGTAATAACAAAAACTACATTATAAACATGTGTATACCAAAAAATTAATATATATGTACCGCAATGCTGTTAATTGTGTACTATTTATCCACTAACCATACGGAATAAAAAAGCTCACTGATCAAAAAATAGAGAACATATTTGCTTAAGATCGTTCTGAAATAAGTAACCAAAATGTTGGCAGTTTTTGCATTGGAAAAACATATTCTAGTCTAATATAATAATAAAAAGAATACTTAGACACTCCGTCTAACCAAACGAATACCCTATTGATAACCAACTACTTGTCACTAACAAATTTTTTAGCCAACCCAAGCACCCTGCCTTTCTCTTGGATCAAGTCATGCATCAGAATTGCGTGACAATATAACGTCCTCAGTCGTCAACTCACATTTGAGAGTTGAAATTTTCTAGTAACCAAAAGATTAACCTCCCCAGTAATTCTTCAATGTTTGTACCCAACAAACTCCCGAAGCCCATTTCACACAACTCTAGTCCAAAATTGTTGAGATGAACCAATATGCCCGATAGAACATTGGGCATAGATCTTGTCCTCGTTTGGGCATCGAAGCTTTGAGGAGCAGATTTTGCGTTTTGCCCTCTCGATTAACATCACTCGCACCTCGCCGGCCCCTGGAGATGCGGTCTCTTTCTGTTTCCTCGTGCCATTGAACCCGAAATTGAGAAACATCCGTGAAACTTTACATTGTGTGCATGAACTATACTAATTCTACAAAGTAGCAAAGAGAATACAACATCTAAACTAATGTGTGTCTTGAATGTACTCTAATTGTATACGAAACTAATATTATTTAAACATTATTTGTATGTGCATTATATACAAATTACCACACTTAAAAAATGCATCAAAATACATATTCATGACGTTATAACAATACTAAATGTACACCGATACATATATACATTGCCTTTTTTTTTGGTGCAGTAGTCATACAAAAACACCAAAATCTATTTATTTATATACGAAATGTAGAAAAACATATATCATTCCAGTGGTAATTTACACCAAAATAACAGGAGGGTTCACCAAATAAAAAAACAAAAAGAAATATCTAATTTAGTGGAAGGATTATACCAAAAGTACTAAAAGATATATCATACTTACGTAAATTTACACCAAATAAAAAAAGGAATGATTTCCCCAGAAAGAACGAAAATCCAATTTCAATAACATAAAAACTGCACAATCCATTACCTAAATATACATCATTTTTAGCTAATTTAATACAAGAATATCTCTCCCAAAATCTACCATATTTCGCACAAAAAATCTTTCCATAAGCAAAAAAAAAGAGAGATTATGTAAAATCAATGAACAAAACCCTATGAACTTCAAATAAATAAATACATAAATAAAAATACGTGCTCTACTTACTGCAACCAACACCGAAAACCTAGAAAAATATTATTATGATTTCGAGAAAAATGAAGAAAAAATGAGGGATAAACCATTACTAGAAAAAAGTACACTAAAAAAATTGGGAAATTTGGGGCAAGAATATGACATTTACCAATACTATCAAGGTCGTTTGGTACTTTGATGTCAGACGAAACCTGTTATTCTTCGAAAAATGAGACAGATTTCTTATTCTCGGCGGGCGACGGAAAAGTGGAAGAGGAAGAGAGGAGAAGTGGGTTGGAAAAGTGAAGAAGAAAGAGAGGACAAGAAGGGTTTTGATTTTTTGTGAAAACTAAGATTGCAATTAAGGGGGAACCGGATTGAATGAAATCCCAAAAAAAAGGGGATTATGGGGGGGAGGGGGGGTTACCAAAATTGGTTGGATCATTTTGTGTATAAAATGGCCATTATACCCTTAAATGGGCTGAATTGAATATAAAAATAATCAAAACTTTGAAAAAACAAGGGCCTTAGGATTAAACAAGATAGTAGCTTAGATTTGTCCACATTGCCACATGGTAAGACCCTTGCCACATATGATCCTATACCCAAAATATATACAATTGCAATTTGTTCCAAATATGACTTTCATCTCCATGGATAGATAATATTCTCTAAATCTAATCCATTCTCTAAATCATTTCCATGGTGAACAACACAAAGGTGGATTTCTCCATTGCTTCAAACTACAAGGTACCAATTTCATGATCCATGCTTGAATTTTCTTTATGAAGCAACCTACAAAAAAAAAATTAAGAAAAGAAAGGGATTATTCCCAGTAAAACCAATAAAATACACTGGCTAAAAATATTAAGAAATATGATGGCCAAAATCATAATCTATAGATTAAGTTGCAAAGGTCAAGTGAACCATATTATAATTGCAACAAATTATAAAGGGCTAGAGAAGTTGTTTGTGCTAAAGGAATTGCACATTTGTGTTAGTATTGATAGGTTCCCGAGGTCAGGTGGTAAAGGGCCAGAGAAATTGTTTGTGCTAAAGGAATTGCACATAAGTAAAATACATATATAATACATTCAAGAAGACAATCCAAATTGATGAAAAGTTTCCAATTTTTGCATATGAAGGCACCTAATTATAAGCAACTTGCATGAAAGCAGATTACTTTTTTGGTTAAATTGTATTAATGAAACTAAAAGGAACTCACAATGAGTGAGAGAGAGAGAGAGAGAGAGAGAGAGAGAGAGAGAGAGAGAGAGAGAGAGAGATGACATACAAGTACTGCGTGCGAATGAGATTCCAATAGTCACCGGAATTGGACCTGTCAAATAATTTTGGCCCAAATTTTTGTAACAGAATATGAGATTAATGTTCAAGTATCAGAAACAACTGAATGTATCCATTTAAGAGAATGAACATATACATCAGTTAGATAAGTCAAATTCTAGAGCTTATTTGGAATTGGACTGGCAACATCCACTGCATATATTCTCCTGCAAATATAAAACCATATATGATATAATCAATTAATTTCACATCATGGACTATATCATAGAAATTAAATTAGAACGTATATATGTGAAAACACATGCTCTTAGTGCAGTAATTTTTTTTTTTTTTTTGGAAAAGTTGATTCATATGAAAAATGATGTAAAAATAACAAAATATTTCATACTTTGACGGGAACATATAATTGCTAGTGCTAACTTTCAGACAACAAAATCCAGATATTGGGTTCAGGAATTAATTTAAAAGAAGGGAACAACACAAATCCAACAATCTACTGACACTGAAACTTAATATATTTCCTTCTCACTAAAATTTTTATTTCTTCTCTTCCTTCTCAGCCTCGGCCGCCCTCTCAGCCCTAACGCCAACGTGGCGCATTCGTCCTCTCGAGACGAAGCTTGTCATATGCCTTAAACGATTTCATCTCACCAGTGACCTTAACAAGCTCAACAGTTAGCTTCTCACGAACAATTGGCAAGTAAGGACCGACAACTTGTGTGGCGATTTGCCCGACTCCTCGGGAGTAGAATCACCGGCCTTGAACTTGTGGGCGCGTCTTGGGAAGACAACCACATTGGCTTTGTATGTCTTGACCTCCGAACATTAGTCCGAAAACCCTCCAATGAATGGTTTCTACGGCGATGATCAACAGAGATGCCAATAGTTGGTGCTAGTTTCTTTGGGATACTGCTGAGCCTTCGCCTCCTCCGAGAGAATCCCCTACCAGCTCGACTTTCATGTTGTACTTAAGGGTCTTCCTGGGACAATTGAACGGAAGGGTCCAAGAAGAGGCCGGGGAAGATCTTGACAACTTTCTTCGTCTTGCAACTCTTCTCCTGGTCTTGCGGGCGGTCCGATTGAACCATGTTTTCACATAGTTTTGTTGGAAATATTATAGATATTTCCGGTGAATGAGAAATTTGTTACAAAAGGTGTGATCGTTGTTCACTTGAAACTATTCGAATTGAAAAGGTTTAACCGAATAGTTGTGTTGTTTCATTTGAAACCAATGGACGTGTCTGTTTGGATTAATGGACATGTTCGTTCGAACAATTGTGTTGTTTCACTTGTGACTTTTGGTAATCTATAAATATTCCACTTATTCTGCAGAAAATTTATAAGCATTAGCATTTTTTGCATACAAACACAAGCATACATTCTCTCAAAAAATTTCCGTAAAAGAGAAAGTACAAAACATTCGAAGGGACGTCTCTTGTTGTTTGGAGTGCTACTACAGCAAGAGGAGACCGTTGTATCTTGGGAGACGTTTGCTATTCAACCGTGGGCACCGTAGCGGGGCAATTCGTCTTAAAGACATAGAGGAAAACTCTAGCCTCGGTCTAATTATCATTTCATTTTCAAAACTTTCTGCGTTTTGTTTTCGGGAATGCAAGTAAGTTTTCTGATTTAATTTTGAAGTATAATATCGCATCTGAGAAATCCCCAACAAGTTTTGCCAATAAAGTGCAAACCGGGCACAACATTGTTATGCTTAATGTCTTACGCGGTGAAGATGGCAACGGCTACGATGGGCAAACGAGCTTATCACGACTTCCTCGGCTCTCATCTTCTTAGTGCGATAAGTTAAGTCTCAAATATATTCACTTACCGAGCCGTGATGTGGCAAGTAGAGCTATTATTATCGGAGCGGTCACATTTGATGCCTGGAGTTTTGTTTGCAATTTCGGTTGCATCGTTGGCAACACCAGTACATAATTCACCACTAATGTTCCATTGATTTGTGGCTGAAATCCCACATTGCTCGAACATGGTGTACTGTAAGAAATGGAGATGAAACACTACATCACAACAAAACTCGGTCATAAAGCGATTCATTGAGACAATTAACCATACACATTATATCATAATCAACTCACCAAACAAACAAAAACCAATAAGCATCAACCACCATTACACCAATCCTTCTTTTCATTTATATTTACAATAAACAATGCTTTCAAAAGATAAGCATATATAAGCTGAATCCAAACATTCGAGTTTCACAGGTTTTAAAACAAAATTGAATTACATATTAACATATTTCCTGTTGTTATCTCGAAAAGAACTGGGATAGTAGAAGAAAGCAATTACTTTAATGCATGGAAGGGTCAACGTCACAAGTGCTGCAGACCAAGAAAAGACAAGCCAACGAACAAGAAATGTCATTTGAAAATAGCTTATCTCTTCAACGGGAAAATTTTCAAATGAACACTATAAAAGGCGGAGGAAGCATTTGAGAAAAGGTTACCTGAATATAGCACGAACAAATCAAACTATTATCAAGCAAGTATAACCTGGAATATTCTCAAGCTTATCAAGAAAATTCCTCAAGCCTAAAACTCGAAGGAACTCGATCCAACACACGCTGTGAAGGAAAGATTACTTCAACAAGTTGAAGAGAAAATGTTTAAAGAACGAACAAGGGGTCTACTCTCCAAGTTGAAGGAGTTGTAGAAAGGTTCAAGGTCGAAACAGGAGATTAAAGTTTGTTGGAAGGCTGTGTGATCAAATCCAAAGACTTGAAGGGAATTGAAGTAGCAAGGTAGATGTCTTGTGAAGAAGCTAAGTCGTAGGAGAAGCCAGCTGTGTGATCAAGGCTGTCTCTGGACTAAGAACTACTTTGTAACTTGATCAGTTACTTATTGGATTCCTCTAGGAGTTGGAGAAGAGTGGAGTAAAGGAATTACACCATCCTCGAACCACTATAAAATTACTTGTGTGATTTACTTTCAGCATTTACATTCTTCCTTATATGTTTCATATATGCTGTTAAGTTATTTTGCTATCCATCTGATTAATAACAAGTGCTAAACAATTGTTAAAAACGAGTTTTAATCAAACAAAGGGTGTTAAGTCTTTCGCTGTTAAAACCCAAATCAACTAAAGTTAAGTGTTAGCTTAAGCAGCCAAGTTATACTATCAACAGCTTTATCAAGTCTGTTGAGTGGGTAACTTAGCTGAATATAGCCAACCTAGTTGCCCCCTAAGGACACAACTAATTTGAGTTAACTCTGTTGAAATTCTTAAAAAGACTAAAAGTTAAAATTTGGTAAGGTTTATTCAACCCCCCTTTCTAAACCTTATCAGAGTGGTTGGTTCATTGAGCCTTCTACAGTGGTTACTGAACTATATCTCATTTGTTTTCAAATTAACACTTGTGCTTTTCAAACTCTATCATTTTTAAAGCAAAGTTATTATCATGGAAACAAATCTAACTCGTATTCCAATGTTCACTGTGGAAGAGTTTGATGACTGGAAAATTCATATGCAGGCTCATCTATCCGTTTTACACGATGAAATATGGCTTGTGATAGATGATGGGCTATTGCAAATACTCAAAGTCAATACAATCAGACGAAGAGAGCGCTACAAACAAGGAGAGGAATCTGCTACTGAAGCTAGACCAGCCATGGTTGAAAAACTAAACACTGAATGGACCAATGAAGATATAAAGAGATATAACCTGAACAATGCGGCCAAGGATGTACTCTACAAGATGTTGGACAAGGCGATGTTCAACAAAGTCAAGTCATGCAAATCAGCCAAAGAAATCTATGATAAGCTAACCCTGGTGTGTGAAGGATCAGAACAAATTAAGGAGAATAAATTAATTGTTGATGTTCAAAAATTTGAAAATTTTAAAATATTTGCAGGTGAGGTGAGAGTCTGGATCAGCTGGATGCCAGATTTACAGAGATAACAAATGAGCTTTCAGCTCTTAAGAAAGAGTACACTCAGAAGGGTATATGCATGAAGATACTAAGTTCTCTCCCAGCTGAATGGGAAATGAAGGTCATGGCCCTGAGACATTCAATGGACCTCTCAAGAACATCTAATGATGAGCTATTCTCATACCTCAAAGCTTATGAGTTTGAGCTGAGAAGGAAAGAGCAAGAGGAAACATTTGTACCCAAGACAACTGCATTATTGGCCAGTGATGGGAAGAAAGCTGAGCGAAAGAAGACCATTGACCAGGAAGAAATTGCCCTTATGGAAAAGAGATTCAAAAATTTCTTTAACAAGAACTATAAAAGAAATAAGGGTGAGACCTCCAGAAAACCTTCAACACCTTCCAAAGCAAGGGAGGACAGACCGCCCAAGAGAGTTGAACATCAGAGAGCTAATAATCAGAGGACCGAGAGAGCTTATCAGAGAGCTGAAAACTTGTGTTGGAATTGCATAAAACCAAGACACTTTGATTTAACTGATCCTATGCACCAATCAAAAAATACAAAAATGAGGAAGAAAGAAGAGTCTTCAAGGAAATAAGACAAGAGAAGAAGAAAGCTATGTTGGCTGCTGAGACTGCTGAGCCAACCAAGTGCAAAGAAGCAGCAGACTCAGATAGTAGTGAAGCTGACTACTCAAGTGATACAGAAGAAGAGACTTTGATTTGCCTCATGGCCAGAGAGCAAGATTAACGAGATCAATAAGATGAGTCACATAGCTGATGAGAGTACTAAGCTGAAGGCTGAAAATGCCAAGATCTTAGTAGAGTTAGATGATACTGAGAAAAGAGAAAAAGATCTTAAAAATGTGATTTCCTCATTTAAAAAAGCATCCATATCATTGGATGAACTTATTATGAGCCAAAAAGAGTGTGGAGACAAGACAGGCATATGATTCAATTCCTTTGTGCATAGTCAAACTCCAAGAGTGATTTTGGTAAAAGGATCTTCAAGCGGTGAAGGAATCCAAAAACCCAAAACACCACATTTTGCACCCACATCCACACCAAAACACAATCACAATCATACTGGCATTGGTTGTAAAGGAAAAGGAAAGAAGCCAGTAGAGTATGCTGAAAGGACAGCTGAGAAGAAATTCAGACAGGTCCATCAGCAGACTCCTAACAGAAAATACTCCGTAAGAGCCAAACAGAGCTACCAAAAGCCCCAACATTTCATCAAAGAAATACATATGATGGAAATGGTAGAAATTATCCAAATCAAGTTGATTGGAACAACAATGTGAAATATCAGCAATGACCTATGGGATACAAACCAAAATGGCAAAGCCCTCAACCTCATGAAAGATCATTCCCAAGGCAAAAGAGTTATTATCAGCACACTCATGCACCCAAGCATTACACTCAGAAATTTCCCAATTACCCCAAGAAAGCAGTTGCTAAAACAAACACACAGACATACAGACAAAAGAGGCAGATGTATGATACTAAAATCCCCAAGAAATTTGCTAATGTGCATTATAATTATGGTACTGATAGATGGCAACCTCTTAGAGTCAGATCATCTGGCTATCGGTTGGTTGGAGCATCTTATAGCACTAACCCCCCAGGACCTAGGCAAGTATGGGTACCTAAAAACTGATTTCCTTGATTGCAGGTTCAAGGAACAGCTGAGTGCCAAGGAACCTGGTACATGGATAGTGGTTGTTCTAGACATATGACAGGAAATAAAATAAATCTGTCAAGATTCAAGGATATCAAAGGTGATAAAGTCATATTTGGAGGAAATGAAGCTCCAGGGGAGATCAAAGGCACAGGATCCATCAAGAAGAATGGACTGGAGATCACAGATGTTGCTTATGTTAAAGGCCTTAACTTCAACCTGTTCAACAAGGGGATATGCCAGATCAAAGATGATGAATCTAATTAAATTATGCTACAAGGAACTAGACAAAAGAATATGCATGTAGTAAATTGGTCTACTGCTACACCAAACACATGTCTACTAGTAAGGAGTACAACTTAATCCAGTTGGTTGTGGCATTAGAAGTTGAGTCACCTGAATTTCAAGACGATCAACAAGCTTGTAAGGAGTCATCTTGTGGAAGGATTTCCAGGCTCAGTGTACAAGAAAGAAAGCATATATGATGTGTGCCAGATGGGAAAGTAAATTAAATCATCATTCAAGGATAAGCCAAGTACTTCTTCAACCAGGATATTGCGTCTGTTGCATATGGATTTATTTGGTCTTGTTGAGCCATCTAGCATCAGTGCAAAGAAATATACCTTAGTGGTGGTGGATGACTATTCAAGATATACATGGACAATTTTCATGTGTAAAAAGAAGAAAAATACTGCAGAATTTACCTCGGCTGATGAGAAGAGTTTAAAATAAGAAGAGTCAAACCATTATAAATATAAGATCTGACAGGGGAACTGAGTTTGTCAATGGGATTATAACTCAGTATTGTGTTGAAAATGGTATTGCTCATGAGTTATCAGCAGCAAGGACTCCACAACATAATGGAGCAGCTGAAAGAAGGAACAGAACTCTCAAGGAAGCTGCAAGCACAATGTTAGTTGAAGCTGGATTGCCTAAGAGATTTTGGGCCGAAGCCATAAATACAACATGTTATACTCAAAATAGATGTATGATTAACAGGAAATTGACCAAGAGTCCCTATGAGATCTGGACAGGGAGAAAGTCAAATGTTGGATATTTCAAGATATTTGGATGTAAGTGCTTCATCCACAACACTGGCAAGGACAATCTGAAGACTTTTGATGCTAAAGTTGATGAAAGTATCTTTTTGGGATACTCAGCTGAGAGTAAAGCCTATAGAGTGTTAAACAAGAGGACTATGGTCACAGAAGAGTCTATCCATGTGGTGTTTGATGAGCCTAATGTGAATGGAAAAGACATTGATGAGTTAGCTGATAAGAAGAATTAGCCAACTATGCAGAGGAGTCCTTATGTTGAAGCAGAAGTGAGAGCACTAAACCCTGATGATGATGAGATAGTTAAATCTCAAACACAGCTGGAAGGTCTGTAGCTGAATGATGATGAAGAAGTTGTTCAAAACAACTTAGCTGCAAGACGGATGAATCCAGCAGACTTGCTGCAACCTGATGTGAGATGGCTGAGAGACCATCCACCTGAGTTAATCATTGGAGATGTTAGAGATGGCATAAGAACCAGATCCGAAAGCACAAAGATGAAGCAATGTTCACTTGTTTTTTTTCCCAAATAGAGCCTAAAGATGTGTCTCAAGCATTGGAAGAAACACATTGGATTCAGACCATGCAAGAAGAGCTAAATCAGTTTGAAAGAAACAAAGTATGAGAATTAGTTCAAAGGCCAACCCACCAAAATGTTATTGGTACTAAGTGGGTATTCAGAAACAAGATGAATGAGGAAGAATCTGTTGTTAGAAACAAAGCAAGATTGGTAGCCAAAGGTTATTTCCAAGAAGAATGTATAGATTTTGATGAAACCTTTGCTCATGTTCCCAGATTAGAAGCAATAAAGATGTTTCTTGCTTATGCTGCACATGAGAACTTTACTGTATCAAATGGATGTGAACAGTGCTTTTCTAAATGGACTGTTAGAGAAAGAAGTCTATGTTGAACAACCTCCAGGTTTTGAGTAGAAAACTATTTGAGATAAAGTTCACAAGCTCAAGAAAGCATTGATGGATTGAAACAAGCACCAAGAGCATGGTATGATACATTGTCTCAGTTTCTAATTGACAATGGATCCACCAAAGGCGAGGTTGACAGAACACTCTTCAGGATTCAATATGGAGAGAGTATACTGCTTGTTCAAATATATGTGGATGATATCGTTTTTGGATCCACAAACAAAGAGTTGTGTGACAAGTTCTCAAATCTCAGGCAAGGCAAAGTTGAGATGAGCATGATGGGAGAGCTAACTCTCTTCTTAGGACTTCAAGTCAAGCAATTGAAGGATGGAACCTTCATAAGCCAAACCAAATATACCAGAGATTTAATGAAGAAATTTGGTATGGAAGAGAAGTCATTAGTGAAGATTCCTATGAATACATTAGTCAAGATGGACATGGGTACAGATGGTAAAGTTGTTGATCAAATTAGATATAGAGCCCTCATTGGATCATTGTTCTATCTAACAACAAGCAGGCCAGACATCACCTTTACAGAATGTATTTGTGCTAGATTTCAATCTGCACCAAAAGAGAGTCACATGACTGCAGATAAGAGAATTCTAAGTTATTTGAAGGGATGCCAAGAAGTTGGCTTATGGTATCCAAATGAAGGAGGATTGAAGCTGGTAGGATACTCAGACTCAGACTATGTTGAATGTAGAGTTGACAGGAAGAGTGCATCAGGTACATGTCAAATGCTTGGAAATAGATTAGTTTCTTGGTTCAACAAGAAAAACAAATTCAATAGTTACATCCACAACTGAAACAGAGTACATAGCTACAGGCAACTATTGTGCCCAAGTCTTATGGATGACACAACAACAGAGAGACTACGATATTGAAGAAATGGAGATTCCAATTATGTGTGATAACCCTAGTGCTATTGCAATCACTTAGAATCCAGTACTGCATTCAAGAACAAAGCACATTGATGTTAGATATCATTTTATAAGAAATCATATTGAAAAGAAAGACATCACTTTGGAATACATCTCAATTGATAAGCAGTTAGCTGACATATTCACAAAGCCATTATGTGAATCAAGATTTGAAGAGCTCAAGAATGAGTTAGGGTTAATTGAGCTGAGTTAGGATACTCAGAAAACTCAATCAGCTAAGATGAAAGAAGAGAGAATGAAAAATAAGCAAGTTTCACATTTCAAGCTAAATGAAACAAATTTAGTCGGGAAGTCGATGTATCGAATTAGTCGACACGGTGAGTGATCTTATGTGAAGAGAGAAGCAGAGTTAAGTCACTTTGGATAATAGCTAAATCATTTATGAGCTAAATGACA
Source organism: Rehmannia glutinosa (assembly GCA_016081115.2). Lineage (NCBI taxonomy): Eukaryota > Viridiplantae > Streptophyta > Magnoliopsida > Lamiales > Orobanchaceae > Rehmannia > Rehmannia glutinosa. Next base: position 96,718 of record JABTTQ020000044.1, read on the forward strand.
AAAACGCAATCGTTTTATTCGATCGGGAATATTTTTAAGGATGACGTCAGCGTAATTATAACTTTTGGTACAAAAGCTGCACAGTAAAATATATGATTGGATATAAACGCTGCTGCATTTAATGTGGGGAAATTAATGCGGTTTTGAAGGCTCAATCATGACCGTTGATTTTGATTAAGTTATTCAATTTCCAAAACCGTCTTTTCAAGTCTCATATAAACCAAAAATACATTTTCTCTCTCCTCAAAAATACTCTCGCCTCAACAAGCAAAAAGAATTTCCCCGCAATCGTTTCGAAACCCTACCTTCAAAGTTCAAGATTTTCGCATTTTCACCGATTATTCTCTCTAAAGTCGCTACATATGACTTTATCAATTTATCTAAGAAAATCCACTCGGATCCGTGGACTTCATAGAATGATCAAACAGGCAATCGATGAGGCCCTAGTGAAGAAGATTGCGAGAAGCTCGAGAAGTCCGGCCTCAAGGACTTTCTCGACGATGGAGTTCTCTCATACCTACCTGGAAGAGGTCACTATGTTTTACGTCAACGCTGAAGTACACGATGATGAGATTCGCTCATTAGTTCATGGCAAGGCCATTAGATCACTGCTGCAGACCTTGCTGAGCACTGCAAGTTGCCTACCGATGGGCTGAAAGAACTTGCTGAGAGAGATGTTAACTTGGTTGTGGCTTGGAAGGAGATAGCCAAGCCCGAGTCAGCTGCGAAGGCTATTTACACAACCAAGAAGGAACTGATTAATGATGATTACCACAAACTTATGGACATCGTGTCCAAGTGTGTGGACATGAACTTTGGAAGCTTCAATCAGCTATCTCAGACAAAATTGGTGGCGATTGCTTCGATCATGCAAGACAAGAAAGTTAATTGGCCTGAGTTTGTTTTCAGCCGTATCTGCCAGAACGTGATCAACAAGTCCTTCAAGGATGATGGGACTTTTAGATGCTCGTTGGGTTATGGCCTTGTGTTTGGCCATTTAATAGAAGTTAAGGGGATTGCCCTGCGCCATGGAAAGTCGTTCCATGCAAATAAGAAGATGTTTAAGGCAAACCTCTCCAGAGCTCAGAGGAAGGCGCATGCCAGAAAAGCTGACACCAGTGAGGGTGAGTCAGCTGACCCCGCCAAAGACACAGCTGCAACCGCTCCAACTCTCTCTCCCAAGCCTATCTTTAAGAAGAGAGCCACGGCAGCTAAGCATGCACCTGCCCCTACAGCCAAATCCAAGAAGGCTCATGCTCCTACAGGCAACATCAAGAAGCTGCCTCAGCAACCGATCCAGTAGCTCCTGCCCAAGCAGCTGAGACCGAGAATGATACTTCTATGTCTTCTCCAGTTGTGAAAAAGAAACGCACAGTTGCATCCCATAAGCCAGCTGCTGCAAAAATAATAAAGATGGTGGAGCCTGAAGCCACCACTGAAATAGCCAAAGAGGATGAGATTCCCCTCGTCCAAACTAAGAGGAGAAGAAGACTTTTTAAGAAGTCTGAGCTTGAAAAAGCTGAGTCAGGCACTCAGCTGGAGAAGACTGAGGAGACTGCTGATGCTCAAGAAGAGCAGTCTCAAGAGAAAGATGGTGCAGTTGTTGCCACCATGGAAGCCCAGAAGACTGTTGATGTTGATCTTTAGAGTATCGAAGACCAAGCTGGTCGAGAGACAACTGAGACAACCAAGACTCTTGAAGAAAGAGACAGATGCTAACGTACCTGTGGACAAGCAAGCCCCACTTGCAAGCATTCTAGAAGATGGGGACGATAATGATGACGTGATTATGTACTCTCCAGTTTATTCAAACAACAATTCGAACATCCTGAGTTCATTGAAGAAGAGGAGGAACTTCTAAGTTTCCTTGGATGTCACAGTTCATTATGCCCTCAATGAGGATTTTAACTTGGATGCCCTCCGTACCATTAGGTAGGATGACAAAGAAAAAGCATTGGAAAAGGCCAGAACTACTGAAAAGTCCAAAATGTGCATGTTCACTAGAACCCATGAGCATGACGTGGAGTCAACTGACAGCAGCGATCTTGAGGAGTTGGACCCAGTTGCAGCAATTGAGAAGGCCGAGTTCCAACATGCCATCAAAGAATCAAGAGCCATGCACGAGCAAATTCCTCAAGAAGGTCCAAGAGAGTCTTCCCAACTCTCTCCTAGATCTGATCCTTTGAGAGTTGCGCAACAGATTGCAACCAACATTGCTGCTATTATATCCCCCGTGCACTCTCAAAATAGCTCTAAGGGAAATGGCGATGAAGCTAGAGAAGGTGATGATGCAGGCACCCTAGCCAATCTAAACCCTAAAGGTGTTGAGACACCTTCCCCAACGGCTTACTACTCAAAAGGACAAATAGTTGTGTCTCAAGAGCTGAGTAACCCCACAACCGTTCACTCAGCTGGTGCGCCAGGTAAGGGAGAATCTCTCTCCACCATAGCTAGGTCGGAGGACATTGTGGGAGACCAAACTTTGTAGTTAGGAGGCGAAGGTGAGCAATTTATGGATAAGCAGAGTGAAGTTAACAAAGCTCGATCGGTTAAGTCTGTCCAAGTTGAAACTTCCTCTGTTCTGAAGGCCGATGACGTTGTTGATGCAGCTAAGGCAAAAGATGGGATGGAAGTCATGGGAGTTGAGACTCCTGGCCATGAAAGTGCAATGCTAGGAGTTGAGACTCCAAAAGATGCCACCGAAGACCCTAAGGTAGCTGAGTCTGCAAAGGGATATCTGTCGAAGAACCCAAGATAGTTGAGTCTATCAAAGGGAATACTAAAGGCCCTACAGCGGTTGAGACTACTGGCGGTAAAGAAGGCCTAAAGGAGGTTGAGACTTCCTTATGTAAAGAACCTGAGCAAGAGAATATTCCTCAGATGGAGGGAGCTGGTGAAGAAGAAGAGATCAACGCCCTCCATGATTCCCAGGAAAACATCGATATAATATTTCTAGAATCAGAAAATGAGGCCGAGTCCACACATATTGAAGATTCTACTCGGGACGAGGCTGAGGATGTTCATGACTCACAGAGTAATGCAAGTGACAAAACAACTCCGATGAGATTCATTTTTGATGATGAGCCAACCCCTATGACTACATCACACTCCGATGACGCAGATAAAATAGCTGAGGACAAGTGAACTCCAAAGGAAACTCTTACTGATGCCAACAAAGCTATTACCACACCTGAGGCTCAGTCAGCTGAGCAGATCGACAAAATTGCTCCAGTTGGAACCAAGTCAGCTAAGCAGGCTACCACAGCTACTTTAGCAGAGACTCAATCAACTCAACAGCAGGCTCCCACAGCTGCGTTGACTACCGATGATGCTGGATCAGCCGAGGCAAACAGAGTTAATCATTCCAGCTGAATCATTGTGCCAATAGATTTTGGATTCGATGTCGTGTGGCCTGAGGAAGAGTCAGTTTCCACAACCGAGTTCCAAAATGCGTTCAAAAACATATGTGCTTGAGAAGATGGAGTGCCACCTTGCATCGTTAGACCTTTGATTGGACAATCGTGATGCAAACATCAGCAGAGATATTCGAGGTGTTATCCTACGGATCAGGGAATAGGTTGCATAGACTACAACTATACCATTAGAGCAAGTCCATTACTTCGAATCATTCTTTGCAGAGCTACTCGTATGGAGTGCGGACAATGCACATTTTTAGCAGAGGCAGAAAGAGTTCATGGTGAGAATTGAAGATTCCCACAAGTCCGACATGGAGTTACTCAAGCTGCAACATAAGAGCGAAATTGCCAGACTGGAAGAGAACATGAACCAGAAGTTCAGTCTCCTTCAGGCAGAAATGAAATTGATGGCAGCTGAGTCAAAGGTTGCGCGGTCTGAATTTCGAACAGCCTATCCTAGAGCTGATGAAAAGAAAAATTCAACAAACAACTGATTGGACTTCATTCCAGTGGATTGTTCCCTGGCCTGGCCCTTTCGTTTGGTGATGATGCCAAAAAGGGAGAATATGAGGCCTGAAAGGGACTGAAGGAGAAGAAAGGGAGTTATAAGGTGGAGAAGAAAGGTGGTACAGCTAAGGGGGAAAGAAGTTCGAAACCCCCAACCCCCTTGAAGCTTATGTTCACTAAAACCCCCCAACAAGGAGAAATCACAGCTTCTATTCTCAGCAAACTGCTGAAAGAGGTATCCGTGGAACAAAAAGCTGAGATGGCAATGAAAGAATCAAGAAAAGTCATCAAAGCTAAATTTGAGAAGGTAGCTGAGAAGCAGTTTGCACGCATTCAAAATACAAGGAAGCAATATGATGGTCCTCTAGCCGGAATGGATCACCCAGCGATCAAGCCCCCGAAAGACATTGACATGCCTGATGCTGGGTCTGAACCCAGATCCCTAGAGGAGTTACAAACTCTAGAGGCAGAAGGCTACTTCGAAGATTTGACTCTACCATAAGCCTGTGATTTGTACTGGGAGAAAGGACTTGATATATGCAAATCAGCTAATGGGCAGCAGAGTTCCAGCAGTCACTCAGCTGGAAAATCAAAATCTCCAGAACAGTATACTCCCAGAGGAGGAAGAGTTGAGTCAGGGAGAGAAAAGGGAAGATATGGTGGCAGTGGAAGAAGTATTCAACCGCGGCCAAGACCAAAATACATTAAGTATGTTGATCGGAGAAGAAAGGACTCATATATGGGTTGGATATGATCATCTTGCTAACCTAGAAGTTGCACGCAAGAATGCAGAAGCAGTAAGAAGACAGAAAGCTGAAAATGAACAAACAACTCATGAATGGGAGGAAAGGCAGCGTAGGGACGACCCTGCTGCAAGATGAGCATATGAGAAGAAGAAGAATGAAGAAGAGAAAAGGAAGATGAGGAGAGCTGATGAAGATAGGAGGAGAGCTAATGACGAAGAGAAAAGAAGGAAGCAGTCAAGTCAAAACACTGACATTGATCCGTTGAAAGGAAGTCAAGAATATTACTCGATATAGTAATATGTCCAAGCTGACAGGTCTTAAAGTGTTTGGCCCAGAAACATGCAAAATGAATAAGCTAATGGGAAACACTGAAGCATGTGTCAGACCTTGTAAAGTTGTAGAGCCATTTAATACGAGGAAGGGTCAACATCACAAGTGTTGCAGACCAAGAAAAGACATGCCAACGAACAAGAAGTGTCATTTGAAAATAAGCTTATCTCTTCAATGGACAAATTTTCAAATGAGCACTGTAAAAAGCTGAGGAAGCATTTGAGAAAAGGTTACCTAAATCTAACATGAACAAATCAAGCTATTATCAAGCAAGTATAACCTGTAATATTCTCAAGCTTATCCAGAAAATTCCTCAAGCCTAAAACTCGAAGGAACTCGATCCAACATACACTGTAAAGGAAAGATTACTTCAACAAGTTGAAGAGAAAATGTTTAAAGAACGAACAAGGGGTCTACTCTACAAGTTGAAGGAGTTGTAGAATGGTTCAAGGTCAAACCAGGAGATTCAAGTTTGTTGGAAGCTTATGTGATCAAATCCAAAGACTTGAAGAGAGCTGAAGTAGCAAGGCAGCTGTCTTGTGAAGAAGCTGAGTCGCAGAAGAAGCCAGCTGTGTGATCAAGGTTGTCTCTAGACTAAGAACTACTTTGTAACTTGATCTGTTACCTAGTGGATTCCTCCAGGAGTTGGAAAAGATTGGAGTAGAGGAATTACCCCATCCTCGAAAACTAAAATTACTCGTGTCATTTACTTTCAGCATTTACCTTCTTGCTTATATTTTTCATATCTGCTGTTGAGTTATTTTGCTATCCAACTGATAAATAACAAGTGTTAAAAAAGAGCTTTAATCAAATAAAGGGTGTTAAGTCTTCTGCTGTCAAAAACCAAACCAGCTAAAGTTAAGTGTTAGCTGACGCAGCCAAGTTATACTATCAACAGCTCAGTCGAGTATGTTGAGTATTTAACTTAGCTGAAGATAGCCAACCTAGTTGTCCCCCCAATAACACAACTGGTTTGAGTCAACTCTGTTGAAATTCTTAAAAAGACTCAAAGTGGAAATTGAGTAAGGTTTATTCAATCCCCCCCTTCTAAACCTTACACCACACCCCTTGGGACCTACACGCATCAAGGCAACATAGATACCAATAAAGTAAAATACAGATTTCAACAAGAAAGATTACTGAATAATAAAAACTGAAATAGGCCTTATCTTATTTTTCGGTTTAAGTCCTCAATCTGTTAATCTTTTTGGATCTGCATATAAAAACTGATAACCAGAAGAACTACGTTAGAAACCACGTGAAAATGAAAATACTTTATCCGATTTGCAGATCAAAACACTAAAACCCTAAATCGGATAAGAGTAAATGAGATATATATCAGTTTCAACTTATTTACGAAGAAAATTTTCAAAAATTACCGTAATTTTTTTTAAAACATCAAAAAGAAATATAAGCACGAAAACCTTATAAAAATTCTAGATCCATTAAACTTTTCGGATTTGCATACAAAAACTGATAAACAAAAGAACTACGTTAGAAAACACATGAAAATGAAAATTCTACTTCCGATTTGCAGATGGAAAACTAAAACCCTAAATCAGACAAAATAAAGCGAAAAAAATAATTTACAGAGGTTTTTTACCCGAAAAATATATGTGCACGGCCAAATAATCAAACGCTAAATCATCTAAAATAATTTTTTTTACAGCTTTTGTAAAAAAAAAAAGATGGTGAGTATGTCGTGCATACTACAAGTAGAGAAATGAAAGATTCAAAGAAAATGAAAATGTGAGAAATGCAGAGAAATTCATGAATTTTGGTGATGAAATGATTTTTTTTTCATGAGATATAATGTGCAAAAATGAATGGGCGGAAATAACAAGGGTATTAGGGTTTCTCTGTTTTCATTTGGTTTTTTGTGTTTTTCTTTGTTAAAACTGTACCCTTCATTTTGTTGATGTGTCTCGATCTGTGGAGTTCAACATGAACACGTGTAAGTAGACACAGATTGTTAGTGTGTCTCGATCTGGAAGTTCGCGCTTAACACGTGTAAGAAATCAACAAATATTACTTTTTGTTTTTTATTATTTTTTTGAATCCATTAAATGTGTTATTACGTTAAGTTCATTGGGCAGCATACTGGGTTTTTTAAAAGAAATTTAACTTATTTATTGGGGAAATTATATGGAATACGCTGATTTTGGTCCCCATACCACATAATACGCTCATATTATTTTTGTACCTCATTTTTTACTTTTGTACCTAAATGTTTTTTACGCTCCTACATATTGTTTGATTATTTTTATTTTTTTCATTTTTTTTTCGTTCCTGCATTGTTTTACATGTGATATAAGTTGTTTTGATATTGTTTAAATTTGCTTTTGTTGTTTTTATGTTGTTTCTTTGTTGTTTCGATGTTTCAAAACAACTTTAACCTATTTTTTTGTTGTTTTTTATTTATATATTATTTTGTACATTGTTTCTATTGTTTTGGTGTTGTTCTATAATATTTTTAATATTATTCTAATAATGTTTTTTGTTATTTTCATGTAGTGTTCAATATATAAATACAATTTTCACCTATTTTTAAGCTCTTTTTACTCATGTGGTGTTTTAAATATTTTTTACGTTATTTTTGGTTTGTTTCCATATCCCTTTTAATGTTGTTCCGATGCTTCTTTGTCGTTTCCATGAATTTTTTGGTGTTTAATTACAATTTTTAACTTTTTTTTGCTCATATGGCGTTTCTATATTGTTTCTGGTTTGTTTCTATATTGTTTCTTGGTTGTTGAAACATGTTAGAAACAATGTTGAAACAAAGCGTAAAAATGTCCGAGAATTTTTGCTGGAGCGTATTGTTGTGTAAAAAAGGGCGGGAGCATAAATTTAGGTAAAATTGTATCGGAAAGTGTAAAAGGCTGACATTGACTTAAAAAGGTGGGTATTTCTTTCAATTTCCCTTATTTATTGGGGTTGCTATGGACTAATGGGCCTTCGATTGTTTTTAAAAAAAAAATTATAACTTAATTCTATATTGAATCTTTATTTTATTTGGATATATTAAACTGATTAAAATAAAGTATATAATAACGTAACAGTTTTTATTGTTTAATAAAAATGGTACTATATGTAAAAAGGTAATGTAAAATAAGATTGTGTGTATAAATTTATTGTGAATTAGTTTTTTTTAAGAAAAAAAAATGATTAGTTAATATAAGGTTTCTATGTATATATTTTTACTTAATTGGAATATTTAATATTATAAAGGTGTTAAAGGTGTGATAGATATCCTAATAAAATTATGTAATCTTATATATAAGTAAAATAATACTTTATATTAGAAATATAAATTTCATTATTAAACCTTTTAATTATTTTGCAGAAAACGAGAAGATATCTGTGAATAGATCTTCAAAATTATCTACAACAATTGTTTCTCATATTTCTTCAGCAGGATTGTTTATCCTTTTTCGAATTCTCCACTTAGTGACATCACAAATGGTATATTTATTTTATATTTATATATATATTATTGTATTTATTACTGTAAGAAAGTAAATAATTTGTGTTATTCACTTTTTAAACAATGCTATTCTTTTTTTTATTCAGCAAATAGGAGAATATTTTCGAGCAAAAGTCCGAAAGTATCTATAAAAAACAATTCCACAAGTTCATCGAGCAGGAATGCTACTCCTCTTTCGAACTTTCCGCTTAGTGACATTACAAATGGTATATTTACTTTTATGTGAAATGTTAAATAATGTGTTGTCAAAAAACTACTACTTCATGATATTTAACACATTTATTTTTTCTCTCCAGAAAATAGAAGAATAGTTGCGGGTAGGAGTCCGACGCTATCTACAAAAAATAATTCCATGAATTCTTCGAGAATGAATGTTTGTAATAACCGACATTAAATTTTGAATCTCGGAATTTTAGAGTAAATGTTTTTCAAATTTAAGGGTCTAGATTGTTAATTTTATTATTTGGGATTTTATAGTTAGTTAAGAATTTATTATCATGAGAATATATAAATCCGGATACAAGACCTAAAGTTAAGTTACGGGGCTCTCTATTTATTTCATTGATCCTTATTTTAGTGTATTTCTGGTGCACATCGTAAACCCATTCAAAACCCATCGACCCATCTTTACTATATACGATTCGTTTTAAATTTAAAAGTTTCCAAAAATAGAAAACTTCCAAAAGAAGTAAATATTTTTCTCTCTCCACTTCATATTTTCCGGCCAGCACCACCGGTGGCTCTGGCGCCGCCATCGCCACTGTCGCCGGCCATTGGCCTCAGGTAGTGGAAATTAATAAATCTTATACCGTTGAACTCATCTCGTCACCCTCGTTCCAAATCCGTTGTTGGATTTTCGATACGATGCTCCGATCGCCGGAAAATTGCTGTAAAATTTCAAATTTTGAAATCTTTGACTTCAGATCTACGGAGATCTACCGTTAGATTTTTACAACCCTTATAGTTTTAGAAAGCCCATTCCATATGCTTCTAACGCTTCCTCCCACGCTAAAATCAGTGCTCTATATCTCCGGAAAATTGCCGGAGAAAATTCTATAGATTGCTTCGTGAGTTTGCCGGCGACGCTAACTTCGGCGGTCAATTTTCGACTATCTGCTGGTTCAAAATTTATGAGCCTTAGCTCGTTTTGTTCATCTCATCATGATATTCAAAACTCATCAATCAATTTTAAGATCGAAGGTCCCCTCCACTAGAAATCGGAGTTTGAAAATTCGGTAAGTTGAATTTATTTCTTATTTCCAATCGTCTCCCTTTTTCTCTCTCTCGTCCTCCGGTTGTTGCCGTGTCAGGTGAGGTAGGTGGGTGAGCAATGGCGACGCGGTGGTGCGCTGCTGCTGTGTGTGTGTGTGTGTGTGTTTGTGTGTGTGAAGGTGTGATGAAAAAAATGGAGTTTGGGTGATGCCACTTAGAATTTGAAGTTCTTTTGGACTTATTTGTAATTTTCATAAATTTTAATTTGACCCCACTATGGTTTCAGTTTAGTCCACCCAAATCAACTCTTTATATATTACAAATTAACCCAAAACAACTTGTATGAATTTCCAAATCAGCCCCCAATATTTTAAACTGATTTTCAAATATTACAAAAATGTCCTTAAGTTTTTCATTTAAAATTCCTCAAGTCCTAATTTTCTCATTTTAAACACGAAAGGGGCCAAACGAACTCCGATTGAGCCCAAATTCGAATCACAATCTCATCACACCCTCCTTATATGCAGGATTATCTAAAATTCCAATATTACCCTTCCGTCTCCTAAATTCAATAAACGAGTTCTGAATGCCCTTTAATAGCCCATTTCGCTCATAACATCTTCAATTCACATCCAAATGCCCCCTAATTTTAGGGATATCTTTCCCTAGTTATATAAGTTACGATAAAATATTATGTTTCCATTTTGGCTTCTAAGATATATTATGATATTCTTATGTAGGAGACGAGATCAAACTGACAATTAGGATCTGCATCATGCACTATCATTTGCACGTCATTAAGGTTGGGTTACCTTTACACTTAACCATGTAATGTTGCTATTCAATGCAAGTTGACTGTTTAACTAATGATGATTAGTATGTCTTGCATGAATCCCATGTTGCGGTTGTACCTATATGTTACATGTTTATGTGTTGTGGTGACGATCACTTCACCATTATGAGCTCGTACGTATTACAAAGTTACGATCTGTCCATACAAATACCACATATGATGCATCTCTGCTAGTTGTAATTATTACGCAGTCGCTTAAGTGTACCCCACTGAGTGTAGTGCAAAACACTCACCCCACTATTTAATATTTTAAGATACAAGGCAAAGTATATATGGTGGCCTGGGCTCCACCATTTCTTAATAATTTCAAGATCCCCATTTCTTTTATTTATAATGTAAGAAGTTAATTTTATGTTTTTATTAAATGTGGACTTATTTACATTTTGTAAAAGTAATGTGTGGAGTTGTGAGTCGAAACTTGTGTTGAAACTATTTCTGTTGCTTATTTATGATAAAGTTGCATCTGTTAGCGCACAGTTTAAGTGAATTATTGGTTGTTAGTGTTAAGATCTTAATGGAATATTAAATGTCGGTTTGGAGAAACCCGATTCCTATTTTGTTATAAGAAAATAATAATTTGGATTTCAACTCGTAAATTTTCTAAAATAGTAACGCCTAAAAAAATAACTTTCCAATATATTTGCAAATTGGGGCGTTATAGAGTGGTATCAGAGTAAGGTCTCAGACCTTGTTATTTATTGTTTGGTTTAAAACAGGAATTTGGGTCATTTACTCCAAAATCGTAGAGTCAAATTACTTGTTGTGTTCAGATAGTCTTTTGAGTCAAAAAAATTTCCGTAAGAATAATATTAGTTGTGATTTGACTTTTGTTATTTAAAGACTTTAGTATCAAAGTCATTTAGCAAAACGTGTACAAATTAAAATTCTATTTTTTGGAGTTCTGTGCGTTTAATCTTCATTCATAATAGTTCTGAACATGATATGAGGTTTTGTTTTCTAAGTGTCTTATGAGTGTAAAACTTTGTAACAATTATTCATAGTACAAAATGGGATTTCGAGTATCGAGACTTATTGAGACAATAATATTTTGTTTAAAAAAAGGGTGATTTTTGGAACAAACATGGCCCAATGTCGACATGTTATACTAAACCCTGAAGGACATGCATTACATGACTATGATTTCACATGAAAATTCACATGTTCTACAATCTCAAGCCATGTTACATATACAACTTATGATGGAGACTATGTCTCTCATGTTATGCCATGATATGCAATTTTTAACCATGAACATGTGATATAAGCTATGTTTTAAATGATGATTTAATCCTACATTCTTATGATAATCTCAAAATTGCTATGTACTTTACATATTCAAAATGTGATGAACGGACACGGTCGGGTCTTTTTGCACTCATGGCAGACTCTAATTCTGGCTGGTTTGACATAATTTTGTCTCTGCGTCTAGCCAATATGTGAGACATAATTTCACAAGAATAAGCGTGTACGCTCACACCATGGTACATTCAAATATGCTCATGATTGTACAATTATTATTTCATGACATATTTGACACCAAGTACATGGATTTACCTTTCATGAAAAGGTTTTCACATGACATATGCATCATGATTTTATAAACTTCACTACACGCCATGACATATTAGCTCTAGAGAACTAGCTAGTGCTCTACGATGTGATCATGATCAACTTTAGTCTAGTCTTTGGATTTTGTATTGTTACTTTGAGGACGTTATTATGTATGTACTAGATGAAGTATGGACCTTTCACCGCTAATGATGCATTAGAAGAATTATTTTGATAATGTAACAATACTAGCTATCAGACGAATATTATGTTATAATGTACTATGATAAGAACTGATATTTTGATTTACTTACTCCTGTGCAACTTGACTTTTGGAGATATTATAATTAAAATTGATCAGTGTGTTGAATATGAATGACTTAGATGTTATTTTCAGATCTTGTTGGATCAGGAATTGGATTTATGTATTATTCATATTACTAGCGATTAGGTTAGTGACTTATATGTACGGGGTTGTATGTATTTGAGATATACATGGGTTATTAGTTTAACATGATGATTGATGGATGTTTGTACTCGAGTAGAGTAAGATTTGACGCATATATTTCTATTTTGGGTATTGATCACGATATATGTGAGACACGTGTTAACTTAAATTAGTGAGATTTATCAAAAATGTGGATTGGTCTTATTTGGATTATGCGGATTTTCTGACGTTACTTTGGAACTTGAGTAGTCTAAGATATTTGATCAATATATATGCAACATGCATAGTATAAGAAGCTTATAATTTGTGGATATTTGAGATAAACATTGGGTTGATATATGATTATAATGGTGGTGGGGAAGTCTGGATAGTGGCTACAAATTACTTTCAGAAATATTTGGATGATATATTATTTGATGTTTGATCTTATTTGTAATTTGAATGTTGGATTGTCGACGGACTATTTTGTGTAATATGATTTTGGGAGTAACGATGTGTCTATAAAATTGGACGTATACCATGAAAGTGAATGTACTATTTGAGGGTTTATCAGGACTATTAAATGTGACAATCTGTGGAGAAAAAAAAATCGAATCGATGATAAGTGTATGGGTTATTGGTATATTTTAATGTATAAAATCTTGATGTATTTCTGGGTTTACCTTTGTCTAAAGAGAAACGAACAGTAATTAAATGTGACGAAATAGTAGTAGTATTTCAAAAGCTTGATGGGAAAGAGTTTTTCTCCGTAAGGCAAAATATAGGCCATGTTAGGAATTTTATTGTTTAGATTTTGATGAATGCCATGTAAAACTTAGAATAGAAAGTTGGCACCCCAATTCTTGTTGTAAAATGCATTGTAATGAATAGAGTGGCCAAGCTTCGAGTTAAGTCACCTACGACCTAACATGCAAGAAGACAATCAAGATCTGGAAGGAAAACTCTTCGCGAGACAGTGAGTATGGCAAAGAAGAGTAGACGGAACTCTATCAAGAAGAAGCGGTGAGATGCACTGAGTGGAGCATCATCAAGTCAACTCAAGAAAAGCCAAGTCTCAAGTTGAAGTGTGAGAAGAGTCATCCAATGATTGGAAGTCGACTCTAAGTCACCTGGGGGAAAGCAAGGAAATGCGGTCAAGTCGAGATAATCAGTAAAAGAACCAACAGACGTAAATCAAGAGATTTACTTAAACAAGTAATATCTCCATACCACCTTTCTTGGAGTGCTCATCCCCGAAGCGTGCAAAAGGAATGAACCAATGGGAAGCACTACACCATGTCGAACTCGAAAAAGTGAAACAACAATTCATACGAGGAAACAAAGAATTCCAAGAAGCGCAAGCCAACGACATTTGCAAAGTGACTTTCAAAAATGAGCCTATCTCTTCAACGGGCAAATTTTTGAAAGTTCACTATAAAAGGCTGAGGAGTTTGTTTGAGATAAAAAAAAGGGGATGACACACACGTGAGATATACAAGCACATTAGAAAAACTGAAACAATCTCTATCCTCAAGCCTACATTTCGAAGTACTTCAATCCAACACTCACTTGTGAAGGAAAGAGAACTTCAATCAGTTGAAGAGGAAACTTTTGAAAACAAGGGGTCTACATTCCAGGAAGGATTGTAGAAAGGTTCAAGGTTGAACCAAGTCTTAAGCTTTTGGAGGGCTTCGTGATCAAATCCAAAGAGCTTGAGCAAGTGAGTTGTAGTAACAAGGCGGCTGCCCTGTGAAGAAGCCGAGTCGCAGAAGCTTGGTGAGTGATCAAGGCGTCTCGGCATCGAGTCCCTAAGGATCAAGTCGGCCGTTGTGATCAAGACTTGTATCCGGACTGTTACCACTTTGTAAACCGATCATTACTTAGTGGATTCCTCCGGGGAGTTGGAGAAGAGAGGAGTAGAAGAATTACCCCATCTTGAACCTCTATAAAAACTTTCTTGTGTCATTTACATTTCAAAGATTTAAATTTCGCACTTTTAATTGCTTATATCTGTGATAAATTTGCTATCCATTTGATAATTTACAAGTACTAAATCAAGCTCTAATATCTTGCTTAATCAAACTTAAGGGTGTTAAGTCTTCCTGAAAATAAAACCACAGTTGAGTTAAATCGAGCTAACAAATTGAGTTACTCCATCAAACAAATTTGAAATCATTGAGAGATTAACTCTCTTGAGTGACTAATTCAACTGTCCCTCAAGGACACGGCTGTGTAGAATTAACTCAGAGATTTAAAAGGACTAAATCGAAAATTTGGTAAGGTTTATTCAACCCCCTTTTAAACCTTACACTTACACCCTTGGGACCTACAAGTGGTATCGGAGCGGTTGGTTCATTGAACCCTCCGCATCGGTTATCGAACTAGATCTCCAAACTTTTCAAAGTCTCGCTTTAGTACTTAAACCTTCAAAACTCTTTTTATTAAAAGTCATTATCATGGAAGCAAATTTGACACGCATCCCTATGTTCACTATTGAAGAATTTGATGATTGGAAAATTCGTGATGCAAGCTAATCTATCAAAGATTACATGATGAGATGTGGATAGTGATAGAAGATGGGCCTCTCGCAAATATTAAAGGTGAAACAATTTTGCACGAAGAGTTGCGGTGAAGGAGAAGAAGATGCGGCTCCCGGACGGTCATGGTTGAAAACCAAGAATCGAGTGGACAAATGATGACAGAAAAAGATACAACCTGGACAATGTAGCCAAGGACATCCTCTACAAAACCTTGGACAAAGCCATGTTCAAAAAAGTCAAATCATGCAAAACGGCTAAAGAAATCGGGATAAGCCGACATTGATTTGTGAAGGCTCGGAGCAAATCAAAGAAAACAAATTATCGGTGGCGGTACAAAAATTTGAAAACTTCAAAATGGTCTCGTGGAGAGAACCTGGATCAACTAGACGCTCGGTTCATTGAAATCACAAATGAGCATCGCACTTGGAAAGGAATATACACAGAAGGAAATGTGTATGAAAATCCTAAAAAGTCTTCAATTTGAATGGGAGATGAAGGTCATGGCACCGAGACATTCCATGGACCTATCAAAGACATCCAACCATGAGTTATTCTCGGATCTCAAAGCCTACGAATTTGAGCCGAGAAGGAAAGACCAGGAAGAGACAATTTGTACCCAAAACAATTGCTCTAATTGTCAAAGATAGGAAGAGAGCCGAGGTCAAAGAGGCAATTGACCTAAGAAGAAATAGCCCTAATGGTTAAAAGATTTAACAAGTTCTTTAACAAGAACTACAAGAGAGGAAAGGGTGAATCTTCCGAAGACACTCGGCTCCCGCCAAATCAAGGGAAGACAGGCCAACCAAGAGAAAGATCATCAAAAAGTTGAGTATCAAAGGGCCGACAACTCAAGAATAGAAAGAGTCGATCAAAAGGCTGAATATCTATGTTGGAATCAGACAACCAGGTCACTACGCCATTGATTGCTCATATCCTCGTAGTCAACAAGTACAAGGATGAAGAAGAAAGAAAGATCTTGAGAGAAAGAAGACAAGAAAGGAAAAAGGCAATGATGGTCA
This sequence comes from Rehmannia glutinosa, assembly GCA_016081115.2. Lineage (NCBI taxonomy): Eukaryota > Viridiplantae > Streptophyta > Magnoliopsida > Lamiales > Orobanchaceae > Rehmannia > Rehmannia glutinosa. The sequence goes on from JABTTQ020000044.1 coordinate 112,800, forward strand.
GAGATCACGAAACAACCAAGTCAAGGGAGACGGTGATTCAGAGAGCAAATGAAGCCGACTACTCAAGTGACTCGAAGAAGAAGCCCGATCCGCTTGATGGCCAAAGAACAAGATCAAGAAGATGAGGTACAATCTAACTCAACAAACTCGACACTAGTGATAGTGATGTGACACAAACACTTCATCACCCACCGATCATTATGATTCATTAGGCAAAATGATGAAAGATTTTGAACACATTAAATCCTCACACACACTATTGAATGAGGAGAAAAATGCCTACTAAAAGTCAAAACTCAAAGCCGACTAAGGAGCCGAGTACTCTAAGTCAAATAGTCCGTTGAGAATGAAAGGTTAAAGGTCGAAATGCTAAATTAATAGCAGAAATTGCTTCTATAGAAAAGAGGAGAATGACCTCAAGAATGTTATTGCCTCATTCACTAAGGCATCTAAATCATTGGATGATCTTATTATGAGTCAAAGAGAATGTGGAGACAAGACAAAGCTTAGGATTTAATTCCTCTCGTGCCATGTCAAACCTCAAGTAGTAACTTTGGAAAAAGGATCTTCAAGTCTTGAAGAGTCCGAATAATCCAAAACTCTAAATATTGCACACACATTCACTCCAAAGCACAATACTAAGCAAACTGGCCTTGGTTACAAAGGAAAAGGAAAACAGCCGATTGAGTGTCTTTGAAAGGACAGTGAGAGAAGAGATTCACCGAGTCCTCAAAGCAAACTCCAAACAAAAATACTCAGTAAAGAAGAAGCGAGCTACCAAAAACCCCAGAAAATCCATAAAAGAAATACATATGATGGGAATGGTAGAAAATATCCAAGCCAAGCTGATTGGAATAATGTGAACTATCGCCACAGACTTATGGAATATAAGCCCAAATGGCAAAGGCCTAGAACTCAAGAAAGGTCATTCCAAAAGTATAAGAGCTTTCATCAAAGACACACATATGCACCTAGGCACTTCACTCAAAAACACCACAATTACCCAAGGAAGGCAATTGCTAAAACACATAAGCAGGCATACGGACAAAAGAGACAAATTGTATGAACCTAAACCCCAAGCAATTTGCCAGGATTAATTATGATTATGGCATCGATAGATGGCAACCCCTTAGAGTCAAAACATTTGGCTATAGGTTGGTTGGATCATTTTACAACTCTAACCCCTCGGGACCTGGACAAGTATGGGTACCTAAAACTTAATTTCCTTGATTGCGGGTTCAAGGAGCAAGTGAGTGCCAAGGAACCTGGTACATGGATAGTGGTACATTCCCGGACATATATGACAGAAATAAGAGAAATTTGTCAAAATTCAAGGAAATCAAAGGAGCAAAAGTCATATTTGGGGGAAATGAAGCTCCTGGTGAAATAAGAGGCATTGGATCCATCAAGAGGAATGGATTAGAAATCACAGATGTTGCATATGTTGAAGGACTCAACTTCAACTTATCGAGTATCGATCACTCTGTGACAAGGGCTACAATGTTGGATTCAACATGGGTTTATGCCAAATGAAAGAAATTGAATCAAATGAAGTGGTCTTTGCAAGGATGTAGACGAGAAAAATATGTATGTAGTGGATTGGTCAACCGCAACACCCAAAGACTGTCTACTAGCAAAGAGCACAATGAATCAAGTTGGGCTGTGGCACAAAAAAGCCGAGTCACCTGAATTTCAAAACAATTAACAAGGTCGGCAAGAAGTCATCTTGTAGAAGGACTTCCGGACTCAAAGATACAAGAAGGAGAGTATATGTGATGCATGTCGGAAGGAAAGCAAATCAAGTCGTCATTCAAAGAAAAGACATGCCCATCCTCAACAAGAATATTGCATCTACTTCATATGGATCTATTTGGTCCAGTGGAACCAAACAAAGATAAACGGAAAGAAATACACCTTGGTGGTAGTAGATGACTACTCAAGATATACATGGACAATATTTATGTGTAAGAAGAAAGAAACTCTACAAAAACTACCCACGGTGATGAAGAGGATTCAAAATGAGAAGAGTCAAACCATTATCAAAATAAGATCGGATAGAGGAACCGAGTTTGTCAATGGAATAATAACTCGTATTGTATTGAGAATGGTATTGGTCATGAACTATCGTGACAAGAACTCCACAGTGAGAACGGAGTTGCGAAAGAAGGAAACAGAACCCTCAAAGAAGCGAAGGACCATGTTGACAAGCAGGTTACCAAAAAGATTTTGGGTCAAGCAATCAACACACTGCTACACCCAAAACAGGATGTATGATAAATAGGCGGTGACAAAGACTCCTATGAGATATGGGTGGAAGAAAACCAAATGTTGCATACTTGAGAATATTTGGATGTAAATGCTTCATCCACAACAATGGCAAAGACAACCTAAAGGCTTTTGATGCTAAAGGCGATGAGGGTATCTTCTTAGGATACTCACCAAAGCAAAGCCTACTGAGGATACTCAACAAAAGAACTATGGTTACGAGAGAATCCATTCATGTAGTATTCGATGAACCAAATGTAAATGGAGAAGACATTGAAGAGTCGGTGACAAGTGAATCATCCAACCATACGAAGAGTCCCTATGTCAAGTCAAGTGGAATCATCAATTGAGGAAGAAGATGAGATAAATTTTGAATCTCAAAACATTTGGAAAATTTGTAGCTAAGTGATAACGAGAGAGCCGACCACACCAACACAAATTTGCAAGTCGATCAATCCAACTAACTTACTCCAACTCGATGTAAGATGGCCGAGAGACCATCCACGAGAACTTGTCATTGGAAATATAAGAGAAGGTGTCAAAACAAGATCCAGAACTCAACAAGAAGCTATGTTCACATGCTTCATCTATAAATAGAGCCAAAAGGTGTGTCACAAGCATTGGATGACACACATTGGATTCAAGCTATGCAAGAAGAGTGAATCAGTTTGAGAGAAATAAAGTATGGGAATTAGTGCAAAGACCCATACATCAAAATGTTATTGGAACCAAATGGGTGTTCGAAATAAGATGAACGAGGAAGGTTACGTGGTAAGAAACAAAGCAAGACTAGTAGCCAAAGGATATTGCCAAGAAGAAGGGATAGATTTTGATGAAACATTTGCCCTCGTAGCAAGATTGGAAGCTATAAGGATGTTTCTTGCCTATGTAGCTCACAAGAATTTCATTGTATATCAAATGGATGTAAAAAGTGCATTCCTAAATGGTTTATTGGAAGAAGAAGTGTATGTTGAACAACCTCCAGGATTTGAGCAGAAGACTCTTGGAGACAAGGTATACAAACTCAAGAAAGACTTGTATGGATTGAAGCAGGCACCCGAGCATGGTATGATACCCCGTCACAATTCCTAACTCGAAAATGGATTCACAAAAGGAAAAGTAGATAGAACACTTTTCGTAATTCAAGACAAGAAGAGTATATCTTTGCTTGTTCAAATATATGTGGATGACATCATTTTTGGATCCACTAACAAAGAGTGTGTGAAAAATTTTCAAACCTCATGCAAAGTAAGTTTGAAATGAGCATGATGGGAGAGTCGACATTCTTCCTTGGACTCCAAGTGAATTTGGTGAAGGATGGAACCTTCATAAGTCAAACAAAATATACAGAGATTTAATGAAGAAGTTTGGTATGGAGGAGAAGTCTTACGTAAAAATACCAATGAACACATCATCAAAATGGACATGGATGCGGATGGCAAGCCCGTAGATCAAACAAGATCAGAGCACTTATTGGATCACGCTTTATCTCACGGCTAGCAGGCCGGACATCACCTTTGATGTAGGTGTATGTGCAAGATTTCAATCTGCTCCAAAAGAGAGCCATATGACAAAGGCTAAGAGAATATTGAGATATTTGAAAGGAAGCCAAGAAGTAGGCCTATGGTATCCAAAGGAAGGTGGATTCAAGCTAATTGGCTATTCAGATTCGACTATCCGGATGCGAGTGGACAGAAAAGCACTTGTGCACATGTCAAATGCTAGGAAACAGTGATTTCTGGTTTAGCAAGAAGCAAAACTCAATAGCCACCTCTACAAATTGAGAATACATAGCTCAAGGGGCAAACATTTGCAGCCCAAGTCCTATGGATGAGACAAAGAATGAGAGACTATGAAATTGAAGAAAAAGAAATTCCAATCATGTGTGATAACACAAGTGCCATTGCAATCACTCAAAATCGTGTTGCACTCAAGAACAAAACATATTGATGTCGAGATATCACTTCATAAGAGATCATGTTGAAAAGAAGGACATTATCTTGGAATATATCTCAACCGATAAACAACTAGATGAGATCTTCACAAAACCATTATGTGAGTCAAGATTTGAAGAACTCAAACATGAGTTGGGGTTAATTGGTGAGTGACACTGACAAATTAAAGAAGAGAAATGGAACAGAAAAGGGGGAAAAAGAGTCGAAAATGAATAAATCACCAGATCGGAAAGAAACTACACTCGAGTCGGTGATAAATTAGTCGCTAAGAGAACTGTGAGGAGAAGAGTTAAATCGCCTAAGAGATAAGTTCTGAACAACTTATGAGCAAAGTGACAAAAACGCAATGTTTTGACTTAGCGGGGAATGTTTTAAGGAACACACAAGATAATGATGATGTGTACGGACATAAAGCCGCACACCAAGCTTATGATTGGATATAAATGCCGCCATTAAATACGAGACGTGAAATGCTCAATAGCGCGCGAAATCCAAGCCGTTGATTTCGATCACAATTCAAAACCGCCCGCACGTCCTTTCATAAACCATATTTAAACCTTTTTCGTCCGTTTCTCTCTCACACTTCTAAAACTGTTCATCTCTTTCTCTCAAAAGCAAAGGCAAAATACTCTCGAAACCCTATCAACCTTCAAATCAATTTCTGAGTTTTTTTTTTCTTGATATAATCCTGAGAAATGGCACCAACTTATGACTTTACCAAGTTAGGAAAGAAAATCCACACCGGTTCGACGGTGGATTTCGACGGAATGGTGAAGCAGGGGTCCGACGACACTCTGGTGAAGAAAATAGCTGAGAAGTTGGAAACGTCCGGGCTAAAACCGTTTCTAACGCTAGAATATCCGATGACATATGTGGAGGAGGTCGCACAATTCTACGTGAATGCCGAGATTCACAATGAAGGAATCAAGTCATCTGTTCACGGAAAGCGGTGACTATCTCTCGCCAAGGATTTGGTGAATATTGCTCACTACCTGGAAGGAGCATCCGAGATTAAAGAAGCTGATGTAAACTTCACGACGATGGAAAGAGATAGCCAAGTCCGACTTTGCTTGATAAAATAATATACACAAAGAAACAAGAGACTGCTGAAGGAGGATTATCACAAGTTGTTGGACATAGTTGCCAAATGTATCGACATCAAATTTGGCGACTTTGACCAATCACAAAGGCGAAGCGATTGTAATGGTTGCAATCATCGAAGAAAAGAAGATCAACTGGGCTGAGTTTGTCTACAGCAGACTCTGCCAGAACGTGGGGAACAAGTCCTTCAAAGAAGATGGCTCATTTGGAGGATCCCTAGGATATGGCCTAGTGATTGGCCGGCTATTGGAGGTGAAAGGAGTCCTCTTAGACATGGGAAGGCTTTCCATGTTAACAAGAGGATGTTCGAGCTAACCTCTCTGGCGCACTGAGAAGAGAGCTTACGCCAAGAGAGCGACACCGGTGAGGGGGAATCACCGACCCCGAAGATACTGCTTCTTCCTCTCCAGCCCAAGAAGAAAGTCGCCCCCGCACCGCTAAGAAGATCGCGCCCGCAAAGAAAGAAAACCAAACATGCTCATGCCCCTGCAGCAGAGTCACCCGCCCCCAGCCATGTCACTCCGCCCCCGCAGCGGTCGAGAAGGACTCACAAATGCCTTCTCCGATCGTCAAAAGGAGGAGAATCGACAAGCCAAGACGGCCAGCTCCTCGTAAACAAACACCAACACGGCCCCCGCCGCCAAGACTTAGAGGACACCGCTCGAACTTAAATTCCCCTAGTACAAACCAGAGACGAAGAAGACTCGTCAAGCGGTCGAACAGAGAAACCCGGTGAGTCGGTTACTCACCTAGCACAAACACGGAGACTACCGGAGAAGTAGAGTCTCCGGATGTAGTTGATGAAACAGCCCAAGTCTGTCAAGGCGATCGCAGAGGCAACCAAGACACACATTGTAGCTCACACGGTGAAGCACAAGAAGAACCAGCTCAAGCGGATAGTGATGTAATGATCCTATCTCCACCTTACCCGGACATCCAAAATCGTCTGCGTGAGTGGAGAAAATGGAAGTTGAGCAAGTCAAGGAACAGTTCCAACGGCCCGAGTTCATAGAAGAAGAAGAAGAATCGCTAAATTTCTTGACTCACTCATCGTGCTCACAAAGACTTGATGAGGACAACCGCTAGACATCCCGCAAATCTACAAGGGACAGGGGAGAGAGCAAAGCAAGTCAAGAAGCCGAAGCACGTGAGAAGGCAAGCATCCGCCCATCTCCGCACCACAAAACACACACATCCTCTCCTTGATGTCTTCTCCGAAAGTGACGAGGAACTGAGAGAATGCGCCTACGGAGAAGAGTTGCAAATGCAAAGAAGCATTGCACGAATCAAGAATCCTTCACGAGCAAAGACCGATGGAGGGACCAGGAGAGTCCTCGAACACACCGAAATCGATCCAATGGGAGTGGTTCAAAGAACAAAGCCACATCGATGTTCTTCGCTACCACTTCCCCACCACTCACTCGGAAGAAGGCAATAAGGGAAATGGCGATGAAACTAGGATAGTGGGGACCCCAATCGAGCCAACCCCTATTGAAGGTGTACTACCACCCGCCCCCCAACTACCGAACAATCTATCGAAACAATAGGGAGTTTTGGAGACGAGTGACCCCATTCCAAATCACTCGGTGGTGCGCCACCGAGGGGAAACTCCCTCCACCGCAGCAAGGTCGGAGGATGCCGCAGATGACTCCACAACGAATCAAGGAGTCGAAGAAGAGAAATTACAATCACAAGAAGAAGAACAGCAAGTTGCCATCAACGAAGCTCAGGCGATTGAGACTGTCTCACCGAGGTGTCAATCGCCTCGAAGGTGATCGAGCGACGCCGCGATGCGATCAAGGCAGGAAGGGAAAGCCCGGGAGTTAACACTGGCGATGAAAGTGCAATCCATGGGGTTGAGACTCAATGGATGCCATCTGTAGAAGACCCTAAGACAAAGTGACACCGTCGAAAGGGAGGACGAGTGCCTCGCAGCCAGAGAGACCGCCGGAGGTAATGAAGTCCCACGGGAGGTTGAGACTTCCAGGGTAAAAGAAAGCGCGAGAGAGAACATCCCTCCCGCTATCATCGACCCATCTCGAGAAGGAGATCAGCGCACTTCATGATTCCCAGGACAACCCCGATGTCACTTTTCCGGGATCGGAAGGCGAAGAAGAAGCCGAGTCATCCCCCATGACAAATCCAAAAGACTCATTGCGGGTGTTCCAAGCACGAGTAAGTCGATCCCAAGACTACTCGTCAAACTTTTAACTTTGATGATGAGCCACCAATGGAAATCTCATCATCGTTCGATGACGCCATCGATAAGGCCGAGGACCGCCATGAAATGGAAAAACCAATTGAGACCAACGGTTGTTAAGACAAATTGAGGCTCGGCCAAGTCGGGTCTACTTCACAACAAGACCAGCTCAACAAGAGACCATCACAGATCCTCAAGCGCAGCAGATCGATTCCCAAGAGAACCGCCGCGCACCACTCATCATCGAATGCATTCCGATTGGCGGTGATGAATCCTTCAGAGAGTCTTTTCCTTTTCACCGGAAATACCGGAACTCCACGAAGAGTCGAAACGAACAAGCATGCTATCATAGACCACCTCCTATTTTTCACTCAGGCACCATTGTTCCGGCCGATTTTGATTTCGATTTTGACAGATGGCCCATCACCGCAATGAGAATCAGTGAAGTTCGAGAAGTGTTCAAGGCACTCTTTGCTGAGGTTGAACGGATGGAGAGGCATCGGCCTCTTTGGACATGCGCCCGGACAACAGAGATGCCAACCCATACGGTGACTTGAGAGGCATCGATCGAGGATAAGGGAATGGTGGCAACAAAGAAGAATCAATGCGTGTGGAACAGGTGAGATACTTGTAACTTTGTTCAACAAGCAGTGTGTGGAGAGTGAAAATGTTGATGCAAAAAAACGGTTTCGAGAGAACACATTGAGCATATGCATGAAGCTCACTTTGCCGAAATCAAGTAGCTGCGTGAGCAAAATACAAATGATATACACGTTTGGAAGAACACATGACTAGAAAATTCAGCCTTCTCATGGCCGAGATGAAGCGATTTCAGCAGAGTCCAATGCTACTCGATCCGATTCGTCGCTTACAACGCAGCAGACTTGAAGCAGTAACTCAACCATCAAGACTCGACTTCATGCTTGCCAAAGATGTTCCCGGGGTTCCTCTATCCTTTGATGATGCCAAAAAGGGGGAAGAGGAATACCTTAAAGCAAAGAAAATCAAGTTTGAAAAGAAAGGAGCGGTGAGAAGGGAAAATCGGTGAGGAAGTCTTGAAAAAGAAAGGAAAGCTTGTTGAGGGGGAAGGATCAGCAGATGTAACCTTGATGATTGCACAAACCCCTCAACAAGGTCACATCACGGTGACATCATAAGCAAACAAACTCCCCGTGACTCGCCACTCCAACACTCGATGTATCTATGGCCGAGAAGAGAAAAGAAATTGAAGCGAGGGATGAAGGAAGTGGAAGGAAGAATGGATGCAGGGTGATGAACATCTTGAAAGAACATGGAGGCATTCCGGTTGACAGAGACACGTATGCCATTTCGGATGTCGGGACAGAGCCACGATCGTTGACGAATTCAAAACGCTCGAATCAAGGATATTTTGCAAATATGTCCATGGCTCAAGCTTGGGACTTTATCGGGAAAAGGGTCTCGCCTTATGTGAAGAAGGCGACAGGCCAGACTTCCTGATCACTCTGCTTTGGTCACTCCCCGGGTCACTCATTTGGAAAGAAGAAGACCCCAAGACAAGATACGCCCTGCAGGTAGAGGAAGAAGCGATGAGTGGAGGAAGAAGCTTCAGACCTAGGCCTCTGCCCAAGAATATTGAATACGTAGATCCAGGAAAGAAAGGAGGGATCTACTGGGCTGGGCTTGACCAAGTGGCAAATTTAAAAGTGGCTAAATCTAACGCTGAGTATGCAAAGAGATTAGAAGAAGAAAACAAGAGACAAACTCAGCTATGGCAGGAGAGACAGGAAAGATTAAGAAAAGATGAAGCTGCCAGGAAGGCATATGAAAAGAAAAAGAAGGCAGCTGACGACGAGAAGAAGAGAAGAAGAGAAGAAGATGCTGATCAAGATGAAAAAAGGAGACAGCGAAGGAGATGAAGTGTTGCTGTCCAACCCTTCGTGTATTTTATTATGTAAATACATACAATGTAAGTCTTCTGTAATAAAGCTATAAACTCTTTATTTTTTTGTGAAGACAAGTATATACTCTGATACACCTTGTAAACAGTTGTGTTAAGTACAAGAATGATATGATCAATAAAAAGATTGATTCTGCGCATACATTCTATGTCAATACACTATCTGTATGTATCTTTGTTATTTACATCTTTGTATGGTTTAAGTTTTGGCATCATCAAAAAGGGGGAAATTGTTAGGAATTTTATTGTTTAGATTTTGATGAATGCCATGTAAAACTTAGAATAGAAAGTTGGCACCCCAATTCTTGTTGTAAAATGCATTGTAATGAATAGAGTGGCAAGCCGAGTTAAGTCACTACGACCTAACATGCAAGAAGACAATCAAGACTGGAAGGAAAACTCTTCTGAGAGACAATTTGAGTATGGCAAAGAAGAGTAGACGGGAACTCTATCAAGAAGCGGTGAGATGCGGTGAGTGGAGCATCATCAAGTCAACTTAAGAAAAGCCAAGTCTCAAGTTGAAGTGAGAAGAGTCATCCATGATTGGAAGTCGACTCTAAGTCACCTGGGAAAGCAAGGAAATGCAGTCAAGTCGAGATAATCAGAAAAGAACCGTTGCACGAGTAAATCAAGAGATTTACTTAAACAAGTAATATCTCCATACCACCTTTCTTGGAGTGCTCGGTCCCGTCTTAAGCGTGCAAAAGGAATGAACCAATGGGAAGCACTATACCGTGTCGAACTCAAAAAAGTGAAACAACAATTCATACGAGGAAACAAAGAATTCCAAGAAGCGCAAGCCAACGATCGCAAAGTGACTTTCAAAAATGAGCCTATCTCTTCAACGGGCAAATTTTTGAAAGTTCACTATAAAAGGCTGAGGAGTTTGTTTGAGATAAAAAAGGGGATGACACACACGTGAGATATACAAGCACATTAGAAAAATCAAACAATCTCTATCCTCAAGCTACATTTCAAGTACTTCAATCCAACACTCACCGTGAAGGAAAGAGAACTTCAATCAGTTGAAGAGGAAACTTTTGAAAAACAAGGGGTCTACATTCCGGGAAGGATTGTAGAAAGGTTCAAGGTTGAACCAAGTCTTAAGCTTTTGGAGGGCTTCGTGATCAAATCCAAAGAGCTTGAGCAAGTGAGTTGTAGTAACAAGGCACTGCCTGCGTGAAGAAGCCGAGTCGCATTTAGGCCAAATTTGAGTGATCAAGGCGTCTCTCCTGATCGAGTCCCTAAGGATCAAGTCGGCCATTTGTTGTGATCAAGACTTGTATCCGGACTGCTACCACTTTGTAAACGATCATTACTTAGTGGATTCCTCCGGGAGTTGGAGAAGAGAGGAGTAGAAGAATTACCCCATCTTCGAACCTCTATAAAAACTTTATTGTGTCATTTACATTTCAAAGATTTAAATTCTCGCACTTTTAATTGCTTATATCTCACGATAAATTTGCTATCCATTTGATAATTTACAAGTACTAAATCAAGCTCTAATATCTTGCTTAATCAAACTTAAGGGTGTTAAGTCTTCCGCTGAAAATAAAACCACAGTTGAGTTAAATCGTAGCCAACATTTGAGTTACTCCATCACAACTCAAATTGAGTCTGTTGAGAGATTAACTCTCTTGAGTGACTAATTCAACTGTCCCTCAAGGACACAGCTGTGTAGAATTAACTCTGTAGATTTAAAAGGACTAAATCGAAAATTTGGTAAGGTTTATTCAACCCCCCCCCTTCTAAACCTTACACTTACACCCCTTGGGACCTACAGGCCAGTACCACAAGAAGTATGGTGTTTATTGTGAAAGTTATGAGAATGATGAGCAATGAGGATTTCTGACTTATTTGAATAAGATGATGAACGCTTAACCAATCGATATTACCATTGATGACGTGTTTGTATTAGAGGATATAAGAATGTTTTACCCAGACGAAATGCCCAACATACCACCAAATAGACAAGTGGAATTTATTATAGGTCTCATATTGAAAAAGAAGCTATTTAGACCAGTTTATCACCATGAACTACAAGGACTAGTTTGATTAGCGGAAAGACGCATGTGTACGTTTGAAGGTTGATAACATGGTGATGATTAAGGACATTCACCTATCAAAAACGAATTTATTAAGCTAGTATATGCATCATATGTTTTTCATAATGCTATTTAATTTTAGAGCAAGCACCAACATTATCTATGGACCTGGTGAATGGAATGTGTCATTCTTACTTCGGTAAATTATAATGGTATGTGCATGCGATATTTTATTTTATTTAATGATTGGGGAATGACACGAGGAAATATATGATGATTTTATTGGAGGCACTCGATGGAGAGAAGTTTTTAAGAAGTTTAAATTTTGACTAGACAAGTGGTCTTTGGGATATTTTGTTTCAACACGAGGAATCGAAGTTGGTCATATTAAGAGAATACTCGTAACTGAACAGAAAAGCCAACCAATAAGTTTTAATTGATGCAAGGGCATGAAGTTTTTATGGTCAAGTAAGTCATGTAATAAGAATTATCTGACTCCTGACTTAGAAATAATAATGTCAGTACATGGCAGAGAGTTTTAGTGACACTATTTGTATGGAAAAACGTATGAGATATAAACAGATCATAAGGACTTGAAGTATGTCTTGGAGTAAGCGAGGAATTATAATTGTTCAAATTATTTGTCACACGAGGAGAATGAATACTATAAGTGGTGTTTTATACACAAACGATTCAGAGAGCTAACTTGTATGATTTTGGTAATAAGGAAAACCCAATCATGGCCTTACTAAGTTAAGAATTAACGACGGTAGTGACAACAATAGCTGTGTAATCCACCCAACGAATCAGAATAGTTTAAGACTTAAGATAATGATACGCTTTTGGTAAAACTGAATTGACAAAGACAACACCAAGGAATTTGATATGATCAATGAGGATGCACATAGATTTTAAACCATTTAAGTATTGAAATTTTGGGAAGACTTTGTCATGTTTGAATTTCGAAGACGAAATTTTTCTTAGTGAGGGTGAGTGTAATACCCGACATTAAATTTTGAATCTCAGAATTTTAGAATGAATGTTTTTCAAATTTAAGGATCTAGATTGTTAATTTTATTATTTGGGATTTTATAGTTAGTTAAGAATTTTATATCTTGAGAATATAAATCCGGATAGAAGACCTAAAATTAAGTAACGGGGCTCTCTATTAATTTCAAGCCAAATTAAAATAAATTGATCCTCATTATAGTATATTTCCGGCCCACATCGTAAACCCATTCAAAAATCCATCAACCCATCTTTACTATATATAGTTCATTTCTAAATTTAGAAGTTTCCAAAAATAGAAAACTTCCAAAAGAAGTAAATAATTTTCTCTCTCCACTTCATATTTTCCGGCCAGTTCCACCGGCAGCTCCGCCGCCGCCGCCATCACCGGCCACCGGCCTCAGGTGATGAAATTAATAAATATTATATCGTTAAACTCATTTTGTCACCCTCATTCCAAATTCGTTGTCAGATTTTTTGATACAAAGCTCCAATCGCCGGCAAATTAGGGTAAAAGTTCAAATTTCAAAATCTTTGATTTCAGGTCTATGGAGATCCAACCATTAGATTTTTACAAACCTTACAGTTTTCGAAGCCCATTCCATGACCTTTCTAATGCCACCACCCACGCCAAGATCAGAGCACAAGATCTCTGGCAAATTGCCGGAGAAAATTCTGCAGATTCCTTCGCGAGTTCGCCGGCGATGCCAACTTTGGCGGTCAATTCCGGACTATCCGCTGGTTCAAAATCGATGAGCCTTAGCTCGTTTTGTTTGTCTCTTCATGATCTTCAAAATTCAATAATCAATTTTAAGATCGGAGGTCCCCTCTACTGGAAATCGGAGTTTGAAAATTTGGTAAATTAAATTTATTTCTTATTTCCAATTGTCTCCCTTTTTCTCTCTCTCGTCCTCCGGTTGTCGCCGTGCCAGGCGAGGTAGGTGGGTGAGCAGCGGCGACGCGGTGGTATGCCACTGTTGTTCGTGTTTCTGTGCATGTGAAGGTGTGATGAAGACAAATGGAGTTTGGGGGATGCCACTTAGAATTTGAAGTTCTTTTGGACTTATTTGTAATTTTCATAAACTTCAATTTGACCCCTCTCTGGTTTCAGTTAGTCCACCCAAATCAACTCTTTACATATTACAAATTAACTCAAAACAACTTATAGGAATTTCCAAATCAGCCCCCAATATATTTAACTGATTTTCAAATATTACAAAAATACCGTCAAGTTTTTAATTTAAAATTCCTCAAGTCCTAATTTTCTCATTTTAAACCCGAACGGGGCCAAACAAACTCCGATTGAGCCCAAATTCGAACCACAACCTCATCACACCCTTCTTATATGCAGGGTTATCTAAAATTCTAATATTACCCTTCCATCACCTAAATTCAATAAACGTGTTCCGAATGCCCTTTAATAGCCCGTTTCGCTCATAACTTCTTCACTTCACATCCAAATGCCCCTAAATTTTAGGGATATATTTCCCTAGTATATTTAAGTTACGATAAAATATTATATTCTATTTTGGGCTTCTAAGATATGATATTTTATGTAGGAGATGAGATCGAGCCTGACAATTAGGATTTGCATCATGCACTATCATTCTGCACGTCATTAAGGTGGGGTTACCTTTACACTTAATCGAATAATGTTGCTATTCAATGCAAGTTGATTGTTTAATAAATCATGATTAGTATGTTTTTCATGAATCCCATGTTGCAGTTGTACTGTACATGTTATATATTTATGTGTTGTGGTGACGATCACTTCACGATTATGAGCTCGTACATATTATAAATTTACGGTCCGTCCGTACAAATGTCACGTATGATGCATCTCTGCTAATTGTAATTAATTACGCAGTCGCTTAAGTGTACCCCACTGAGTGTAGTGCAAAACACTCACCCCACTATTTAACATTTTCAGATACAGGGCAAAGTATATATGGCGACCTGGGATCCACCATTTCTTAATAATTTCAAGATCCCCATTTTTTTTTATTTATAATGTAAGAAGTTAGTTTTTATGTTTAAATTAAATGTGGACTTATTTACATTTTGTAAAAAGTAATGTGTTGAGTTGTGAGTCGAAACTTGTGTTGAAACTATTTTCGCTGCTTATTTATGATAAAGTTACATCTGTGAGCACCGAGTTTATGTGAATTACTGGTTGTTGGTATTAAGATCTTAAAGGAATAATAAATGTCCGTTTGGAGAAACTTGATTCCTATTTTGTTATAAAAAAAATAATAATTTGGATTTCAACTTGTAAATTTTCTAAATTAGTAACGCCTAAAACAAAAAATAACTTTCCAATATATTTGCAAGTCGGGGCATTACAATGTTACACCTCTTTCAAACATCTCCCTCAATGACATCAAATGGTAACATTTTTTATGTGTAATATGTTATAATAGCGCTTTTATCGAAAAATTAAATACTTCATGATAGTTAATACATTTAAATTGTCATTTTGTATCTAAGGCTACCAGCAAAATACTCCCTACTCAAAACAACATTCAGAATTTGGACAATTGTCATTGTCGTACATCTGTGACACCTTCCGTGGTGAGTTGTAACTCAGAAATGGTTACTGACATCAACATGGATGATTCAGTTGAGACTAATAGGAGTGGGAGTAATGTTCGAATGAGTGATGATATACTAAATTCAAATGACAATCCCAATCATCTCAATCAGGCAACTATAATAATAAACAATGGTGAGCTTAACATCATTTTGTATAGATTAAAGTAGAATTTTATATTTATTGATTAATTAATTTCACGTGAGAATTACTTTGCAAAATAAAAATCAATTGATTTGTTTGTTTGTTTGTAGATTATTGGGATATTGGTGATGCAACCTATAGATGTCGATTTTGTGCTGCCATGTTTTGGTACGAGGAAATGATTCGGTCTTATGTAAAATCCAGCAATCCTCAATATTCTTTATGTTATAGTCATGGGATTATCTAACTTCCTCAACTCAAACAACCACCTCTTTTCCTTCGTGAATTATTGTTTGGAATAAGTGATAAAAGCAAACACTTTCAAGAGAACATACGATCGTATAATAATATATTATGTTTTACATCGATGGGAGGCAACATCGACACTGAAATAAACAGAGGTAATGGACCTCCAATTTTTAGGATATACGGGCAAAACTATCATCTAATTGGAAGTTTACTACCGTCCAATGGTTTAAACCAAAAATTTGCACAGCTCTACATATATGATACGGAAAATGAAGTATCTCACAAATTAAATGCTGTCAGGTTTGCTATTATCTCTAAGCTAATGCTAAATAAAATAAATATTATTATTTTTTATTATTTTTATTTATTTAGGTCATGTTATAATTTGATTTGTATTTGTTTTACAATATAGCAGGGAAGTGAAAACAATAATCTACACAAAGATGTTGTGGATGGACTGAAACAAATGCTTGATGAAAATAATGTATTGGTAAAAACATTCAGAGTAGCGACAGAGAAGATTCAACAATGTCAACATTCATATGTTAGAATGTGTTTGATTGGTAAAAGAAACATGGATGATAGAAGATACAACCTTTCGTCGAATTCTGAAGTATCGGTTTTGATGGTTGGTGATTTTGATCAGGTTTTAGGAGACTGAGATATTTTGATCGAAACAAGAAATGGGTAGTTGCAACGGATAAATGAATTAAATTCTTCGTACTTGGCCTTAAAATATCCTTTGTTGTTGCCTTATGGTGAAGATGGTTTCAGAGAAGATATCCCATTCTCGGACCTAAAGAAAAAAACGCAAGGGAGGAGAAAAGCAGTGAGTGTTCGAGAATTTTTTGCTTATTAGATGCACGAAAGGAAGCATGAAGCTTCTACTATTCTTTCATCAAGAAGATTGTTCCAGCCATTTGTTGTTGATGCTTATACGATGGTTGAATTAGCCAGATTAAAATATGTTCGTTTACATCAAAAACAGTTGCGTTGTGATATATGTAAGGGTCTTGCATATATTGTATTGAATGCAGACACCGATCCCAATACTCGAGGAAAACGCATTATTTTACCTTCGAGTTTTACTGGAGGTGCTCGATTCATGATACAAAAATATCAAGATGCAATGGTTATATGTCAATGGGCGGGTTATCCAAATATATTTATAACATTCACCTCAAATCCTAAGTGGCAAAAAATCATGTGTTTTCTTGATAATAGGAACTTGAATGCCGAGGATCATCCCGATATTATTTGTAGGATCTTCAAGGTGAAGCTAGATGCGCCTATCAAGGATCTTCGTCAGAATCAAATGTTTCATAAAGTTGTAGCATGTTGTATATATTTCCAAATAGTTTGTTTATTTGTTTCTATATTCAACATGCAATTATTGCTAACGAATGTCTTTATTTTTCTTTGTTTCTCACTTTACAGTAATATACACAATAGAATTCCAGAAACGTGGATTGCCACATGCTCACATTATGCTCTTTCTGGCCAAAGAAGATAAATTCCCAAATGCAGATGATATTAGTCGAGATACCCGAAGAAACAGATGATCCATTTTTATTATGCTGCAGTTAGAGACTTCATGATTCATGTTCCTTGTGGTGATGTGATAAAAAATTCTCCATGCAAGGCTGATGGTCGCTGCACAAAGCATTTTCCTAAAAAGTTTGGTGATGCTGTAACGACCCGATTTTTAAAAATTCAAGTAATTAAATAAAAAAAACTATAAAAGAATATCTTCTATAAAACATAGTCTATAATTAAAAATTTTACATCTAAATAAATAAAAATACTTTATATCCAAATCTATTTGTCCACTAAAAGTAAAACACTTGCAATCGCATAGTTCAAAATCATCAAAAAATATAGTTTTCCTAAAATTTTCAAACTAAATAATAATATTTTGACTTTGCATCCACCGCCTCTAATTCTCGCTCGGGTTCCTTGACCTGAAAGATGTTAATAAATATGGGGTGAGCTTTCGACTCGCTCAGTGGGGACACGCTTGTCAAAATTAAATACTACACATAAGCATAATCGTAAATATTCAACATGTAATTTTCTCTCGTAATATTTCTCCGATCGCCAGCGATTACTTTATAGCATCAAGGGTACACCCCCGAGGATACTTCGATCCCGGACCTTCTTATCCCCCGGCTAACATAATTTCCTCTGTCACATTGCACATAAACAAAAATACATATATGAAGCATTTAATAATGACAAACAATACTTGAATAGAAATATCCCCACCTTGAAATAGAAGAAAATCTGTGATGCAAAATATATGGTGTTTCCTCTTAATGTTATATCTTCTCACTCATGTCTCACTCTGCACCTTTCTCTCTATCTTCTTTTTTTCCTTTTCTTTTCTTTTTTTTCTGTATATTATGAAAAAGATAAAACATGAATTGGTTTTAAAGAATTTACTTTGCAAATCAGAGAATTGTTTGGATAATGTGTTGATGAAAAGATTGAATTTATATTGACAGTATGTTTGCGAAGATTAATGACGGAATTTAAGAAATTTACGTTAAGAATATAAATATAATACATTTAACTCCTACATAAGAATTAGGATAATTAAATAAACCTATTAAATCTAACTCCTACGTTAGAATTAGGATAATAACTGAATTATAAATATTAATATCTAATAAATAAAATTATAATTTATATAATAATAATTGAAAAATACGGGATATTACATACTATCCCACTTTAAAAAAATTTCGTCCTCGAAATTCGTTGTCTTAACAAAGTTCATAGAAAATAGTGTCATTTTTTTTTACACGAGGATTTCTTGTCTAATATTGAAAGTACACATGCAATAATGCTTTTTAAAAAAAATGATGACTTGAATTTATAAAATGCACTTATAAAATATTTCATGAATAAAATGAATAACATGACATAATAAATTGCGTACCTTGAGGAATCCGAAGAGATATGACAGAGATGGATGCCATTAAATAATTTTCTTTAAAAATTTGAAAAGATATTCTTTTTTTCAAGTCTACAGAACCGTAGACCTGCTCTGATACCATTTGTAACGACCCGATTTTTAAAAATTCAAGTAATTAAATAAAAAAAACTATAAAAGAATATCTTCTATAAAACATAGTCTATAATTAAAAATTTTACATCTAAATAAATAAAAATACTTTATATCCAAATCTATTTGTCCACTAAAAGTAAAACACTTGTAATCGCATAGTTCAAAATCATCAAAAAATATAGTTTTCCTAAAATTTTCAAACTAAATAATAATATTTTGACTTTGCATCCACCGCCTCTAATTCTCGCTCGGGTTCCTTGACCTGAAAGATGTTAATAAATATGGGGTGAGCTTTTGACTCGCTCAGTGGGGACACGCTTGTCAAAATTAAATACTACACATAAGCATAATCGTAAATATTCAACATGTAATTTTCCTCGTAATATTTCCTCCGATCGCGATTACTTTATAGCATCAAGGGTACACCCGAGGATATACGATCCCGGACCTTCTTACGATCCCTGGCTAACATAATTTCCTCTCGTCACATTGCACATAAACAAAAATACATATATGAAGCATTTAATAATGACAAACAATACTTGAATAGAAATATCCCCACCTTGAAATAGAAGAAAATCTGTGATGCAAAATATATGGTGTTTCCTCTTAATGTTATATCTTCTCACTCATGTCTCACTGCACCTTTCCCTCTATCTTTTTTTTTCCTTTTCTTTTCTTTTTTTTTTTATATTATGAAAAAGATAAAACATGAATTGGTTTTAAAGAATTTACTTTGCAAATCGAGAATTGTTTGGATAATGTGTTGATGAAAAGATTGAATTTATATTGACAAAGTATGTTTGCGAAGATTAATGACGGAATTTAAGAAATTTACGTTAAGAATATAAATATAATACATTTAACTCCTACATAAGAATTAGGATAATTAAATAAACCTATTAAATCTAACTCCTACGTTAGAATTAGGATAATAACTGAATTATAAATATTAATATCTAATAAATAAAATTATAATTTATATAATAATAATTGAAAAATACGGGATATTACAGATGCAATGTGTGTTGATGAAGGAGGTTACCCACGCTATAGACGTAAGAATAATGGAAGAGTTGTAATGAAGAACGGTGTCCCTTTTGACAATAGGTTTGTTGTGCCACACAATCGTCGTTTGTTGCTTAAATACGGTGTACACATCAATGTAGAATGGTGTAATTAGTCGATATCGATTAAATATTTGTTTAAATATGTCAATGAAGGACATGATCGTGTGACCGCATCATTCTATCAAAGCAGTGGCGATGATGAATTAGGAAACCTGTTGATGAAGTGAGCATGTATTATGATTGTAGATATATTTCGTCATGTGAGGCAGCATGGAGGTTAATCGGATATGAAATACAATATAAATATCCTCATGTTGAACATCTTAGTTTCCATCTTGAGAACGAGCAACCAGTCATTTTTCATGATTCCGAACAATTAGACGATGTTCTGCGGAAAAACACTATTAAAGAAAGCATGTTTCTTGCTTGGATGGAAGGCAATAAGGTATATCATGAAGCTCGAGGGCTGACTTATGCTGAAACTCCTGCAAAATTCACATGGAAATCAAAAATTAAGAAGTGGGTGCCAAGAAAGTATGGAAATACCATAGGATATGTTTACTTCCCTTCTGGTTGTGGTGACATGTACTACCTGAGGTGTCTTATCAATGTAGTCTATGGTGCTACCTGTTATGATGATTACAAGAAGACACAAGGTGTCCAACATTCATCATATCGTGAAGCTTGCTTTGATTTGGGTTTGTTAGAATATGATAGCGAGTATATTGATGGAATAATTGTCCCTAGAATGTTTTTGTTTGAGAAAACTTAAGGGGGGTCGACCGGTTGACCAGCTGGTCAACTTGTCCCTGGAATGTTTATGTTTGAGAAAAGAAATCTTAAGGCTTTAGACACCGGTCGACCACCTTGGTCAACCGGTCGACCTATTCTAGGAGCATTCCGGTCCGTGAAAAAATTCCGACTTCATCTTTTGGGCTTCGTTTTACCTTGATGGTATTCGGTAATTGTTAAAAACACTTTAAAACATAAAAATCACTTTTTATATCGCCCGAAATGAATTGTTTTGAATAGTGAAAAATAATCTACAGAAAATACTCCTAAGTATAATTTAAAACCGATTAGGAGTATTTGGACAACAATAGGAGACATTATTTTTGTATAAAAACACAGTAAAACATAATTATCAAAATCATGATAAAATCAATTATCTAACAATACGTTCTTTGTATATGGCTATGGAGGGACAGGTAAAACATATTTGTGGAGAGCTTTATCTTCGGGGTTGAGGTCAAAAGGACATATTGTCTTGAACGTTGCATCGAGCAGCATAGCGTCTCTTCTCTTTCCCGGTGGAAGGACTACACATTCTCGATTTGTTATTCCATTAAACCCAAAAAAGGTTCGACTTGTGAAGTAAAACTGGGGAGTCCATTTGCTGAATTGATTTTTTCTTTTCTGGCCGAAACATCAATCTCAAAGATATGGCTTCTCCCAGGATAGGGGTGGAGGAAGAGGAGAGAAGGGACCCAGTCCACCTTATATCTATCAACCAACCTTTTTTCTTCTGTCTTCAATGAAGTATGCAAATACAGTATGCACATGCACGAGAAAAGTCTTTTTTCGTTGAGAATTCCTCATTCCCTTTCGTGTGAATTCCGCAGTGTAAACTAATAATATGGGATGAAGCACCAATAATGAACAAACATTGTTTTGAGGCAGTGGACAAAACTTTAAGAGACATTATGAAAGTGAATGACCCACGTAATGGTTGTTCGCCAAAAATATTTGGTTCATACGACTGCAAGTGTACTTTGTAGTTTATAGAATAATGGCAAGCAAGGTTATATTCCTCAAGGATTGATATTCGAAACACTTAGGCTATAATAACATCGCATTCCAATTTTATTAAAGCGACTGATTATTGAGTATAGGTAAAAATCTAAAATAAGAGAAAAAATAAATAAATTTACGAACCCCACAACTATTTTAAACAACCACAGAAGCAACCTTAAGCACATAATCTCAACATGTTTCTTCAATATTAAATGCAAATAAAGTTTTAAAAACCAATTCATGCAATTCTATGGGTTCAATTCCTATGATAGTTTATTCCCCCTCCAGGGGATAAATAAACAGTAGATTAATAACAATTGTAGATCTCGAGATACATTACAACTATTATTAACTCCCAAAAGATTTATGAATTGAATGACTCCCCACAAACTGTTGTAGGTCTCCCGACATGTTACACCTGTTTATGTCTGAATTCAATTTTCATCTTTGTCAGAACTCATCTCCCGAATCTCCACTAACAAATATGACATGCTAATTATTGGCCAAATAAAAAGCAATTAAGAATAAGCACTCGAACTCATTAAATAGAAACATGAATTAATTAAGAAAACAAATAATCATATTTAACATGAATCCACATTTTCGATTATGCCCCTAAGATACGAAAGATATGCCAAACATTGATCACAAACTCATAGACAAATTCGAATCAACATTATGACATTGTTCAAGCACAGACAAGAGATCTTAGACTTAGAAAGAAAATCCATTCTTGTCAAGATGGATTCTCTTTCCAAGCCTTCGAATGTCTTGTGCTCCCGTAGATGCGAAAGCTTTGTGGTGTTCTCCGCGACCTAACCTTTCTCTCTCAAAAGATCTTCGATTCTTGCATTCCTGTGTAATTTGATGTATTTTCTCTGTATGAAGTGATATATTTTCGTGCAAGCCTTGGGTCCCTTTTATAGATGCTTGGAGAGATCACTTGTAGAGTTAGAGCGGCAAGAGAACTCTAAAAAATGCGTTGTGACAGAGTCCCACAAGGCCTGGCTGTGTGGCACCACACGGCTGGTCTGTTGCAAAGCCTTCCCCACACGGTTGTGTGATCTTACACGGGCTTATGGTACGGTGTGATACCCTTTCCCACACGCTCGTGTGGGATCACACGGTCCAGCCGTGTGGCCCTGGTTTCGTCCCCTGGTTTGCCCAACTTCACACTGTTGTGTGGTTTCACACCGATATTTTCACACAGCCGTGTGACACCACACGGTCCAGCCGTGTGAAGTGTTTTTGTCCATTTTCTTCGTCGTTTTGATCTTCTTTTCGCATTCGTCAATCTTAGTCGGGCATTCCAGCTGAAATTTCTTTGTTTTAAGCTCCGTTTCCTGTAAAAAAAATTACAAGAATATGCAGTATCATGCCCTTTTAAGGAAACCAAGTGAAAACATACTAAATATGCGTGGAAATGCATCAAATATATATCATTTTAAGCCCCAAAATGTATGTATATTTCACACACGTCAAAATCCCCCAAACTTAAAGCATTGCTCGTCCTCGAGGAAATTAATAAAAATAATATAAGGGGTAGAAATAAAAACCCAAGAACACTATGAACATTAAATAGCATTTGACTCCATACTCAAGGAAACCATGTAATTCATCATCAAGAAGTCATCACTCATAAACTCGGCATAATTAATATTATTTTGGGTACTTGACATCACGACTTACAAGTAGATAGTGTATCACTCTACTCTCAAAAGTGTATAGGTAGCGTTTACACTCAAATTCAATTCAGTGAAAGTAGAACTAACATAGGCTTGCAAATCATCTAACATCTCTACCACTTTTGTGTGCACAACTTAGGAATCAAAAAGGACTTTAATTAGATTGTAATGTAGGCTATTTGGTAAAGGTAAGGATATTTGGACTAAGTGGCTTGACTTGAACAAATAAGAATTTAAGCATACAGACTTGCAATTCACCAACCCAATTTCATATAATACTCATTTTTTGTTTCAATTCTACCCTTATTTCTCCTTTTTCATACTTAGCCTTTTTGGTTGCTTTTCTTTTTTTTTTTCTAGCCTTTAATCTTTCAGAATTTTTCTTTTGCTTTGCTCATTTTTTTCTATTCTTTTCGGAGATATTTCTTTTATTCTTCGAGCTTCATGTATTTTTTCATTTACCCAAATATTGATCACCCATCTTTCTTTTGCCAACTTCCTCTCTTTTTTCAAAAAATTTCGCCATTTCTCCCCCAAAATTGTTCATTTTTCTATAAGCTCAATAAATTTTCGGGATAAAATCATGTTTAAATTTTAAAGATCAATGTGGCTCAGAATAAAAAGTTTTGGCTCAAAATTGGCTAACTATGGAATCTGAGTTCATATGTAGGCTTTTTAGGCTAAGTAGGCTGGACAAAGATGGCCTTAAATCATTTTCAAATATTGCACACGCACATGGCTTTAATGAAGATACCAGAGCAAGTTCTAGAGTTCTATCAATCATGAATGACACAATCAAGAAAAAATAAGACTGCATAATATAAAGCAATTTAAAACACAAAAGCTCACAAGCTTATTTTTCGCAACATTCTCAAATACCCAATTTTCTCAATTAATGATAAGCAAATAAATGACATCTTCCCAATAATTTATCACATTATTCCCATAAGTATGTTATCTCATTCCATAACATGCCCATAGTAAAATCATACGGGAGCTGGGCATTTAAAAGCTTAACTAAAATCACACACAAAAGGAATTAAACGTGCTAAAGTGGTAAATGTACTAAAACAAAATAAACTAAAAATAAAAAAAATAAACAAATAAATCAATTTTGTTTCGAACATATTAATGCAAAGCTCTAAATGCAATACTAAATGCAATGCAAAATGCAAGAAAGTACTAAATTACGCATTCTTGATAACCCCCCAAACTTAAAATAAGTTTCGTTCCGAACATATGTGTTGGGAAATTAATTTTTGGATTTTGATGAATGCCATGTAAAACTTAGAATAGAAAGTTGGCACCCCATTTTTGTTGTAAATTACATTGTAATAGATAGGGCTGGTCGAGCTGAGTTAAGTCAGCTATGCCAAGATATGCAAGAAGTCAACTGGAGACTAGAAGGAAGACTCACATTGTGAGGCGGTGAGTGTAGCAAAGAAGAGAAGACAGGAACTCGACTGAAGGTGCGGTGAGATGCGGTGAGTGAAGTGTCGGTCAAGTCAACTTAAGACAGCCAAGTCTCAAGTTGAAGTGACAGATGAGTCATCCAATGATTGGAAAGACTCGAAAGTCACCTGGGAAGTCAAGGAAATGCGGTCAAGTCGAGATAATCGAAAGAGATCCGTTGCACTGAAGTCAAAAGAATTACTTAAACAAGTAATACTTCCATACTACCTTTCTTGAAGTGCTCAGTCCCAGAAGCGTGCAAAAGGAATAAACCAATGGGAAGCTCTGCACTTGTGTCAGAACTCTGAAAAGCTGAAGAATCATTCATACGAGGAAATAACAATTCCAAGGACTGCAACAAGACAAGCCAACAACCACAAGTGTCTTTTGGAAATTAGCCTATCTCTTCAACGGGCAAATTTTTCAAAAGAACACTATAAAAGGTTGAGGAATCTATTTGAGAGAGAAGAAGGTTACCTTGACAATCAGAAAACAAATACGAACAAGAAAAGCAATATTTGTAACCAAAAATATTCTCAAATTACTCAAGTTCAATCCTCAAGCCTACATTACGAAGGAAATCAATCCAACACTCACCTGTGAAGGAAAGACGACTTCAATCAGTTGAAGAGGAAACATTTGAAGAATCAAGGGGTCTACATTCCACGGAGGATTGTAGGAAGGTTCAAGTCGAACCAGGTCTCAAGTTTTTGGAGGGCTTGGTGATCAAATCCAAGAAGCTTGAGCAAGTGGGCTGTAGTAGCAAAGCGATTTGCCCCGTGAAGAAGTTGAGTCGCACGAGAAGCCATTTGTGTGACCAAGGCATCTCAGATCGAGTCCCAAAGGATCAAGTCGGTTTGTGTGATCAAGACTTGCATCATCGGATCATTAACCACTTTGTATATTGATCAATACTTAGTGGATTCCTCCCAGGAGTTGGAGAAGAGAGGAGTAGAAGAATTACCCCATCTTGAACCTCTATAAAAACTTATTGTGTCATTTACATTTCAAAGACTTTAATTTCGCACATTACTTTAATATATCTTTGATAAATTTTCTATCCAATTGATGATCAACAAAGTGCTAAAACCAAGCATTAAAACATATTTAACCAAAATTCAAGGGTGTTAAGTCTTCCAATGAAAACATATCACGGTCGAGTTAAGTCTTTAGTCAAAAAGCAGGAAAGTTATTCTATCACCCGGCTCGGTCAAGTCATTTGAGTGACTAACTCATTTGATTAACTAACTTAGCTATCCATTAAGGACTCAAATTGTGAAGTATTAACTCTGAACGTTTTAAAAGGACTAAATCAAAAAGTTGATAAGGTTTATTCAACCCCCCCCCCTTCTAAACCTTACACTCACACCCCTTGGGACCTACAATATGAGGAAATTATCAAAAGAAAGAGAAATGCGTAATAAGTACTTACATTAATCACTGTGGTGGTGGAGGTTGAGGGTAGTAGCCCTGTGAGATATATCACTGGTACATACGAGACATCATCTCGTACATATGTTGCTGATGCTGTTGGGTGATGGCATCGAATCGCTGTAAGTACTCCTGGTGATACTCATCAGATGTGGTTGTCAACTGATATGTGTCATCTATCAATTTGCACACGTCAGCTTCTACTCTTTCGAGCCTCTCACTCATAGTAAATGGCCGGTTTCCCCCTTGTCAAGAAGATTACGGCATCTCCCTCATCGGCTCATCCTGCTCTTCTTGAGCAGCAGCCCCTGAACCTCTCTAAGCAACCAGTTACCCCTATTTCTAATGGATGTGGCTTCGGGGTTAGGAAGTTTAACCGTTGTTCTATCTGCTTGATTGAGCCAGTAATCACGCCCATCGAATTTTATCATTTTCATAGCAGTTAGAATGGTTAGATCAATTAATTTAGGCCCCGCGGCCTCCGCATACCCCTCCAAATTAATATTGACATATTTCGGGTAAGACTCGTTGAACATATCGAAATATTGGGTTTTGAATATTAGACGCCTTTGGGTACCTGGCGTGTAGATTCATTTCCCAGTTATCGTTTTTCAAAACCTATCATTATCAAACTCCTCATGCTCCTCAACCCCATAAGCCGAAGTTTTTTAAATTTCATTTAAATCATCTATACTTAGTTCCCTTTGCTCATTCCCCAAGTGAAACCTATCTCTCACCAAGTTTCTTTTTTGAACCACCAATTCAAAGCTACTCAAAAATTCAAGTATGATAACTGAATAAGTGGCCTAATGCCCATTTAAAAATTTATGTCAATCAATTCTACCACACAAAACTCGAAAATCTTCTAATAAACCTAAATTCGTAAGAGTAGGTTCATTGGGATACCTTGTATTAATCCATGGATGAAAGTAGAGTATCGCCCATCTAGCCTGGTGTGTTTTGTTTGGCAAGATTATATTTGAAGCTTTGGGCTCCTCGGGGTTGAATATTAGTTGAGGCTCGGGTTCGGGCTCTAGAGTCGGCTCCCTCCTTCTTTTTGTATTTCTCCTTGTTCCTTTTTCATCCTTTGAAGCCATGAATTTCAAGATTTTGAAGTGAAAATCAGGAATTTTGGTGTTTTGAGGTGCCCCCAAATTTGGTGTAAACTTTGGAGAAATTGAAAATTTGTAGGTTTTTGGTGGTGGGTTTCTTGAGAGGGTGAAGGATTTTTTATTTTGGTTTGAAATTTGTGGTGAATTAAGAGAGATTTGGAGAGTAGTTTGAGAATTTAGGGAGAACATTTTCGTGTGTTAAGGTTTGTGTAGGAGAAAGTGGGGGAAAAGGTGAGATTTTGGGGTAAAAATAGGGGAGTTATGTAATCTGCCTGTTTCTGTTTTTTGAGCCACATGGCCGTGTGGTGTCACACGGGCTGGTCGTGTGGCCCTGGGCGTGGCTGCCTTCGCACCCTGTCGTCCGCCCTTTGTCACACGGCCATGTGATGGTCACACAGCCCGGCCATGTGGTGTTGGGCAGTTCGTCCTCTCGCACGGCATGGTCGTGTAATCTCACACGCCTGTGTGGGAGTCTTTCCATACTCATTTGTTTCGATAACCGGGAGTTTGCCATGACGCCTCCTACACAACAACTCAAGAAAACTAAACAAAACTAAAAATTAAGTTAATAGAAAAAATTAAAATTAAAATTGAAATTAAAATTGAAGGCGATAAAAAAAATGAACGGAAATAGGAAATAAATTTTGTTGCCTCCCATAAAGCGCTAAATTTTACGTCTTCAGCCAGACTTAACATTTCTAATCATTTTTGTTGAATCATGTGATTTGAAATGTGTGAACCCTCAATACCATCCATCAGACGAATGGTGTTGCATTGTTCTCATGGATTCAGTTCAGTATCGCTTGAGAATTTGCCTTTTTGATGCTGACCTCCCACAGCAGTTGCTATTTGGGCTACTTGTGTTTCCAGAGATTTCAGTCTTGCGTTTACGTTCGTGTTCAACTGAGTGACCTGTTCTTCTATCATGTCTATCTTTGCTTCATCTTTGTTAAGTCTCATCTTTATTTCTCCGATAAATGAGGATAGCATCTCCTCAACAGATGTTTTCTTTTCACTTGACTCCGCTCTGCCTTGATTACCCACATTGTTGTTAGATAAATGTTTTTATCAAGATTTTGATGATTTTGTTTAAATGAGTTTTTACACCAAAACAATGTCCCTAAATGTTGTCCAAATACTCCCAATTGATTTAAAATATTTTTACTAATTTTTTGGAGTATTTCTTGAAGTTTATTTTTGACACAAATCGGACAACACTTCTGTTTTGAGTTCAACCGGTCGCCCTAGAGAGCATCCTGTACCTAAAAGACAAAACATGAAACAGAAACATAGCTGGGGACAAAAACAGGCAGGTCGATCGGTGTGGTCGACCGGACGATGGCCTGTTTACAGAACTTCTCTTGTATTGAAAAATAAAGAGGGCAACCGGTCCAACAGGGGGTCGACCGGTCGGAACCCCGTCGACCGGTCCCCCTGTGTAAAATAGTGCGATCTATTTTCAAATTTCAATCTCTACGCGACTGGTTGACCTATGTTTTTTATAGCAAAATTCAAACCGTTGGACAGCCATTATCAGCAAGATTTAGTTTAACAATTTTGTACTATATTTCTACATCTTGTGATCTTCTTTTTGTAGACAAAAGTGAAGATGGGAGCCTATGTTGGAGATCCAATCTTGAAGACTCTCCTATAAATAGAGGAGGATTTGAAGCAAACAAAACACAGCAACATAAGCAAACAATACAACAAGAAAATTAGCAAATTTCTCTAAGTCTTCATTTTCAATATTCTTGTTGTAATAGCCTAAGTCTTTCACTTGCACAATCTTGAGGTCTAGGCTTTTTATTCTTGATTACACTTGCACTCAAAGTTTGTATACTTCATTTATTGAGTTGTAATCTTGAATTTGTCTATCATCCAAAACAATATATCATTGTTAGTGTTCTTATGGTAAGAACACACTTGGGTGATCTTAGGTGTTGAAGAGTGTGGTACTCTTCATAGGTGAAGGAATATTGTGGTAATTTCCTTGAAGGTGTTGTAAGAAGATTGTGGTAATCTTCAAAGGTGGTGGTGTAATAGTTTTGGTAACTATTAATGAAATTGTTTTTTCTTTTTGAAACTCACTTCGGATATACTGGGGTGGTAATAGATTAGTCCCTAGGTGGGTTGAACTACTCTAAATCATTGTGTGTTGTTTATTTTCCCGCATTTACATTTTTGTTATCATCTTCCCATTAAAAAGAGGGCATAGTTCGAAACATTGGCATAATCTATTCACCCCCTCAAGATTATCGTAGCCACTTGGACTAACAAGTGGTATCAGAACCAAAATCTTTGGCAAGCTCGTTCCACACCGCGAGTAAAAAGGAAAGATCCATGGCTACGAACGAAAGCCACCTCACCACCGACACCTCCACCAACAAGCCACCGGTTTTTAACTCCAACAACTACGTATTTTGGAAAGACCGAATGGAGTGCTTTCTTCAAGGGTGTGGGTTCGATATATGGAATGCTGTCATTGAAGCATAACTCAACCAACGAAGAAATTGGAGGACAGCTCCTTGGCCCCCAAAAGTTTCAAAGAATTCGATGATGCCGACAAGAAGGCTTTCTCTCTAAACGGTAAGGCCTTAAATATTTTACATTGTTCACTCACCGCCACCGAGTACAATCGTATAAGAGGAATAAGGTCGGCACATGATGTATTGGAAAAATTGGAAACCATCTATGAGGGTACTAAGAAAGTTAAGCAAGCAAGAAAAACCATGCTTGTTAAAGACTTTAAAAATTTCAATATGCATGATGGTGAAAGCATATCAAAAATGGTGGAAAGGCTTGACAACATTGCCAATCCTCTTGTGGCACTTGGGAAATTCATATCCGAAGAAGATAAAGTGACCAAAGTCTTGAATGCTCTTCCTGGGTCATGGTCCGAGAAAATAACGGCTATCATGGAAGTACAAAATCTCGAAACACTCAAATTCGATGAGCTCGTGGGAAATCTCCTCATTTATGAAGTCTATCTCAAGGAAAGGAAAAATCCCCAATCATCCACCCTTAAACCGGGTGTGCAAAATTTTCCTAAAGGCTTAGCATCTTCTTCTAATATTTCATATTATGCAAGTGATGAAGATTATGAGGAAACGGCGGCTCTTGTTTGAAAATTTGCAAAATTTGTTAATAAAAATAAAGCAAGAAAGCCGAGAGACAATTCATGTTTCAAATGCGGGAAATTCGGGCATTAGATAGCTGATTGCCCGAAACTTAAGGAAGAAGAGCAAAAGAAGAAAAAGCCTTTCCCGAAACAGAAGGCTCTAAATGCGGATGTCAAAACTTGGGATGAACTCCTTGCCACATCCGACGAAGAAGGAGAAACCGAACATGGTCTAATGGCCATAGACGACGAAAATAATGAGGTACGCTCTAATTCTTCAACTTCTTCTTTAGTTGATGAATTGCAATATGATTTTGATGAATTTCAAAATTTGATTGTTAAATACAGGACTTTAAAAAAGGAGCATAAAGAGCTTAAAATTGAAAAGAATAAATTGTTTACTTCTTATGAATCTCTTGATAAAGCTCATGCTATTACTCTTACTAAAATTCGTACTCTTGAAACCGAAAACCAAACGCTCACAAATGATATTGAATGTTTGAAAAAGGATGTGCATCGTTTTAATTTAAGTACGGATAAAGTTACAAAAATTTTAGATGCACAAAGATGTGAACATTCTAAATTAGGACTTGGTTATAAACCTTTTCAACCTATTTCAAAGAAAAATGACCAAGGTCCGACTTTTGTACGTGCTAGTAGTGCCCACATTCTTATTTGCTTTTATTGTGGTAAAGTTGGTCATTATGTTAGTCACTGTAAATTGAAGAACGATGTTAACTATTTTTGGAGACCCAAAGGTCTCAAGGCTAACCCCCATGGACCCCAAAACTATAGGGTACCTAAAAATAATTCTTTTGTAGGTTATAGGGGCTATAACAACAATGGAAGATTCAAAATGGCTCGTGGACAGCGGATGTTCACGCCATATGACCGGAAGGAGGGAACTTTTTACCAATATCAAGCTCCAAGAAGAGTGTATGGTCATGTTCGGCAATGACAAAGGAAAAATCATTAGCAATGGAGACATTGATAACTCTTCTTTCTCTCTTAGTAATGTTTTATTAGTTGATGGGCTAAAGTTTAGTTTGATAAGTGTAAGCCAACTTTGTGATTCTAATTATGATGTTGTTTTTAATAAAGAAAAATGCATTGTTATTAAAAATGGTAAAATTATTTGTGAAGTTAGTAGAAAAGGCAACCTTTATAAAATTTGCACAAGTGACATAGTTAGTCAAAATATTTCTTGTCTTGTCGCCAATAATGATTTAACTAGCTTATGACATAGGCGACTTGGACATGTTGGATACAAAAGATTGAAAGAGATTTACAAAAATCAACATGTCAAAGCACTACCCAAGTTAAATTTTGAAAACATTGGCTTATGTGACAATTGTCAAAAGAACAAATTAGTTAAGAGTAGTTTTAAGCCCAAAAATGAAGTTTCCACAACCAAGCCTATACAACTTCTTCATTTAGATGTATATGGGGATATTGGTACAGCTAGTCTAAGTGGAAAACATTATACTTTTGTTATAGTTGATAAATTTTT
Source organism: Rehmannia glutinosa (assembly GCA_016081115.2). Lineage (NCBI taxonomy): Eukaryota > Viridiplantae > Streptophyta > Magnoliopsida > Lamiales > Orobanchaceae > Rehmannia > Rehmannia glutinosa. The sequence goes on from JABTTQ020000044.1 coordinate 144,538, forward strand.
CTAGATATACTTGGGCTCTTTTTCTTACAAATAAAAGCGATACCGTTAATGAGTTTGTTAAGTTTTGTAGACTTATTGAGAATGAAAAAGAAGATACCATAAAGTCTATTCGAAGTGATCAAGGTGGAGAATTTGATGGAGAATTTAGAGTCTTTTGTGAAACCAATGGATATGGTCACAATTTTTTGGCTCCAAGGACACCTCAACAAAATGGAGTAGCCAAAAGGAAGAATCGGACACTTCAAGAAATGAGCCGGTCCATGCTCAATGAATTTTCACTTCCAAAATATTTTTGGGCCGAAGCCGTAAGTACCACTTGCTATGTCATTAATCGAGTTTATATTCGTCCTAAAATGGATAAAACTCCATATGAGCTTTGGAAAGGAAGAACTCCAAATATTAGTTATTTCAAAATATTTTGGATGTAAGTGTTTTATTTTGAATACTAAGGATCAATTGGACAAACTTGATCCTAAGGCCGATGAAGGAATATTTATGGGGTATTCAACCAAGAGCAAAGCTTATCGGGTTTACAATAAGACTAGTATGGTTGTTGAAGAATCCATCCATGTCAAATTCAATGAAGCTTCGGGTGTTGAAACGATACCAAATGATGATAATGATGAAGAGGATGTTTTTGAACCAATTGTTCAAGATGATGCTCAAAATGATCAACCTTCAAGCTCAAATGTTCCTCAAGAAGACAAATGTGATACTTCGGATCTTCCCGTAGCATTGAAATTTAAGGGAGATCACCCAAAATATCTTATTATTGGTGATCCCCTTGATAAAGTATTAACTCGAGGAAAATTTGCCGAGAAAACTCTTATATCTCAAAAAGAGCCTAAAAATGCTAAGGAAGCTATTGAAGATGAGGATTGGTTTTTAGAAATGCAAGAGGAGTTGAATCAATTTGAAAGAAATGATGTTTGGGAGTTGGTACCTTGTCCTCCATCTCAAACAATTATTGGTACAAAATGGGTGTTTCGAAACAAGCTCGATGAACAAGGCAATATTGTTCGAAACAAAGCAAGATTAGTAGCTAAAGGGTATTGTCAAGAAGAAGGTATTGATGATGATGAAACTTTTGCACCAGTAGCACGTTTAGAAGCTATTCGTATTTTACTTGCCTATTCTTGTTTTAAAAATTTCAAGCTTTACCAAATGGATGTTACATCCGCTTTTTAAAATGGTATTATTCAAGAAGAAGACTATGTAAAACAACCTCCGGGGTTTGAAAATTTTTCTAGGCCAAATGATGTTTATAAACTTAAGAAGACCTTGTATGGTTTAAAACAAGCGCCCCGTGCATGGTATGATAGACTTAGCTCTTTTCTTTTGCAAAATGGATTTACAAGAGGTAAAGTTGATACTACTCTCTTTGTTTTTCAAAAAGGGTAAGATTGTTTATTAGTGCAAATTTATGTTGATTCGGTGCTACTAATGAATCTTTGTGCAAGAAAGTTTCTAAGCTTATGCAAGGTGAATTCGAAATGAGTATGATGTGGGAGCTAAATTTCTTCCTTGGACTTCAAATTAAGCAATGCCAAGAAGGAATATACATTTCACAATCAAAGTATACAAAGGAAGAACCATCTCTATTCCCATGGCAACCAATGTCAAGATTGACAAAGATGAAAAAGGCAAGTCAGTTGATGAATCCAAATATCGAGGTATGATTGGTAGTTTACTTTATTTAACCGCAAGTAGACCGGATATTCTTCATGCCGTATGCATATGTGTTCTTTTTCAAATCAATCCCAAAGAATCTCATATGAGTGCCGTTAAAAGGATTTTTCGATATTTGAAAGGCACTATTCAATATGGTGTATTTTATCCAAAGAATGAAAATTTTTCTCTTAAAGGTTATAGTGATTCGGATTATGCGGGAAATATTGATGATCGTAAAAGTACTTCTGGATCATGTCAATTTTTTGGCGATTGCCTAGTTTCTTGGTTTTCAAAGAAATAAAATTGTGTTTCACTTTCAACGGCCGAAGCCGAATGCCTTTTGTTGTACTCAATTGCTTTGGATGAAACAAACTTTAGCGGATTATAAATGCTCTTTTGAAAATGTTCCTATCTTTTGTGATAACATATCCGCTATAAATATTGCTCAAAACCCGGTTCATCATAACCGTACTAAACATATTGAGATTCGACATCATTTTCTAAGGGATTGTGTTTCAAAACGAAAAATTGAGATATCTTTTGTTCCATCTCAAGATCAATTAGCGGATATTTTTACAAAACCGCTATCTTCCGAGACGTTTGCCTCAATACAAGCTCGGTTAGGCATAATTCATATTGAATAAGGTCTATGATTACAATTTTCATGTTTTTAAAACTTAGGGGTGAAAAATCGGATTTTTGGTGTAAAATTCAGATAGAAATAGAACTGGTGTTCAGGAACCGGTCGACGGAGAGGTCGACCGGTCGACCATGGAAAGAAGGGGACCGGTCGCCCTACGCCCTGGTCGGCCAGTAGCCCTAGCCGATTTCGAGACTTAAAATGCTTTATGTCCTACAAACTGTCATTTTGGTTCTTTTCTTGCAAAATCGAACCCCTTTGTATTTTTCACACACAATTCACTCAAAATGATTTTCTTATTATAAAATCTATATTTTTGAGTTTATGTAACTTATATTTCATCATTATTATCCGACTTCTCCGTTAATTGGTAAGAATTTCTTCTTTTTAATCTCAATTGGGTTGAACTCTTGAGAATGTGCTCATATCTTGATATTTTGATGAAATTCGTATATTGGTATGATGTAAATGATGATTGTTGATGGATGAATGTTGTATTATTGCATTTGGTGATGAAAAGTTTTGGCTTAAATGAAATATAAAGGCGTTATATATCTCTTGTTTTATTTGACGCACGCCAAGTGTTCAACAAAATGTTTCTATGAAAAATTCATCACCTACATGATTCTCTTGATTTGAAAAGTCTAATAAGTTTATAGAGATCATGTTTTATCAATCAAATGATCAACTTTTCCATTTTATTTGGAATTTAAGCTTCAATGTTAAAAATGTTCGATAAAACGATTAAATTGCGCACTTTGATATAATTGTATGATGTTTTTATCGTGCTAAAATTATTTTTTATGATTCCAAAGAGGGAGAAACAGGAACAATGCTCATATGCTTAAAGAAGCGAAAATAAGCTCGTAAGAAAAGCTATAAGGTAGGCCTCTTAAAAGCCAAAAGTTGTGAATGATACTTAGTCTATTTGACAGGGGAAGCTTCTAAAGCTCATGAAATTCAAGCTTTTAGCTTGTAGTTGTTTGCTTCTACTTATTTTTGTTATGCATGTTGAAAGGAGGAACTTGTGCAAAATGTCTTTGAAAAATCTTTACTTCATTCCTTGTGCTATTACTTATGATAAATGTTGCTTGTAATGGTTTGATGTTTTTAGACCGGCAAAATTTGTTTTGTTTTAAAATCGATCTCCTAAAATTGTTTTGGTTTGTAATCATCAAAAAGGGGGAGTTTGTTAGATAAATGTTTTTATCAAGATTTTGATGATTTTATTTAAATGAGTTTCTACACCAAAACAATGTCCCTAAATGTTGTCCAAATACTCCCAATTGAATTAAAATATTTTTACGAATTTTTTGGAGTATTTCTTGAAGTTTATTTTTGACAAAAATCAGACAACACTTCTGTTTTGAGGTCAACCGGTCGCCCTAGAGGGCGTCCCGTACCTGAAAGACGAAACTTGAAATAGAAACATAGCTGGGGACAAAATCGGGGGAGACCGCTCGGTCGACGGTGCCTCGGGCGATGGCCTGTTTGAGTAACTTCTCCCGTATTGAAAAATAAGGAGGAACAGGTCCAACAGGGGATCGACCGCTCGGACCCCATCGACGGTCCCCCTGTGTAAAATAGTGCGATCTATTTTCAAATTTCTATCTCTACGCGACGGTCGACCTATGTTTTTGACAAAGAAAATTCAAACCGTTGGACTGACCATTATCGGCCAAGATTTACTTTAACAATTTTGTACTATAATTCTACATCTTGTGATCTTCTTTTTGTAGACAAAAGTGAAGATGGAAGAGCTTATGTTGGAGATCCAATCTTGAAGACTCTCCTATAAATAGAGAAGGTTTGAAGCAAACAAAACACAACAACACAAGCAAAACAATACAACAAGAAAATCAAATTTCTCTAAGTCTTCATTTTCAATATTCTTGTTGTAATAGCCTAAGTCTTTCACTTGCACAATCTTGAGGTCTAGGCTTTTTATTCTTGATTACATTTGCACTCAAAGTTTGTATACTTCATTTATTGAGTTGTAATCTTGAATTTGTCTATCATCCAAAACAAGATATCCTTGTTAGTGTTCTTGTGGTAAGAACACACTTGGGTGATATTAGGTGTTGAAGAGTGTGGTACTCTTCATAGGTGAAGGAAGATTGTGGTAATCTCCTTGAAGGTGTTGTAAGAAGATTGTGGTAATCTTCAAAGGTGGTGGTGTAATAGTTTTGGTAACTATTAATAAAATTGTTTTTTTCTTTTTGAAATCCACTTCGGATATACCGGGGTAGTAGTAGATTAGGCCCTAGGTGGGTTGAACTACTCTAAATCATTGTGTGTTGTTTATTTTCCCTCATTTACATTTTTGTTATCATCTCACATTAAAAATAGGACATATTTCGAAAAATCGGCATAATCTATTCACCCCCCCTCAAGATTATCGTAGTCACTTGGACTAACAACTGTATCCTAGGGATGGCTTCAAAAACATTTTTATTATTAGCATAAGAAAAGTTTTCATGGTTTCGCAACCCCGGATGATAGTAGTTGGGTGTCTGATTATTTCTATAATTATTGTTAAAGTTCCTCTATTGGCACGGATACCAGTTTCATATTCAGCACGGATACCTGTTCTGTGAGCATGGCGACCTTCTCATCCTGAACTTCTGCCACTCGTCGAACAATAGACCTCTTGGATGGCCATGGGTAATCGTTATTCGCCATCTCCTCTAACAAGGCTAGTGCCTCCCCAGGATATTTCCCTAGTAGTGCACCCCCAGATGCAGCATCTATAATTGTTCCTGTGTTGCCACTCAAACCATTATAGAAATATTGGACCTGTTGGTAGTCGGGATATCCATGTTGAGGGCATTTTCTTAGCAATTCGTTGAATCTATCCCATGCTCCATATAGTGGCTCGGCATCTAATTGCCTAAACTGGGCGATCTCAGATTTTAGTTGCAGCGTTTTATTTGAGGGAAGTATTTGGCTAAAAACTGTTGACTTAGTTCTGCCCAATTTGCGGTTGATGGTGTTAGAGAGCATCCCTTGGCCGTATCGTGTAGAGAGAATGTGAAAAGGCGGCATCGAATGATATCCTCAGAAACACCAATTCATTTTAGCGATATCGCGAATTTCTAAAAAGTGCGCCATATACGCATTTGGATCCTCAATGGTTCTACTTCCAAACTGGTTTTCTGACACCATGATCAATGCTAGTTTCAGTTCAAAATTATTTGCATTGATCGGCAGACGGGCCACACCCCCATAAGTTTGACTTACCTCCAGCTAGAAGTAGTCCCTAACTGCCCTTTTCGCGGGCCTTTCCACAATTCGGTCCTAGACGCCAGCCCCTGGTGGGCGCTCCTCATTGAGAACTTTTCTCCACTGCATTCGGATTTATCCCATCTGCCATTGCTTTGGATCTTTTCCTAAGTTCCTTCGTTGTCTTTTCAATTTCCAAATCAATGGGCACTGGCTGGGTTGATCTGGAACACATGATCATGCACTATCTGCACTTAAAAAAAATAATGTTCGAACCGAACAAATAAAAAAATAAAGTAATTTCAAAAAATTTTAAAAATTTGAAAAAAATAAAAATTATGTTTCAATTAAAATTGAACTATTTATTACTATATCTAAGTAGAATCTAATCAATCCCCGGCAACGGCGCCAAAAACTTGTTCGCCAAAAATATTTGGTTCATATAACTATAACTGTACAGTATAGTTTATAGAATGGCAAGCAAGGTCATGTTCCTCAAGTATTGATATTCGAAACACTTAGGTTATAATACCATCGCATTCCAATTTTAATGAAGCGACCGAATATTGAGTATAGGTAAAAATCAGAAATAAAAGGAAAAGTAAATAAAGTTGCAAACCCCACAAGTGTTTTCAACAACCACAGGAGCAACCTTAGGCACATAATCTCAACATGTTTCTTCAATATTAAATGCAAATAAAGTTTTATAAACCAATTCATGCAATTCTGTGGGTTCAATTCCTAAGATAGTTTATTCCCCCACCCGGGTGATAAATAAACAGTGGATTAATAATAATTATAGATCTCCCGATACGTTATAACTATTAATAACTCCCAAAAGATTTATGAATTGAATGACTCCCCAAAACTATTGTAGGTCTCCCGACACGTTACACCCATTCATGTCTGAATTCGATTTCCGTCTTTGTTAGAACTCATCTCCCGAATCTCGCACTAACAAATATGACATTCAAATTATTTGACAAATAAAAAGCAATTAAGAATAATCACTCGAGTTCATAAAATAGAAAGCATGAATTAATTAAGAAACTAAATAATCATATTTAACATGAATCCACAGTTTTGATTATGCCCCTAAGATCCGAAAGATATGTCAAACATTGATTACAAACTCATAGACAAATTCGAATCAACATTATGATATTGTTTAAGCACATACAAGAGATCTTAGATATAGAAAGAAAACCCATTCTTGTCAGGATGGATTCTCCTTCCAAGCCTTCGAAGCTTTTGTGCTCCCGTAGATGCGAAAGCCTTGTGGTGTTCTCTGCGACCTAGCCTTCCTCTCTCAGAAGATCTTCGATTCTTGTGTTTTCTCTGTATGAAGTGATATATTTTCGTTCAAGCCTTGGGTCCCTTTTATAGATGCTTGGAGAGATTACTTGTAGAGTTGGAACGGGAAGAGAACTCGAAAAACGCGTTTAGACAGAGTCCCATGGCATGGCCGTGTGGTTTCCGCAAAACCTTCCTCTCACGGTTGTGTGATCTTACACGAGTGGTGGTTCGGTGTGATACCCTTTCCCACATGCCCGTGTGGGATCACACGATCTGGCCGTGTGGCCCTGGTTCCGTCCCCTATTTTGCTCAACTTCATACGATTGTGTGGTTTCACACCGGTATTTTCACACGGCTGTGTGACACCACACGGTCCGGCCGTGTGAAGTGTTTTTGTCTATTTTTTCGTCGTTTTGCTCTTCTCTTTGCATTCGTCAATCTTAGTCAGGCATTCCAGTTGATATTTCAAATGTAAAAAATTACAAGAATACGCAGTATCATGCCCTTTTAAGGAAACCAAGTGAAAATATACTAAATATGCGTGCAAATACATCAAATATATATCATTTTAAGCCTTTAAAATGCACGTATATTTTACACACATCAATGGTAACATCCCATTTGGAGGTAAAACAGTTGTTTTCAGTGGAGACTTTAGACAGATATTGCATGTTGTGCCCAGCGGAAGTCGGCAGGACATCGTGAATGCCACGATAAATTCTTCATATTTGTGGAAAGATTGTACTATTCTCAGACTGACTAAAAACATGCGTCTTCGAAGACTAGATGAAACTTATGATTTTGCTGATTTGGTGAGGTTTTCAGAATGGATAGCAAGCATTGGAGATGGAATACTTGGAGGAGCTAAATGGTTGTGCAACCATTGATATTCCTGGAGATATTTTGCTCGAAGCATCTGGTGATCTAATCTCAACTATTGTCGAAAACACTTTTCCAATGTTCAAAGATACCACCGATGATTTGGCATACTTGAAGGATAGAGCTATCTTAGCGCCAATCCTCGATGTCATTGAGTCCATAAATCAATATATGGCTTCCTTAAACTCATCCGAGGGTCACACTTTTTTGAGTTCTGATAGCACTTGCAAATCGGACGCCAATATTGACTTCCTGCATAATCTGCACACGCCGCAGTTCCTAAACAGTTAAGATGTTTCGGTGTTCCTAATCATGAATTACATTTGAAAGTTGGGACTCCTGTTATGCTTCTTAGGAACATAGATCATTCAATTGGATTGTGAAATGGAACGAGGTTGGTGAGCACGAGACTTGGTGCACATGTGTTTGAATCTAAGATTCTCACAGGTGCCAATGCAGGCTATAAAGTGTTGATCCTATGAATGACACTAACCCATTCTGACCTCGAGAATACCTTTCGTGTTTCAAATGAAGACGATTTCTTTTGATTGTTTCATAGGCTATGATGATAAATAAGAGTCAAGGACAGTCTCTTTCTAGCATCGGGTTATACTTAAAGAATCCAATTTTTAGTCATGTCCAATTATATGTTGCAGTTCCTCGAGTTACCAATCGAAAGGGTTTGAAAATATTAGTTTGCGGCGATGATGCATCTAAAAATAAACAAACAGATAATGTTGTGTGAAAAGAAGTATTTCAAAATGTGTATTTTTTTGTGCGCTAATGTTGCTTGATTGTTTTACGCTTTCTATTATACATCTTTATATATAGATTATATTTCTTATATGGATTCAATTTACCTAGCAACACCACACTACTTTTACACATCCCGTGCATCGCACGGGTAAAAAGCTAGTTATATCAAATCAAAAGATTTCATATTAATTTGTCTAAAAAAATCAAATAATGTATTTGTAGATTTACAAAATCAAAGCATTGTCAATTGTTGGACTCTAAAACATGCTCATGCTAGGAGAATTTCACGTCTCCTTGGACCACCGATCATAGTTCTCCCGGAATGCAAGGAAATCAGCCCGATGTTGCTACAAGTCTTCCCTCTATTGACGCAAGTCCTCCATTTGATGACGTAATTCCTCCCCAAATGCATATAGCATATCATGAAATTCATTGCCGCGTTGGGACTCGCCACCATAAGAAGTTCCGGGACGATCCCCGCTATATAAGGGTCTGGGGTGATCTCCTCCGTGTGAGGTCCCGGGAATGTGATACCCAATTGGAGGGTGATGAGGTTCCATTCCCATTTCTTGTATGTTTAACTCCTCTTCTTCCGCACCATAACCTCTACATCCAGGAAGCCTTCAACTCTGCGCCTTTTCCTTGCATCGATAGCATCCATAACTATGTTATGTGCCTCAGAGTTAAGCAGGAAGTTGGTTGTGTTCGCCAAGGTATCTACTATAGTGTATCTCGGGTTAGGCAATGGAAATGCGACACCTTTTTTTGTAGAAGAACCAACACACCATCTTCATTTGCAATAAATTTCATCTGGTGCAAAGACGCCAAATTGACCCGAGTGCTGCCCGGTATAGGCTCCAAGCCTCTAAAATCAATGTTAAAATATCGGGCAATAGGGGTAATTAGACCCCCTATCGAAATAGCACCCCATTCTCGCCTAACCAACTGCTCAACTTGCTCTGCAAAATAGGCAGCTGTGTTGTACGGTGTATCTGTGAGCATACACCATAATAGATACAACTCCCTTTTAGTCATCCCCCCAACATTTTCTCGTGCGAACACGGAGGATGAAGTCACGCGTTGTATGTACCGGAAAACTAGATTCCGGATCCAAGAGACTTTGGTAGTTCGTGCGGCATATAACATGGGCCCCGTCTGTGGCGTTTCAACAAGCATTCTCCAAAACGCATACTGATCATACTTGTCCATTGGTCTGAATCGAGCGTTTGTTGGGACCTCAAAAATGGTGTTCAGTTGGGTAATAGAAAGCTGCCTACGTACATTCCCCAACTAAAAACATATTTCAAATGGTTCAAAAGCCCCTCCTTGTTTGAGTACTTCGACGGTACTCAAAAACTCCAACGTGAATCATTTAAATGTCGGCCACCTTCGACTCATGAAATTGGTCCACCCGAACTTTGCGAAGAGACGCCAAACGTCCTCATGTATCCCCAAAGTTTGGGTACAGTCATCATCGGCGTATCGGGATGGAGATATTTGGCAACCAACCAGGCGATTCCACCGCTCAATATCATTTGCGTTTGTCAATACAACCCCATATGCCGCGGGGCTGTTTGGGTCCACCTCTTGCGGTGCCTCGTCTCTTTGTGCTGCCGCGCGAGCACGTCTCCTACCTCCTTGGGGATTCCTTCTATCAGCCATGATAGAATTGGTACCTGAAATAAACTCTATTAGCATCCCAACAAGATCAATGGCAAGCACATAATGATGAATTCAAGCCAACAAGTTAAATGGTGAGTAATGACTTTCCTACATTACTTTGACCGATCAAGCAACCTCCAAACAATCAACAAATATGGCCAAAATAGGCAAGCATTAACTTAAAGCTCTAACAATCATAGCTCATGCCCAATTCATCAACAATTCATTCAAATTTGTCTTCAATTTTACAAGCTCACAAGGTGTTTGATAATTTGCCTTAAGAATAACTCATCCAAATCATAGCAAAATTATCAAAGCAAGCACCCAACATGATTCCCATTACATACTTTACAAGAAATTCACAAGAAAAAATGATGTTCTTACCGGAATTCTCGAAATATTTCTCAAAGGGAAGAACTTGAAACCCTAGGTACCTTTTCCCAAATTCTTCAATACAAACTTGAATGCAATGCAAATTAGATGTCTAATATGATGGGGGAGTGGATTATATGGGAAAATTTAGATGAAGACTCCAAAAATTTCGATCACAAGGGAGAATCTTGCAAGGGGCGTGTGTTAATAGGAATGTGGAATGAAAAGAGCAGTGTTTGAACTGCTCTTATTTGTGCCCCGTCTGTACGGCGCACGGGTCGTGCGTCGGCGCACGGGGCCGTAGCAAAAATTCTCCCCCTTCAGGCACACACGGGCCGTGCGTCATGCGCACGGGTAACCCGTGTGTGATGGCGAAGCAAAGGCAGGTCCCCACCCAGGTATGCACATACCTGTACAACCACTCAAGTATTTTCATTTTTTTTTTGATCACACAAATCACACATAATTAAAACAAAACACAAACACAAAAATGAAATCCACACCAAAAACAGTTGGATTGCCTCCCAACAAGTGCTATATTTAACGTCTTTAGCTTGACGCCTGTTTTCGTTCCGTCACGGGTCTCGCAAGGTGATGGATGTCACCTCCTCTTGGTTACCTCGGTGGAAGTAATGCTTAATCCTCTGGCCGTTTACCATGAAAGTCTCACCGTCTTTTGTTAACAATTCCACGACTCTGGGAGGATTCAATACTTTCTTTATCACGAATGGCCCCGACCACCTAGATTTGAGTTTTCCTGGGAAAAGTTTAAGGCGTGAATAGTACAAGAGAATTGGTTCCCCCAGTAAAAACTCTCGTTTCTTAATCATTTTGTCATGCCACCTTTTGGTTCTTTCTTTGTAAATTCAGGAATTTTCGTAAGCTTCATCCCGAAATTCTTCCATCTCATTTAGATGGAGCAACCTCTCTTCACCGGCCTTTTTAAAATCCAGATTTAGTTTCTTGACCGCCCAAAATGCCTTGTGCTCCAGCTCTACCGGCAAGTGGCACGACTTCCCAAAAATAAGTTGATATGGAGATGTGCCCAATGGTGTCTTATATGCAGTCCGTTATGCCCATAGAGCATCATCCAATTTCAATGCCCAATCATTTCGGTTGATGTTCACCGACTTCTCAAGAATCTGTCTGATCTCCCGGTTGGCCACTTCGGCTTGCCCATTGGCTTGAGGATGATATGCCAATGCTCTTTCTCATCAATTTATTTACAAAATGCGACCCTCCATCACTAATTAAAGCTCTTGGAGTGCCGTATCGAGTAAATATATTTTTCTTGAGGAACCGCATCACAACTTGGGCGTCATTTGTTTGTGAAGGAATCGCCTCTACCCAACGGGACACATACTCCACCTCAAGTAGAATATATTGATAGCCCGAAGATGATGGAAATGGGCCCATAAAATCAATCCCCCACACATCGAACAATTCAACTTCAATTACATTTGTCATCGGCATCTCATGTCTCCTGGAAATATTTCCCATCCTCTGACACCTGTCACATTGTTGCACATACAAATAACAATGTTAAATAAAGTGGGCCAGTACAGCCCACTTTGCAATACCTTCGCCGTCGTGCAAGTCGTACCAAAATGTCCTCCAGAGGGTGAGGAATGACATTGTTTTAGGACTCCCTCCCATAGTCCCATTCTTCTTGAGGTACGCATCTTCTGATGATTTTATCCGCGCACCTCTTAAAGAGTAGGGGTCGTCCCACATATAGAATTTGACATCGTGGAAGAACTTCTTTTGATATGACAATAGATTTGGAGGCAAAACTCCCGCAGCCAAATAATTGACAAAATCCGCATACCACGGGAATTTTGCCTCTACCATGAGTAACCGTTCGTCTGGAAATTCCTCCTTTATTAATTCCGTACCTCTTTTCACCTCCTCTTGATTTTCAATCCTAGACAAGTGGTCTTCCACCACATTCTCACATCCCTTCCGGTCCCTGATTTCCACGTCCAACTCTTGAAATAATAGAATCCACCTAATCAACCTTGGTTTCGCATCCTTCTTATCAAAAAGATATTTAATGGCCGCATGGTCGGTGTGAACAATCGTTTTCGTTCCAATCAAGTATGATCGGAATTTATCAAATGCGAAAACAATCGCCAACATCTCTTTCTCGGTGGTGGTGTAATTCCGTTGAGCATTGTCCAACGTTCTACTAGCATAGTAGATGGATCTAAACAACTTTTCCCTCTTTTGACCGAGAATAGCCCCTACCGCAAAATCGTTTGCATCACACATCAATTCAAACGGTTGGCTCTAATCTGGGGCGACAAGAATAGGTGCAGTCACCAATGCCTTCTTCAAAGTTTCAAACGCTTGCAAACAATTATTGGAAAAATTGAAAGCAGCATCTTTTTCTAGCAATTGACTCAAAGGCTTAGAAATTTTTTAAAAGTCACGGATAAACCTTCTATAGAATCCGGCATGACCCAAGAAACTCCGAATGGCTTTTTCGTTTGTAGGTGGTGGTAACTTCGATCGCTACAATCTTTGCCCGATCTACTTCCAAACTGCAGAAGAGACTCGATGACCAAGTACAATACCATCGCGTACCATAAAATGGCACTTTTCCCAATTGAGTACAAGATTGGTCTCTTCACATCGTTGTAAGACTAAGGAAAGATTGTGAAGACAATTATCAAAAGAGTCACCAAACACTGAGAAATTGTCCATAAACACCTCCATAACTTTTTCAATAAGATCGTGAAATATAGCCATCATACAACGTTGGAATGTGGCGGTGCATTACATAAGCCAAATGGCATGCGCATTTAAATGCAAATGTGCCATAAGGACATGTAAATGTCGTTTTTTCCTGGTCTTCCGGCGCAATCATGATTTGATTGTACCCAGAATAACCATCTAAAAAGCAATAATAATCATAACCTGCTAGACGGACCAACATCATATCTATAAAGGGGAGGGGAAAATGATCTTGTGAAGCCCCGACTTTTTTCCGAGCATGTAATTGATCATTTTGTCGTCTATGTATTTGATCGACTATTTTACCGCGTCACTTTGACGGATAAATATTAATATATATATTTTAATTTTATTTTTATTTATTACTTGTGATCATGATCATTATTAATTCCATTTCGCATTTATGATCACTTGATTGATCATTATTACTATTTTTGTATTTATTAGTCACCTTAGAATTTTAAGAGATTATTTAGTTTAGAGACTTTTACCTTATAGAAGTAAGAATTTGATTTAGATTAAGTGATTTGAGACTTATAAGTGATCAAGGAAATCACTAATTATTTTGGAGATTGATATATTTCATCTATTATCATCAAATTTGGGACAAAAAAAATATATGGAATTACCACTATACCCCTAGGTGGACGGCAATGATGAGATTTTTGGTGTAGAAATACCACCCAACTCTTGTACACTTACACCTTATATTAGTCATCTTGTGTTTAATTACACCATTAATTCAAACATTATACACATCATCTTATACACCAATTCTTTATTACTATTTTTCCCAACATTCTTCCACTTAACCAATATTCTTCTCAATATTCTCCAACACCATTCAAGCCCATACTTTGACTTGCATTTTGTCTCTCATGCAAGAAGCAAAATTCAAGACACAAATTAAACAAAGAATTTATCCTCTCCCTCTCTCCCTAAGCAATCGGCCATTAGGCCAAAATTTTACCAAAAATTTTCATTTTTCACCCAACACCTTCACCTCTCAAGCAAACTCTCCTCCTTCTCTCTAATCTCTCTCTAAGAATCATTCACATCTTCAAATCTTCAAACACCAATCCTTCATATCTTCAAATCTTCAAACACCAATTCTTCATATCTTCAAATCTTCAAGTACCATTTCTTCACATCTTCATATCTTCAAACACAAGTCCTTCACATCTTCAAGCATACCTTCATAACTTCAAGAACATCTTCTTAATATCATCAAACACTCCTTCTTTCTTCAAACATCTAAACCAAAACAAACATTCTTCCTACTTAAAACCATAAAATTCGAACCCCCTATCTCAAAGGTAAGAAATTTCATTCCTCAATTCAACTTGACATCTTACTACTCATCACCTTCTCTTCTTAATTTAAGTTTGAAATTTTGATTTTGAGGTACTTAGAAGACTACTTGAAGACATGCATGCATGGGGATCAATTTAGAAGACTTGAAGAGTAATTTTTAGAGAAATTAGACTAGAAGATAAGATTTGGACACTAGAGCCCTTCTCTCTTCTTCTTCCTATTTTCTTCAAATTTTAACACCCCTTTTTCATTTTTGAGAAATAGGGGCTGACCTTAGGTGATTTTGGAGGTGAATCAAAAATTCCAAATTTGAAGCTTCAACTAGTTTCAAATCACTTACTACACAAGGTAAAGTGTAGTATTTACAATTTTCTTATCTTCTTCTTTTTCTTCTTAATTTTTCACTCATTTTTCTAACTCTAAATTTTTTATATTTCTTGACTTAGGGGCTGACCTAAGTGACCTAATACCAAGTTGTGAAATTATCTTTTTTATTTCACAACTCTCCAAAATTTAAGGTGGGTGGAAAAATGCTTTCAACTTCTAGGGATTTTTGTAAATGCATGTAGTGTTTTGATCATGATCACTTGAGATATGTATATTTTATGTATTGCATATTAATTTTATGTATCAAGTTATGAAATTTCTCAAGTGTTGCTCAAAAATGCTATTTATTGAAATTTAGGTGCATGCATGTGCAATTTATTGTTCTATTTGATGAATTCTTGTATGAAATGAATATGCATGTGTATGATCCTTGAAATCCATGTTTTGTATGACTTGTAACCTGGAAAAGTCGAGCATAATTGATTAAATTTCAATTTTTGGACTTAAAATGCAAAACTGGAAAGTTGGTGGACTTAATTGCAAGAAAATAAAACTTAAGGGACCCCTCTGCAAATTTCAAATTTTAGGACTGTACTCAGGTTCAAAAATGACTTTTGGATATTTTAATAAAATTTTAAGAGTTTTAAGATAAATAAAAGCAATCTTTAAAATCCCAAGGACTAGATTGTAAAATTTTAGAAGTTTAAGGGCTACTTTACAATTTCTGAAACTGTACCAGACCTTAATTTTAAAATTTGAAATTTTCACTCTTAAGGGACTGGAAATGACATATTTTAAGTGTATTCCAAAAAATCCTAGTGTTTAGAGCTTGGAAAGTAATTTTACTAAAATTGAGGGACTAAATTGTAAAAGATTAAACTTGAGGACCCAAATGCAATTTCCAGGACTTATACAGCCCATGTACCTGGAATTACTAATTTAACTATAACTTAATTATATTTTGGACCCAATGTTCAAATTTTATAACAATTGGACCCCTAAAAGCCTTAAAGGCAATTATTTCAAAATGGGACAAAAAATGAGATTTTCAAAAGTTAAAGGACCTACACTTATTTCTTTTTAAAACTGCTTTTGTCCCAATATCCTACTAACCTTAGTGACATTTTCCAATGGGAATCACATTAAAATCCCTTCCGGTTTGTGAGTTCCAATTATATTAAACTAAGGGCCCGAAATGACAATTTTTACAAATTTGGGGCCAATGTGAGAATTTTATAAAAACTCGACCTCAAAAATTTAAAAACCTGAATCTTTGAACAATTTAGAGAATTTAGGAACTGACCTCATAATTTAAAAACGGGGCTAATTATAAATTTTCTTTTTATCAAAGACCTAATTCAAATTATTTTCCTTTTATTGAAACAGCCCTGGACCCTCTGACTTTAATTATTAATTAAAATATTTTATTTTCTCAAAAACCCCTTGACTTATCGGATTATTTTGACCGATTAATACCCAATCGCGGGGCGACTTCCTCGTCTTGCGATTTTGAATCTATAACGGGACTTATGTTCCACCTAATCTTTCAAGATATCGAAGATTGCTTATCCTTCCGATAATCATCTTCAACCAATAACTCCACCAATGTTGTCCAAACTTTTGTCGAAAATAAAACCCAAGAAATACTCCGAAAATTTAGTAAAAACATTTTAAACCAATCGGAAGTATTTAGACAACATTTAGAAACCTAGTTTTGAAGTAAAAACATATAAACATAAAATCATTAGAAGTGTTGTCCAATTTTATCTAAAGTAAAACTTGAAGAAATACTCCGGAAAATATTAAAACCATTTTAAATCATTTGAGAGTATTTGGACAACAATTAAAAACATTGTGTTGGTGTAAAAATAAAATCATCAAAATTAAGATAAAAACATGTACCAAACAATCTCCCCCTTTTTGATGATTACAAACCAAAACAATTTTTACATAAAATAGGAGAACAATTTTAGAAATGATTTTCCGGTAAAAACATTTAACCGTTTGGAAGCAACCAAAATTTCCAAAATATAAAAGCAACCAAGTAAGGGAGTACATATATTCAGTAATAAGCACAGGCTCCCCCTATCAACAAGCACATCAAGAATAACGTAAAAGCAATTAACCATAAGCTAGAAGCTTAGTTTTTACATATTGTTCAAGTGCTCATAAGCTCCCCCTGTCACAAAACATCATTAGACAAGTATAGACAAGTATATAAGTCCATCAAGCAACAATTGGACTAAAAATAGATCACAACTTATGGCTTTTATGAGCCATAGCTTATAGCTTTTATAACAAGCTTTTATTAGCTTTTTTGAGCTAATGAACCAATTTCCTGTTTCTCCCCCTTTGGAATCATCAAAAAGAATGTTAGGATGATTAAAACATCATTCAAGTTTATCAAAGTGCGCCAACAATACGTTTTATCAACCATGAAAGAATTAAGCTTAGAATCCAAGAAAAAGTGAGAGAAATGTAACATAAGAAATCCAAAAGCTCATTTGTTAGCCAAAAACATGATCTCAAAAAGATTTTAAGACATTGGAAAATAAGAGAATCATGTATGTGATGATATTTTTATTGAAGCATTATAACGAACACTTGGCGGGCGTCAAAGATTTTAAAAAGATATATATATATAGCCCTTGTAAATGAAATCAAGCCAAGTTGTTCATACCATCACCAAAGGCAATTTTCAACATATATCCAACAAATAGTAGGCATAAACAAAGTAGAATTCTCAAGGGTTCAACCCAATTGAGATAATTTTAGCCAAAAATATCAAGGCATTACAAATGCCATCAAGCAAAAAATAAAGAGCCATCAAGTGATACATGTCATGCCTCAACCAATACATATAAGACATTACAAATGTCCCAAAATATCCATCTAAGCAAAATGATCAAAGCATCTCAAATGCATCTAAGCAAAAATTAAAAAGAAGCACTTTTACCATCAAGTACTTCATACCAACATCAAACAATGCTAAATTAGAGTATTTTTACCATCAAATACTCCATCAATATCATGATCATCCACAAGTCATTATCAACTTGCAATTTTAACCCTTTCAAGAAAACAAGCAAATCTCATTAGTACATAAGAGTTTTACAAAAAGTTCATAAAAATACAAAGCAACATGAAGGAAAATGCTAGAAAGTAAAGGGGTGGGGACATCATTCTTCGTCCGAAGAGAAGCAAGATCCGGGAATAAAGTCTTTGATGAATTTCTTCAACTTGCCGATTGATTTTTGCATTTTGGAGGTCTTTTGCTCCAAAGCCTCATACCTCGCCTCATTAAAAGCCCTTAAATCATCAAAATCGGCTTGGGTGTACCTCCTAGGCGGTTGAGCACCGGTATTACCCTCCGGATTGCTCGGTTCGCCTTCTTCCGCCAATCTCGCGGCCTCGGCATCATCAAAGAAGTCGTTTGGATCGGGGGAATCTTGACCTCTTCCTCTAGCCATTTTAGTTGGTCGGATGTCCATATTCTTGCGCATAGTGACCATTTGGGATATGTTATCAATGTCAAAGTCATTTTGAAATACTTCCGAGTTACACTCCGACGAAGGAAGTCCCGATTGTATAAGAAGTTTACAAATCCAATTTCCCATAACCAACTTCTTATTACCTTGAGTGATGGACTCGATAAGACATTGAATAAGTATGGCGCCAAAGTTAAGCGGTTCCCTCCTAGCAATCTTATAAGTCAAAAAATAATCCATGTTGCTAGGCATTTTACCCGCCTTTCCACAAATACAGTAGGCGACAATAACAGATAGAATACGGTGCTCAAGTGTCATCGCCAACAGAGAGTATTTTGGCCAAACCCCCAAATATGTCTTAACTTCTTTCATAGACACCCCCAACATTTCATCATTCCAAGTACCACAAGAGAAATAGTCCCAACCACCTTCTCTAACATGTAAAAGCCGACAAATATCATTCGGAGTCCACCTAAAATGACGACTCCTTACAAACGAATTAACGGCAATTGGCTTCCTTTGATTGCACCCACATATTAGCATAAAAGAGTTGGATAATATCATCATCATATAAGACATAAGCATGCTCCCATAAAAACATCCAACCTTGCTCCTCAAAAAATCCTCTAATAGTAGGATATTCATTTGTAAATGAATTAAAACGACACATTTTAGTCCGAGCAATCGATTTTCCTCCCATTCCCGAATCTCCATAGTACCATTCCACATATTTATTGATGAAATTAAGAACATTATGAGAATGAGGAGCTTGAGTAATAAAAGATTTCTTACTTTTCGCCCAACGGCAATTTTGGAGTGAAATTGTTTCATGAGCTCGGTAATTTGGGCCCGAGAGAGTATGGGATTTTGAACGTCATCACCTTCTTGAGCCACATTTCTCTGGGTAGCTCGGATATCCCTTTGTTCGGCTTCTTCTTGCCGATTTCTTGAAGAACCCTCTCCGCCCCTTCTACGCTTGGAGATGGGATTTCACCAGGTAGAATTTCTTGGAGGAGCCATATATGTAAGATTCTTGCAAAAATGAGAAGATTAGCAACAAGAATCGTGAAAAATGATGAAGAATTGAAGAACTTATGAAAAAGGGGGTGATTTTCGCTGTTTAAGGGTTTGGAGAATTTTGTGCGTCTGTTTCGAAAGTGAAGAGCAGAACGTTTTTAACTTGGAAAATTGCCCTGGGCGACCGGTCGCCCTTGCCTTGACCGTCCCAGTGCAATTTTTCATTCTCCAGGTTTTTCAAAAATTCGATTTTTCACCCCAAAAGTTTTTAAAAATTTGCAAAAAGATAATTTTGGACCAAGTCCAACAAATATGGGTTTCGGGAAAATATATATCCGAGAAAATCGAGACTTAACGAGTAGTGCCCTTTTAAAAAAAAATTGCAAAATCATTTAGGGGCACTTAAGGTGCATAAGCATGATATCGAGTTCTAATGAAAATACGAGTGAACATACCTCGATGGTTTAAGAAACTTGATGACGAAATAGCCAATGAATATGAGATATATATCCTACACAATTCTTAAACAAAATTTGCACTAAAGCACAAGTGTAGGCAAGTAATAGGAGATATCAAGAAAATACTTATGCTATAAAAATACATAAGAGATAATAAACCACATAAGTCTAATTAAATGCACAAGAGTTTTAGAAATATCATGCAAGGCCTTCTTTATAAAAATTTGAAACTCACAAATATATTGAAGACCAAAAAAAAATTATGAAAACTCATTTACAATAAAAACATGCATACTACAAAATAAAATGCATATTTAAATGGGGAGATACGGTTTACCAATTACGCCATTTCCATGGGTTGTGCCGTTCCCATTGTTGATGATATCTTCCCCTTTGAGGATCATTTTGTTGATGATGACTTCTCCAATTTCTCCATTTCCAAGCATTGTGGCTTTCCCATTTTTCAAAATGTCTTTCTCTTTGAAAATCATCTTGTTGATGTTGTCTTTGCCATTTCCAATGATTATGTTCTTCCCATTTTTGATTATTTCCTCTTCTTGGAAAGTGACTTTGTTGAAAATGTTTTCTTCTTTGATCAAATGAATTGATCATTTGATGTCTTCTTTGCGGTATGAATTTTCTCCGATTGTTATTCCGCCGGGTACCTAATAAAACATTATTTTGTGGTACCCTCAAGTGCTTGGGTCCTTTAGGATTAGCTTTGTGACTTTTAGGTCTCCAACAATAATTAGAGCTATTTCTAGCCCGACAAGTATTAATCGTATGACCCTTTTTACCGCAATAAAAGCAAGTAACATCACTAATATGCATAGGAACTCGATTCCTTTTCATATGATTTATACCATTAGGCTCATGATCAAGTTTACTCTTCAAATTATCACAATCATAAACATTCACAACATTGGGCAATTTATTGGTACTCAAGTTGGATTTTGATAAATCATTTTTCATGCAATTAATATCATCAACAAGAGTACTATTTTGTTTTTCAAGGTTTCTAACCTTGTCAAGTGTGGTGGTGTGAGCACATGATAGTGATTCATAGGAAGTAAATAAACTATCCTTTTCATTTTTCAAAACATTGAATTCATTTTTCAATTTTTTGTACTTAACAAGTAAATTTTGGAATTCATTTTGAAGATCATCAAAATCATTTTGCAAATCACTATAATCATTTTGAATAACAATATCATAGGAAGTAGAGGGTTTAAGACATACCTCGTTTTCTTCATTGATGCCCATAAAACATTGTTCGACTACTTCATAGTTGGAAGTTGTAAAAGGCTTGTTCCTTAGATTTAAACTTATATCCCTTTGAGAAGTAGATGCTTTTGTTTGACTCCTTTCATTTGCATATACTCCATAGATGGCTTCTAATTTTTGCCATACTTCATGTGCCGATTGAATTCCTACAATATGTTCATATTCCAAATTAGTAAGTGAACAATACAAAATATTGAGAGCTTTACCATTTAAGGAGATGATTTTCTTTTCTTCATCATTGAGCTCCTTGAGAGCTTTGGAGGTGTATGGTGTGTCTTTCATTGGAATGGATTCTCCATTGATGACGATGTTCCAAATATCGAACCCGCAACTTTGTAAATAACATTCTATTCTTTCTTTCCAAAATATATAATTTTTGGAATCAAATAGAGGTGGCTTGGTGGTGGAGGTGCCGGTAGGATGAGCTTCGTTTGTAGCTGACGATCGTTTCTCTTCACTCGCGATGTGAAACGAGCTTGCCAAAGAGTTTGGCTTTGATACCACTTGTAAGTCCAAGCGGCTACGATAATCTAGAGGGGGGTGAATAGATTATCTCCATCTTTTCGATTTTACCCTCTTTTTAGAACCGAATGCTCAAAGACAATAATAAAGGTGCCGAATGTAAACACACACGTCGATTTATAGAGGTTCAACCCACCTAGGGCCTAATCCTCTACCACCCCAGTATATCCGGGATGGATTTCAAAAAGAAAAAAGATTTTATTAATAACCAAAAATAATACAACACCAACTTACAACACCTTGAAGAGCACCACACTCTTCTTCAACACCACCTTTGGAGATTACCACAATCTCCCTTTGAAGATTACCACAATCTTCCTTCAACGGCACCTTGTGAAGATTACCACAATCTTCAACCTTGAAGAATACCAAATTCTTCAACACCTCGATAAGAAGATCACCACAATCTTCTTGCACCTATCACCTAGATCCTCCAATTGTGTTCTTACCACAAGAACACTCACAATGATATCTTGTGTTTGAATGATAACCAAAAATCAAGATTACAACTCAATAATGAATATTACAATTTGAGTGCAAAGTGTAATCAAGAATAGCCTAGACCTCAAGGATGTGAAAGTGATAAGCTAGGCAAAATTACAACAAGAATAATAACAATGAAGAACAAATATTTGCTTGAAGTGTATCTTGTTGTGTTGTATCTCAATTCTTGTTTTAGTTGCTCCAAAACTTCCTCTATTTATAGGAGATGATTGATCAAGCATAGGCTCCTCTTGGGGATTGAAAATCTACAGTAAAAATACAAATAAAATCAAGAATATAGCTGTTAGAAATCAATCCCACATTTTAAGGAAATTTGTCATTGTCAAACGGTCATATTTTTTTTGTGCAAAGCACGACGATGCACGGCCGCACGTAAATAGAGTTTGAAATGAAAATGTCAACAATTAACACGGTGTGACCGGTCGACGTAGGGTTCGACCAGTCGTCCCCCATCTCAACCGGTCCCCCTCAATAGGTTTGGGAAGAAAAATGGTTCTGTTTCAACCAAGAACTTGCAGGTACCGGTCGCACCCTGGGCGACCGGTCGACGCCCAGGGCGATCGGTCGACCTGCATGATTTTTCTTCCGTCTCATTTTCTGTTTCAAAAATCATCTTCAAGTACGGGTTGCCCAATAGGGCGACCGGTCGACCACGAGACAGAAATGTTGTCCAATGTTTTGTCGAAAATAAAACCCAAGAAATACTTCGAAAATTTAGTAAAAATATTTTAAACCAATCGGAAGTATTTAGACAACATTTAGAAACCTAGTTTTGAAGTAAAAACATATAAACATAAAATCATTAGAAGTGTTGTCCAATTTTATCTAAAGTAAAACTTGAAGAAATACTCCGGAAAATATTAAAACCATTTTAAATCATTTGAGAGTATTTGGACAACAATTAAAAACATTGTTTTGGTGTAAAAATAAAATCATCAAAATTAAGATAAAAACATGTACCAAACACTCATCTCAACCCTCCATTATCTACATCAATGGCTAAGATAAATAGGGGTTAAAATTACATTAAATATTTAATTAATGCAAAATAAGGGTATAATTGTCAAATTAACCAAGTGGGGGACCATCCAAATATGGAATCAGTTATTAGGAGAGAGAAAATCACGTGGGGAAAGAGAAAATCCCGAGAAAATCGCACTGGAGAGAGAAAATCGCGCATGTGCTCTGCCATGCAGTATGATGTACACTTATCATATATTTGATGTATACTTAACACTATTTTACTATATGTTTAGCATAATTTTACTGCATATTAAAATGGTCAAACAAAAATATGTGGGGACCGTGAATCAAGGAATCAGTTATATAGAGAGAGAATCACGCTCATTAACATGTGGGACCGTGGATTAAGTAAATCAATTATAGAGAGAGAAAATCACCCTCATTATTGTGTTGTATATTTAGCATATATTTGATGTACACTTAACACTATTTTGTTGTATGTTTAACATTATTTTACTGAATATTAAAATGGGCAAACAAAAATATGTGGGGACCATGGATTAAGTAAATCAATTATAGAGAGAGAAAATCACGCTCATTATTGTGTTGTATATTTAGCATATATTTGATGTATACTTAACACTATTTTGCTGTATGTTTAACATAATTTTACTACATATATCAATTGTCAAACAAAAATATAAGTATACAACAAAACACATATAAATATACAACAAATCACATATAAATATACAACAAAAAAACATAAGTATACAGCAACATAAATATATACATCAAAAATTAAATATTTATACAACAAAACACATCTAAATATACATCGAAAAACATCTAAGTATACAACAATCCTCACTGTCTCCTTGTAGGCCCTCGTTTTCTCCATCAGCATCGTCTTCTTCACCAATCCATTACTGTTAATTTTTGCACATAGAAACAAAAAACTTTTCTGTAATTTAGTTGTGGAGACCGGAAGATTCAGAAACTGGAAGTTTTTATCTGCAATTAAACCATGAGGACTCAATTACATCTGCTCCGAAATCTGAGGGCTCACTAGCAATTTTCAAGAACCACCATTGAAGGTGATGGGAAACCAGGCAAATCATCAATTGATCTTCTTTAAGCGGAAACCAGGTGAAGCATCAATTCAAGCGGAAGCATCAATTCAAGCTCGAAGCGAATAATCTTCTTCACCAATTTCTTATCCTTTCGCGCGAAGCGTCAATTCAAGCGGAAACCAGGACCGTCTTTGCTCCGGCGCCGGTGCCTGGTCCCGGCGGACCTCACCACCACTTCAACGGCGCGCGAGAGACAACTCAAGAATACGTTTAATCTTCTCCTATTTGATTTTATGGGAGGAATGAACGAGATTTGAGGAGTTACCAATTGGGAGTGAAAATACTAACAAGAAAATGACCAATCTGCCTTTTTCAGGTTTAAAATAAATTGAAAATAATTATTAAATTGGAAAGATCCCAACCATCTAAAATTTGAGATATGTGGCCAGGATTAGTCCACACTGTCTCACTCTAATTATGTGGTCTCATTTGATCATATATATATATATATATATATATATATATATATGAGGATGATCAAGTGAGACCATGTCTCTAGGTGAGACACAATGGACTAATCTCAATAATCCCCCACTATTATTCAATGGGTGTGATTTAATGAATAAAAAATATATTAAAACATTAATTTAATCAACATAGGGTAATAGGGTAAAATAACATAACAAAGTAGTTATAAAAATGGAATCAAATCTCTTTCTCTCTCATCCATCTCTCGAATCTCACATCTCCTCTCTCTCTCTCTCTCTCTCTCTCTCTCTCTCTCACACACACACACACACATACGTCTCTCTCCATCTCTTCCTCTCTTTCTCAGTTCCTCCATTAACGCAAATGGAAGAACTCGAACTATGAAAAAAAAGTGAAGAAGATGCAATTTATGTTTCAAATGAAAAAACAACGATGGAGAACTGAACTCGTTTATATTTAACCTACACTTTGTAAACTGATTTTACAGAGAAAAAAAATTGTGAAGAAGAAGATGATTTCTATTCCAAATGAAGAAACAACCATGAATAAGATGATGCATCTGTGTAGACATCAATGGAGAACTCGAAACTGGCCATTAACATAAACTCTTAAAAAACTGTAATTTTCACGAATAAGACGATACATAGATACTTATGAAATGATGTATAAATACTTATGAAACGTTGCATAGATAATTATGAAACGATGCATATATCTGTAGGATATTACATATTTGAAAATATGCAACAAAAATCAACTAAATATGCATTATCTGAAAACTATCTATGCAGCGTAAAAAAACTAATATGTAGTACAGTATACCCAACTATACAAGACGTCATAAATTATGCAACGAAATCAACTAACTATGCATTATCTAGAAACTATCTATGCAGTGTGGAATAACTAAATATGCAGTACATTATGTAACATCCCATTTTCATAATTTCCAAAAGCAACATCCCATTTTCATAACTAAATATGCATTATATTGAACCTATTTAGGCAGTGTAGAATAACTAAATATGCAATACGTTATATTCAATTCTGTATTGTTTTCGTAAAACAGTGCCAACAAAATAACTAAATATGCATTATTTGATGTCTAATTATGCAGTAGAAGAACCCTAACTATACTGTAAAATAAATATATTTGGAAAGAAAACAGGTTCCTTAAATTCCGCCACAAAAATTGGCAATTTCAATCTCAGCCCATAAAACCCGTTGGGACCACTAATTTGAATTACAAAATTACCACCTTACCTTAAATTGGCGGAAATCATGAAAATTAAAAAAAAAACTGAATTAATCACATCCCTTCATTTTTTTAAGATCAATGGGTAAGATGAGTCCACATTGTCTCACCTAGGGAGGGTGGCCTCATTTGAACCAAATCATATATATATATATATATATATATGGATTGGTTCAAATGAGACCAATCCCTTTAGGTTAGTCCATAAGAACACTTATGGACTCTTGATTTAAAATTTTGGATGGTGTAGATTATTTTAGTTAATTTAGGCTTATAAGGGTATAATTGTACTTTTATATTTAATCATTTTTGTTAATTGGACGGTTATTAACTATTTTTAAGGAAACATAATCCTACATTTTTAGTTACCCGATTTTTAAGGAGGAAAAATCATCAACTTCAAGCGTTTTTTTCAAAATTGATACTTCTTCCGCCATATTTGTGAACAGTCGTTTTATTGTATACTTAGTTCAATGGACTTGTATACAGAAATATTTAACTAAGTATACAATTACACTGAATTACTTACATAACTAAGTATATAATTCCATTGAACTAAGTATACAAATCCACAAAACTAGGTATACAAATTTACTAAATTACTTACTAAACTACTTATATAACTAAGAATACGGTTCCACTGAACCAAGTATACAAATCTACTGAACTAAATATACAATAAAACATGACTAAATATACAAGTCCACTGAACTAAGTATACAATAAAACGACTGTTCACAAATATGGCGAAAATAAGTATCAATTTTGAAAAAAATACTTGAAGTTGATGATTTTTCCTCCCTAAAAATCGGGTAACTGAAAAGGTAGGATTATGTTTTCTTAAAAATAGCTAATAACTTCCCAATTAACATAACTAATTAAATATGAAAGTACAATTATACTCTTATATGCCTAAATTAACTAAAATGATCTACACCATCCAAAATTTTAAATCAAGAGTCCATAAGTGTTCTTATGGACTAACCTAAAGGGATTGGTCTCATTTGAACCAATTCCTATATATATATACCATGTTCAGTGATCACCCCTAGGTTGACTCAACCTTTTCATTGTAGATTCAAGTTTTGAATCCGCTAGGATTTTTTATATAAAAATAATATTTCATTCTTTATTTCACGGATAATTAAGTTTGGATTTTACCCCCCGTTGCTATCATTACATTCTGTTAATTAGGAAAGAGAAGTAAAAGAGGACGAGAAAGTCAATAAATGTAACCATTAGCCATGAAAAAGGTGAAAACATACATAATAGCACCTCTGTTAAAAGGTCATTCAATTATCTGCCAAAAGACCCAAACAGTCACAAAATCTCTGAGATTTCAAATATTCAGTGCCAAAAGCAGCCCCATATCACAAAATCTTATTAGTATTGTACATATTTATTTTGAAGTCCAATTTCCAATTTTTAGTGTTGAAAAAATAAATTTTCAAATTTTATTTTTTTTCGTGTGAGAATTTAAAATATGTTTGGTTTATTATCTAAATTTCTATCATGATATATGTATAGAAATGGAAATGTGTTTGATTGTGATTTTTGAAGTATATTTTTGACATAAATTTATGCAATTATAGTAAAAAGTTATATGGTTATAGTTTTTGAAGTGTGTTGTCACATAGATTTACGTGATTATAGTGAAAAATTATTTGATTGTGTTTTCAAATCAATATTTCCATAAATAGTGAAAATTAAAAATTACTTATTTCCATTGAGAACTTCTCTATACAAATATAAATCCATTTTCCAAAATAGTTAAAAAATGAAAAATGACTTTTGAAAATATGAATGAGATTTCCTATTTCATAATAATGTTTCATTTTCTATTCCACTATATTGGATGAAAGACACGCATATACATATGATGACATTGTGTTGTCTATGCAATTGAATAGGGAGTTCAACAGAAGTATGGAAGAAGAAATCTCAATCGTAGAAAACATATCCATGCATAGCCATTAATAACTTTTATGTTAGTCACAAAGTCAAGATATTTTCCATTTGAGTCCCAAAGATAAATTTTTTTTCCAGATAATTTTTGTCGCAATTCACATGCCGGCTCACTTGGAGAATATCCAAGTAAGCCAAAACAATCTCGCAACATGTTAGACCAAAAATGTGGACACATGGATTCTTCCAGTAAATTTTAAGTTTTGGCAACCAAATAACCAAAATAGACTATTGTTGCCAACCCTTAGGACCAAAATTACAATTTGGCCAATAGACAAGAACAGTAAATGTCTGAAAAGGTTGGGAAAGTCAAGAAAATGTTGCCATCATGATACCACGAACAAAGTGAAAACAAACATAATAGCCCCATCTGTTAAAGGTGAATTCATTGATCATCTGCCAAAACAGTCACACAAAATCTCTGAGATTTCTAATACCAAAAGCAACCCCATATATATATATATCACCTTACTAATACCCCTACCCCACGAAAAAAAAACCACACAACTTTCCATTTCTAGCAAAAGAAAAAAGTTAAAGATACGGTAGTCCTTATAACAAAACAGGAAAGTCCAAACAACTGTTGATTGATTCAATCTCCACCATTGGATTGATTACTGTTGACATCACCATCACTGTACTTAATGGAAGACCCTTTGCAGAGATTCACTGGATATTTCACTGCATTTAGCTCGATTTTGCGAAGGGCAGCTTTATCAAGATCAATCCCACAAATGTCGGATAACCTAACAAGGTAAAGCAAAACATCTGATAGTTCTTCACCTAAGTGAACTTTTTCTTCTTCTTTCCAGTCAGGGAGACCCTTGGGAACCTCTCCTTTCCATTGAAATATTTCTGAAAGTTCACCAACTTCTCCAACCTGTGTAACAAAATTAATAATTGTTTTTATGCATGTATAAGGCATGAGTTTTGTTTGTTCTTCTGTCAATATAAAGGAGCCATTTATTTAAAGGGGCTTTTAGAAAGAAATTCTTTTTTCATTGTTCTGGTGGTTGAGACAGAAAAGGATGGAAAAAGTTAGAAAGACTGTTTGGTTCAATGGATAAGGAAGAAAAGGACAAAGGACAAAGAAAAAGATTGTTTTTTTTCATTTTTATTTTTATTTTGCTATATATGTTGCTAAAAATTTTGGGCTTTTAGGAAACCATTTTCATGATAAACTCTTGTAAAGTTCATATCTTTTCTTGGGATTTAAGAAAAGGTTAAGACGATGTTAAAAAAAGGCCAAACAAATTTGGCTTTGTACGGATGTATTTACAACTCCAATTTATAGTTTTAAATGATTTTTGTGTGTAATAGATAAAATGTTTGATTTGTTGTCTGAATTTCTGTTATAGTATATCTTTAGAAATGAAAAATATGTTTGGTTTATAATTTTTAGAATATATAGTTTTGCCATATATTTGGGTGATTGTAGTAAAATATTTAATTATAGTAAAAAATATTTGATTATATTTTTTGAGATGAGATTTCACACTGGCACACTTTTAATCAAAGATTGTTTGGTTGTATTTCTAAAATTTTATTTCTATAAAAAGTCAAAAGACTTCATTTCACCAAAAAAAAATTTAAATAAGTTGGGAGTAGTAATTGGAGAGGAGATAAATTTTAAAAAAATTGAAAGATACAAAATTCGAATCCTATTCAACAGCTTTACAAAGGATTAGAAAAGAATATCACTTAAACTACAAGCTTATGATTCGACCAAAAAAATTCTTAAATAAACTTAAACTTATTTTGCGAAACAGTTGGAAAGTAGAAAATGGATGGACATAGACGAGCCCTCTCTCTCAAATACGTTTGAACCAATAAACACACAAAAAAAAAAAGGAAGGGTGCCAACAGCCCAAAAAGAGAGTCTTTTTTTAATCTTTCTTACTAAAACTTTATTCGCATGCCTCTTGCTGTTACAAGAATTAATATTCCCAAATCATTTAAAAAAAAACTAAGAAAAAACTAACAAATGATTGAAAAAGTTCATAAGCTTGAAAATGCAATAACAATACCCCAATCATCAATCATCGCTCATGAAAAAGCCGCCTAAAATAGGAAGTATTGGAGATTCTCATAATAAATATTTTTGCTTTAAGAATCAATCCACGAAAACAAAAATAAAAAATTGCCAAGTGAATATAAATAAAAAAGGAATCATGAAAAAGGGTGTAGATGGTTTTACCAAAGCCAGAAGAAGATTTCTAGGGCTGTGAAACTTTTCCCAGTCTCTTTCTTTTGCAAAATCATCCATTTTTCTCTTAAGGAGATCCAGGGTCACGCTATTTTCCTGTCCACCTTGTTTGGCCCCAGTCATCTTTCCCTCTTATTTTTTCGAGTTTTTGCCCACCAACTCTCGAGAAAAAAATCAAATAACCAAACAGAAAACAAGGGAATGTTTGCTTTGCTTAATCCAACCTTTGACGGATATATGAATAGAAAAAGAGCAGAGCTGGCTGGTTTGTATTTAAAGGATTTCGGAGCAAGTGCGGTTACAGGCTACCGGCTACTACAGATTGATTTAGGTCTTATTTCGTAAGTGAAATGACGAAACTAGCCCTCTTTGAGTTAATAAAATTAGTCTATTTTAATAATACATAGTTTCTTTCGCCCTCAAAGAAGTAAAATATATATTTACCTAATCAACCTTATATCTATACTAAATGGAAAAATAAATATGACACGTATCATTACCTTACTAATCGAGACATATGTCAATTATTCCTTTTCTCAATTTCATCATGGCAGCTTCACGTTTATCAATGTAGCAACCCAATATTATATATATTTTCTATATATAATCTAAAAGATAGCAAATAATCAAAAAATCAAGGATGCTACTATACAAACTGTCTTTTTCATAAATCAAATATTTTATCTATACAATTTATTATAATCTAAAAAATAACAAATAATCGAAAAATCAAATCTTCTATTTATACAATTTAAACAATCTACCTATATAATCTGAAAAAGTAAACTACTATAAAAAAAGATGTATTTATTAGATACTTATGATTAATAAAATTAGCATAAAAAACTAAGTGTTTCATTAAACGTCAAAATACAAAAAATAAAAATAAATAAACTACTCAAATTTGTTAATAGTAAATTTGTTTGCTGCTTATTACATATCAAGCAAATTTAGTTGAAGTGGTTTTAACCATCGACATTTAAATAGTATTTGCTCACCTATTTAACTCTTATAAAAAAATTAAAAA
This sequence comes from Rehmannia glutinosa, assembly GCA_016081115.2. Lineage (NCBI taxonomy): Eukaryota > Viridiplantae > Streptophyta > Magnoliopsida > Lamiales > Orobanchaceae > Rehmannia > Rehmannia glutinosa. The sequence continues at coordinate 175,664 of JABTTQ020000044.1, forward strand.
AATGAATAATATTTTTATTGGATACTTTTGTATAATAAAATTTGCACAAATCTTGTGTAATACGCGAATATTTTTCTTGTGTACTGCATGCAACAAAAATATATGGGTTAGTCTCCTGTCAGACGATCTAACGGATCTAATTCGTTAGATGGATCCAAATATCTGACCCGTCAGCCCACCAACAGCCCGTACAAGTACCAATATCACATCCGTTGACCACTGCTAATACATTTTAGGATAGTTGCTAATACATTTTAGGAGGACTACTAAATACTTTTCGGAGGAAAAACTAATATTTTTAGGGGTGCTACCAAATATTTTTCAGGATGACTACTGATACTTTTTGGGCGAATAACTAATACTTTTATGGGGAACTACTAATACTTTTTATGAGGAAAACTACTAAAATGTATTTTATTGGAAAACATAATACTTTTAAATAAGACTACTAATACGTTTTAGTAAGAATACTAATACTCCTGATGGAAAAAATAAATATTTTCAAGAGGATTACTGAAAAAACTGTTCAAGCAGATTACTAATACATTCATCGTTACTACTAATACTTTTTGTAGGGACTGTTAATACTTTTCAGGAGAAAAAGTTAATTATATTCAGAAGAACTACTAAAATCCTCTCCAAGGAACTACTAATACTTTTTCGAGGAACTACTAATACTTTTCGGATTCACTGTTCCAGAATATTATAAACATGCTACCGGTGCATGAAATTACGAAAACAAACCCAGGTCGGATTGGATCCGTCTAACAAAAAAGACCCGTTAGATGGTCTGACATGAGTTTTTGTGAAAATATATTATATGAAATGGGAGATGTGGGCAGTACGAGGATTGGATCATAATATATCTTACTATGTGATCGACCTCCAAATAGAATGTCAAGCGTTATATTTGACAAAATCTACTCCTTGAAGTTGGAGACGATTTACTGAAAAATTAATAGACATATATGTATTTTTTATTAAATCATAGAAATCAAGGTGGCAAATCGTGTTATCGTGTTGTATTCGTGTCACGCTATCGTGTTTTCGTGTTATCTATTTTTTATGAACTTAAATATAACAATAATTATAATTTTAATTTAATTTTCAATTTCGTGGTCTTGTCGTGCTATTGTGTCGTGTCATATCGTGTCGTGCTTTATCGTGCCTTTTGTCTCTGTAACCGTGTTTGTAATCGTGTCGTGTTCGTGTCGTGCTATCGTGTCGTGTCACTCATTGCCAGCCCTACATAGAAATATATAAAAGAAAGGAAAAAGTCCTGAACACAAACCGATCAGGTAGCAAAGGAAAAAAATATTAAACTTCAAAAAAAGGAAACAACGAAAATAACTTAGAAATGCAATTTAAACGAATGACGTCTATTTCTAGAAGATCTTCGAATGGCATAGTTAGTTATTTTTAGTACGTGCTCGAGTATCTTTTTGATGGTCTAACGTAGCTTGTGGAATGTCGGCCCATGATCCACGAGCCACAATTTCCATAGACTTCAGAGCTTCTGAAGAATCACATGATTGAAATACAAACGGAGTGGTGGAGGGGTCATCTATCATTGTCTTTAAAGCTTCTTCGTGTTGCAAGCTCTTTTTACCTTTATCATCTAAACTTGCAGCCATAACCATATTGTCCGAAGTTATCATTGAATTTTGTTGCAATGGTTGATGAAGAACCATCTTTCGATCAGTATTTATTACCCCTGCATGATTAGTATCTCCCATGCAATCACCATTACCCCTGACCCCTCCCCGCGAGTTTGAACTTGCTCCGAATTAATCATTTCATGAGGAATTTGTTCATCCTCGTCCCTGAGAACCTCAAAAGGATTATTAATTTGAACATGCAAATTAGGTGTACCCCCTTTTGGAGAACGACCTGCTCGGGCTGTCCGCTTCTTGGCTTGCACCCACTGTTCTGAATCCACAGCTTTACCCTTAGTGGTAGTAGCATGGTCTCGGACTGGAGCTCGGCCACGCACGGGACTGTAGCATGGTTTAGCACCATCCACAGTTTTGGATTATGCATTATGCTTCATCACTTGATTGTTCGCTTGCCTGCAATTAGCGCCCGAATTTCCATTAATTCGACAATGAGAGCAAAACTCTGGCAAATTTTCGTAACTGAGTGACACGAACGAACAATGGCCTATTCGTTCTATCAAAATAAATTCCTACATTGGAGAATTAAAATCCAATTCTATAAGAACTTTTACGAAATGTCCCACTTCTTCCGTAAGGGAACGACCGTCTATCTGCATGGGCGTGCCAATAGCACTTGCGAGCTTCCTAATTAACGCAGGATGCCAATATTCCATACTCAACTCATATATACGAACCTAAACCTGAGATTTTGATGAATTTATGCGGTATGGATTGAAGTCTGGAACCCAATTACTGAGACGAATTGAGCCCGATTTTAGATTCCAGATAGGCCTCCCAAATACTTTGTGTCTGTCATTCACGTTCGAGAATTGTATGTTGTAATAACCCTTTCCCAAGGGTATAAGGCGCCATGAACCGTAAATATGCCAAACCTCCGGAAGTCTTCGTTTAAGATCCTATAAACCTAAAGGTTTGGATCCTTTAGGTAACATTAATCTACCAATCAATGTGTTCCGTAATTATGCCGCCCGTTGTTGGTAAATTTTTTCATCCATAGTGATCGAAAAATACTCCATTTTTTCACAGGTTTCGAAATCTCCCCTAGAGATAGCATTTGTGTGAAATTTTGAGTGATAGTCTCATGCACGTTACTTGTGTATATGGGATTAGGGTTTAAACTAAGGTTTTGAACAAAATCCTCTTCCATCCTAGGCGCATGGGTACGGCTAGGGCACCCTAAAACTGGATCAAAATTATCGGTTGGGATGCCTGAAGCCAAGGAATAATTACCTATTTCATTCAGAAGTTTATGATCTGTGATTTCATGAAATTCTGGGTTAGCATCTGCGTGATGTATGCGCAATGCGTTGTTGGGTCTTGATGCAGATTTTATCGATTGTTTATCACCAATACCTGACTTGGTGATCTCAGGAAATAGTAAAGAATCAAAATCCATAATTAACAGACTAGTGATTGGATTGAAGAAGATGATTATATTCAAAAATTGTCATTCTCAAATGAGAATTTTCGAAAACCCTTGCGGCTAGGATTTCGAGAATACCCGCCGCCCAAGTCGCAAAGGACATGAACCTCAAAAATTTTAAAACACAGAGACATATATGTATTGTATGTGTGTGCATGAAGTTTTTCATATAAAACATACAAAATAATAAAATAATTCAAATGTATTAATAGAAACATGTTAAATCTTTTATTGGGTAATAATAAAAAATTAGTTGACTTTCAACTATTAATATACAAGTATAATTGGGGCAATCTTGTTAAAAACTCTCAAGTCCAAACTAAATGTTTAGTCATTCAATGTTCGATTCCCATCATTCTCCCCTTCGAAGACTTATGCTAAGAAAAAACTCTATAATTCCCATTAGCTGAAAATTTACTCTGATGATTTATAATGAAATACTGAATATCTCATATATCATTTTATACTGAACTTCTTATTATTTTGAAACGAAATTTTTTTATTAATTTCTCATATCTTTATAATTTGATCCTTAAAGATAATAATGAATAATTAGTATTGTTTGGTATTCAAATAATAAAATATAGGGGGCGTTAAATATACCCTAAAAACTATAAATACATTCACTTACTAAATACACTCTACTTATTTTTTAAACATAACTCATTTATTAAATATTTACTAGATACACCCCTCAGGGATCAACCTTGTGCTATAGTGGTAGAGACTTGTGTTGTAAGCCCCTATTATCCCCTATTGTACTTAGAAAAATACACCCTCCATAATTTCTCATTTTACCCTTTCATTATTTTCTCTCCAAATACACCCCAAAATCATACACCCCCAAGGGGCGGTGGCGGTGGAAGAAGTTTCAGCAGCTGAAGAGGATGCAATATTTTACTTTAATTTTTAATGCAATATTTCACTTTATTTTCGCACGTATATTTGGAGTGGTTGGGTTAATGTTTGGGGTAACACTACAAGAAATCACACATTTTATGACGAAATTTTTCTCGACGCGTAACTATTTGTCATTATTTGTTAATTAAAAGTGACAACTTTTATTTTTGTCATTGTAAAGTAAACTATTACGACACCATTAAATTTCGTCATTATTGGTATTAGATGTCGTCACTAAATTGCATATTTCATGACGATTAACTGAAACTCGTCACTGTATTTCATAGAAGGTGGAATTTGACACCAAAATTTTGGCGGAAAATATTTCGATGACGAATTGGTGATAATTGGTGATGAAATTTAGTGTCACGAATTATTTATTTTAATGACAACATCATAATTTGTCATTTTTCACTCCAACAAAATAGTGACACTCTTATTTCGTCAACAAGGACATATTCTATGACGATATTTTTGGTAGCATAAAGATTTGTCATTATTCGTTAATTAATAATGACAAAAGTCATTTGTGTCATTTCAAAATACTCTTTTATGACACCATTAAATTTTGACACTATCAATATTATATTTCGTCACTAATTTGCATATTTCATGACGATTAATTGAATTGTGTCATAGTTATTTGTATCGGAATTCGAAACAAAAATTTGGAGGAAAATGGTTTAATGACAAAATGATAATAATTGGTGATGGCATTTGACGTCACAAAATATTTTATTTCATGACCACAACATATTTTGTCATTGATTAGGCCAAAACATTAGTGACAAATTTATTTCGTCAACAAAATTCGTAATAATGACGATAAATATGAATTCGTGGAAAATTGAAAAACTCCTTAAAAATTCTAAAAATTATAAAAAAAGCCCTTGAGGTTTGAGTTCATTTTACATGTTACCCTTCATAAGCAAATAATATTTCAAAATCCCCTAACATTTAAAAATTTATTACAATTACCCCCTTAAATTTAATGCAGAATCGAATCGAAGGGCTTTTTAGAAGTTTTGAAACATCATTGGGTTACTTTGTAGTTAGTCCAAACATTAGGTTTTTATATGTAACTATCCATATTTTTTATTTTTTTTAGCAAGAAAAGTGACTTTTAAAACACATTAAAAAACAACTACAAACATACAAATGTTTTACAAATTATGGATTTTTGATTTTACAGTTTTTGGCATAAACAATGTCAATTTTCATGTTTACTCTTTATACGTAAACGTTTAAAATTAAAGGTAAGTAATTGTTCATTAGTTCCATTGACTTTAAAATTAAGGGCAAGTAACTGCTCATTGGTTCCAATTTTTTACGGCATTTTGAATTACTGAAATTGGTTTATCAAAAAAACAATGCTCATTGGCTCCACTGACGTCGATCACAATAGCCTGTTTAATACACCATACATATTGACAAAAATTTAAGGGAATGTCCACATCAATTCTTATGCAATATCAATTGCTACTATTTAGTAATACTCAATTCTATAGTTAAAATATTGCCTAAAGTCGACAGAGAGTTTCATCTACCGAAATTCATTCATGTAATAGGCTTCAAGTATATACAAAAATGGAGACAACAAAGAGATGTAAAATATAACTCATCTCCGATACATCAGAATTCCAGCGTTGACAATGCAGTCCTCCAAGTATTCCACCATACAAAACTACAAAAATCCAAGGCCAATAAAACCACTTCACTTCGTATTCATCTCTACCAATACAAGCTATAGCCAAAGTTCACCAACTGCCACTTATACCTCAACCTGCATTTCAGTAAATGGAAAATGAAGTTCCAAACATAGGACCGAAAAAACCATCTATGAGAAAAATAACAAAAACAAAAGCCAAACACAGCCCAAGTTTTCTTGGCGTAAAATGGGATAATTAAAAAAAACACCCGAGGTTTGGTCTAATTACAAAAAAAAAATCCGGAGATAGAATTGCAAAAAAGACCCCTTGAGGTTTGATTTCATCTTACATTTTCCCACTTCATAAGAAAAAAATGTTTCGAGACAATAAAAATATCATAGTTACCCCCTTAAATTTAAGAACATAATCAAACCTGAGGAAATATTTTTTAATTTTGAAACATCTCTAGATTATCAAGGCTCAAACTTTGACCGTTGGATAAAAGAAAATCTAAACAAATAGCAAAATATAACTCCACAAAATCATAACTATAATATTGCCAGATAAACTCTCTGAGGCTACTTCTGATACTCTCAGTTTACAGTTTTCATAAACGTATTCGACAAGTTTGTGCAAGCATTGCATATTTAATGTAAAAAATTATTCGAATTACATTAGAGCTCCAAAAGTTGCACTAGTTTCAAAAAAATCAACAATTACTAGACTCCTAAAAATGCAGGTCAGAAAAATAGTGCAGATCAATGTTTCCATATAAAAGAAAGATTATCTTATGCCTAAGAAAACACGAGTCTGAATCAACTGAGATGCAATTTTCACTCCAAGCAATGCAAATTATGGAAATTGATTGAAGACACTATCATTAACTTCCATCTTGGATGAAGTCTTCCTACACTTACACACTATTCAACTTCCAAGTTATTACACTAATGTCCTTTAAGTTTAGATCGGAGCCAAACCTTGTCTGATTTCAATTGCATCTATGTCCCTCATGAAACACAGAATCAGTTTCTACAATTGGAGACCTATCTATTTACCACAACCAACGGCAATATCTTTAATACTGCAGAAGTGATGGATTTTTATTTTTAGTTTTATTTTTTACAGAAAACAATCTGTTCAAATCATCCTATGCAGATTCAAAACAGAACTTGTCAAGTACATATTATTTATACCTTAGCTCTTGAATTCAGACATAGTTTGACGATATTTCCAACTTTTATCATATATCAAAAGTAAAATGGCAAGCAAAATCCTGTCTACCTCAGTTGGCAAATTATATACAGCTTTGGATCTACTATTAATAGTTTAATTGATTCCTTTGATTCTTTTGACACATGTAGATGTGAATAGATTTCCACCTTCATCATCATAGAAACTTCACTAGATTAGCCATTAACAACTCCAGCAATGCGATTCATTTTCTAAGGATGCTTGCAACAAGTTGTTTCTTATCGACAAGTGAAACTCAATCCTGATTGATGTACTTCAAAGTTTTATTAATTAATGCTAAGAACTGAATCCTAGAACTGCACATGTTTATTTTGGTCAGTGAACAGGTCCAAATAAAAAAAAACAACCAATAGAAAAACATAGCCCACGGATCTATTTATAAATATTAGCACCTTACAAGGATTCAAGGTTACTTATGGAAGGTCATTGTGTGCAGGGTAACTCCCAAGAACCCTCATGAATGTTGCAAACTCCTGCCAAGATTGCAAAATTGTTATGTTCCCCGTAAAATAATTACTTCAAGTATTCCACACATATGAAAGGGAGGTATGTAGGCAAAATGAAAATGATCCCACTGGTTCTTGAGTTGTCAACTGCAAACTGAGTTCCCCTGTTTTTTCACATAAATCAGTACCACGAAGAATTCTCCAGCATTAAACCCACTATTCAATTTAGCAATGTACCAAGAAATTAAATCCACTGAGAATTTAACATAAATTACAGAAGATCATAAAAATTATATATGGACATTTAGCAACACCAAACATCAGTTATTCAAGTTAGCCAAATACAAGCTAGTTACAAAAATTTATATAATTAAGCATATAAATTGTGAAATAGGGCTCAGTATTATCACAAACACTTGGTATTCACACGAATGGCAACAGGTATACACATAATCATAACATGTCTCACCGCTGAAATTGGCCTGAACAGAGCAACCGCGAAGCGATTTGAGGTGGCAGTCGGCAAATAGGATTGAGGGGGGCGATTTTCTTGTGCGACTGGAATTGAACGAGAAGGATTTCGTCCTCTGGTTGTATGTCAAGAATACTTTTACTAAAGTTTCAACAGCAAATCTCACGAATGTGAAGGGTGCCGCCCAGGCGAGAATTGACGGTAGAGGTTTTGGCTATGGACGGAGATTAATAGTTTAATACTAAGGATTAGGTCATGGGTTTTTTGTCAAACAGTGGATTGAAAATTTGTCTGTAGAAGACAATGGAGATAGAAACTTTCTTTGGTTTTCTTTTTGCAAAAACGTTAATTGAAGAGAAAGAAACGTGTAGTCTGATATTAATATCCAGTTTTTTTTTTTTGGTTGAAAATACTAATATCTTTTTAGAGAAGCTGATGTTGATTCAAATCCAGAAACGTGTAGTCTGATATGTTAATTGAAGGAGATAGAAACGCTTCTCAAAAACAAAAAAGGAGATAGAAACGTGTAGTCAGATACTAATATCTTTTTTGAGGTTAGAAGCTTCAAATAACATTTTCTTTTTGAAGAGAAAGAGAACAAGCAGTATAACCCAAGAAAATGATATTGATTTTTTTTTTGTAGGTTTAAATTAAAGGTGACAATTTCGGACTCGACGCAATTCTAAGTAACTAATTAGTTGTAAGAAAAACAAACAAACAAACAAGAGCTAACCTAACATTTCTAGGATTATTTGAAAATAAATTATTTAATATTTATGATCATCCCAAAATATAAAGTTATTTTCCAAAAATAAGTATTTATATAATATAATTAAAAACATAATTAGTTTTATTAAAATGGGTAAAATCAGCAGTTGAACTGATCCCATCAATTGAACCGCTTATCGATGGCTTGACCGAATTCAGTGACGAAGCCAGGAATTTCGGGTAGGGATGCCCAACTAATATTGAAATAAAAAGAGTGCGTCGGATTTTTGGCCACTTTTCCATAATAAAAATAGTTTTAACCATTTTTAGTCATTATTTAGTTCAAATTCCCACTTTATCTTTTTTTCATTTCTAGGGACCAGTCCATAAATCGGTACTGAAAAATGTACCTCATCAATTTTTTGAAATATAATCAAGCACCTCGTCAGATAACACAAAAAGGGTGTGACTGTGTCAAATTGACTAAAGAAACATGTTTTTGAAAATTATGATTATTTTTTATTTTTACAGAGCATAAGTGGACAATTTGTCCATTACCACATATAAAAATGAAAAATAATACGCCAAATTTAAAATAAGTAGAAGTTTTGATTAAGTCATTGTATTAACTCAATCACACTTTAATATTCATAAATAAATATCAAAATACAATTACATCAATATACCAAAAAGGACAAAAAGAGACACAAAAGAATAATGCAAAAAATCAAGTTAAAGTTTATGGTGGAGCTTAAAAAACGTACAAAATTTTATGAAAATGGAAAAAATGACCAAGACTCATATTTTTCGAGATTCACAAATCAAAATAGAAAAGTGGAATGCAATATAATTGAAGATTTTTTCCCATTTTTTTATTTTTTTATTTATTTTAAGATTAAAAAGTGAAAAGACCAAAATACCCCTACTTTTTTCAAAATTTGATGAGGGCCCGATGCCCCCCTTGGCCCCTACATGACTTCGTCCCGAGTCAGATTGATGGCCTGTACAGTATTTAAAAAACTGCTAACAATAATATTAAACAAAACGAGTTTGGGTTAACATATTATGACCGGCGAACACACGAACCGGGACGCGCGAACCAGAACCAACCCAAATTGATACCCCTAGTTAAAATCTATATTATATATATGATGGTATTATTTGTTAACTACAATACCGTTATAATGAAATTTATAAGTTGTAGTACAAAATATGTAACTTTTTACTAGTAAAATAATATGATTTAAAAAGAAAAAAAAATATCATGAGATTACGTAATTTTTAGACTTAACACGAGTCATCGGAATTATTGTATATACATTAATGGTCAATTAAAAGTAATAAATAAATATAAGGGACAATTACAAAAACTACCCCTCAGGTTTGGGTTAATTACAAAAAGTCTTAACATGTTTCAAAATTACAAAACAACTGCTGATGTTTTATTCTGTGTTAAAGGTAAGTGAAATTGCATTATTTTTGCAAATATAGGGGGGGAGGGGATGTTTGAAATATTTCTGCTTAAGAAGGGGTTGATTGTACTACAGAATCAAACCTCATGGGGTTCTTTTGTGTTTTTCAAAAACATGTGAGGTTTTTTTTTTTTTTGTAAATAATCTGAACCTCGGGGGTAGTTTTTGTGATTATCCCAAAATATAAAGTTATTTTCCAAAAAATAAGTATTTATATAATATAATTAAAAATATGTTTGGGTTAACATATTTCTCATGGTTATTTGTTAAATACAATATCATTAAAAACAAGAAATATCATAAGATTTATAACATGTTTTTAGAGCTTTTTAAAGATCTTGTAAGCTCCTACATATTATAAGATGTTTTTAGAGCTTATAAGATGTTAGATTTTATTTTAAGAATAAGTTGTTGAATTATTTGGATAAGGTAAGATGATGGGGCTTTTAAGATGTTAGTAATGACAATTTTGTAATTAAAATAATAAAAAATAAAGAAGATTGTTGAAATAAAATCTTATTTTGAAATAAAGTTGGGATTCCCAACAATTAAAATTAAAATAAACTAATTTATTTAATTATCTATCCGCGGCCGGATAGTGATTATACTACAGGATCCTATCAAATTATCTTTAATTTTCTCTACAAATTCAAGAAACACATCAAGTAATCTAAGAACCAATAGAAATTTGGGTTTTACATACATTTAAAAATATTATCTTTACTTCCTAAAAAAAATATTATCTTTAAAAAATTTATTTGGTTTATATGCACCTTTTAGTTTCTGATATTTTTGCCACTACGGGATTCAAATCGCAACTATTAATTAGTTTCTAATTAGTATTTTGAATCTCCTATAATTATTACAAATAAATTTGTGACGTTAAATTTTTTAAGTTTTGGACAAATCCCGTGTAATACACGAGTGTTGTTATAGTAACCGACTATATGAGAACAATGTATATATATATGAAAACATATATAAAAGTAACTTCTATAAAATATAATCTATATATACCAAAAGACTAAATCCCTCGGAAATATTTCTCATCTTTCATTTCTTTTTTTCCAAAAATATTAATTGGTAAATTGTTCTATAAATTTTAACAACAACAACTCAACAAGTAAATCTCTTTGGGCCGGCCATTTTATGGGGAGTACAATTGGTGAATCCGGCCCACTTAATGTTGATTCCTGTCCTTTGGATTAAATCCAACGAATCGTAACCGTTAAAACACGTCTGTTGGCAAAATATAAAGCCGTCGGCATATCTAATCCTGCAAAGTGCAAACGCTTCTATTACGCTGTGACCTGGCAATAGGGTTTGAATGTGAATTTTTGGGGTTTTCATCTTTGAGGTAATATACTTTTCCTGTATATGACATGTGTTCATATGAATATCTAAGTAATTGATTTTGTTATGGGCTCATGTTTAGGGTTGATTTTGGGGTTTACTGGTGAATTCTTATTATTTCATTTACCAAATATGAAAAGTCAGTCCCTTGTATTCAAAAAAGAAAAAGAAAACCCTATCCCCTCTCTTTGACTTGAGCAGGGCAAAATTTTCCTCTTAAATTAATTTCCTATTTTATTGTTCTGAATGTGCTTTGTTTGATGTTTAACTAGTAATATATACAAAAGGTGCAATGGTGAATTTTTGTTACATTTCTAAGTCTTTTCATGGGCCATGGCTGTAAAAATTCCTCCTCTTTGGTATACTGTAATCTATTCTTTTTTCTTTTTTTTTGGAGCAACAGATATATAGTTTATAGAGCGAAAAACCCAAAAAAAATAAAACTGATTGAATTGTTAAGTTAATTAGTTATGTTGATGCTGACGATGTACGGCTCATCATTGCTAGGAAATTCGGTAACAAGGAATAAGAGCTCCTTGTCTATCCACATGCAAGGGCGGAGCCAGGGTGGGCCGATACACGAAAATGGGGTGGGCCGAATGGAAAATCCAAAAAAAATTAATACAAATTATAACTAATTTTTTTTTTTTTTTAAATCCTCACTAAATTTTTTTTTTTTAAAAAAAAATGGGCTGGGCCAGGGCCCAGACTGGCCCAGCCCTGTCTCCGCCAGTGTCCACATGAGTCATTTATTTACTCCATGCTTCTTTGTTTTTAGATTCCCGTAATTCCTGCCCCTTGAGCCTAAAATATAGCTATCTCATTTCATATAATTTCTCCCTTTGTTGAGTCAACATATCATCATTCCGTTCATTTTCCCTTTTGAAAATCTTGTTGGTTGTTTAGGCTAATTTTGTGCCAGAAGTTAGTATTTGAGAGGTTCTTTTTGTTTGCTTTGTACAATTTTGGATGCTTAGTTCTTTACAAGTGTGTGTATATGAATTGATTTTGAAATAAATCCTGATTCTAATTTGAATAAAAAAAATATCGTTTCAACATGAAATTATGAGTGTAACCAATACTGGAAATCTGAAACAAGTATGAGCACCATATTTCATGCAAAACACCTTTTACTGTTCTTCAACATGAAATTATGAGTGTTTTAAGTAATCTTAAGTCGATAATGTTTCTTTAATTTTCTTTTTCTTTTTGGATTGTGTTTTTTTCATTTTCTCATTTTTTTATAGTCTCAGGAAGAGCTGAATGGAGAAGAATGTGATATGATTGAAATATATAAATGTACTCACTATAAAGAGAAAGATGGTTGGTCAAGAGTTGAGGCTCAAGAGAATTGGGTAATCATTCACATACACATTTTTATTGTATATCTTAACTTGTGTCATGATATTAATTGTATATTTGTATGTCCAATATTCAAATAGGAGTTGAAGATATCAAAGCGAGCCCAATATACGGTGGAAGGAATTGAGAAGAGTGTCGACGAAATAGTTCTTGAGGTACTTAGCCATGGATCTGGTTATATAAAGGGCATTGGCTATGGCCCAAAAACCTCCAAGTAGACGCACCACATCGTATGACTCAAGTACTCGACAACTGCAGAATAAACTTCAAGAGACACAAGAGAAGTTACAAGAATCGAATCTCAGTGAGTGGGCTTAAGTCACAAGTGGGTGATTGAAAGACCAAATTTCAAAAGGTGCTTGTATTGAAAAGCTTATGGCATTGCGAGAGAGAATAATCTCTAAGCCGATATAATTAATCTAAGTACTCTTTTCTTTTGGTTTGGATATTTAATATTTTTTTTACTGACATTATTCAAGTAGTTTATTGTCCATTTGAAATATGGATATCTTATCATTTCTCTTATATTAATAAATAACCGCATTCTACTTAATCAAACATGATTGATTTTATTTTTATTTTTATTTTTCATGCTTTACTGCATTTGAACTTGCACTTTGTAGTATTAGTAATGTATTGATAGAATATTTTACAAATTAATATTTAAATCATTATATATGCACAAAAATAAAAAAAAAATGTGCCAATTACATTGCCTATAATACCTATTTTCATGACAATTATGTTGTTATGTAAGAAAGTTATAAATTGGTGACAATGAATTATTTCGTAACTTAAACACTCTATTACAATAAACTTAGTCGTCACCAAAAAAATCTATTCTTTGACGATATACAATTTGTCATTAAAAATACACTATAATGATGACTTACATCATCACAAATATCTTCAAAACTTGTCATTGTATAAATTTATTATGTGACGATACATTTTGTCACCACATATTAATTTTTATGACGGACGATTTCATCATTATTTTGGCGCAATTAGCGACGCTGATAAGTTTTGTCATATATTATAATTGTTTCCATGACAAATAAAATCATCACGTTACATATTCCTTTGGTGACAACACATATCTCGTTGTTGAATCATAATTATTGGTGACACATTATTTTGTCATTATAAATATACATTAAGTGACACGCAATATTTCGTAACGTTAAATCACCTCTTTCATGACAAGCTGTGTAATATATGATGAAATTATAAACACAACCGCGACACCAAATTTCGTCATTAGAATTTGATGAATTTGGCAATGCGATCATGGTCGTCACTAAAAATTAATACTATGATGACAAAACATGCGTTCGTCATTAAAAAGATACTTTTTTGTGACAAAGAAATAATATAGACGACAAAAATCTTATCGTTGATGTGACGATGTAGGCGTCACAATAAATGATACAAATCGTGACAATCGTTATTAGCGTGACCAAAGGTTAATTTTGTAGTGACAAATTGCGAAAATCGTCATGTATACCTTTTATGACGGGGCTACAATGACGATCTTTATGACGCTCAATTTTCGTCATCGAATACATTTAGTGACGAAAAAACAAGTTTATATGACGATATTTTTCGTCATGTTATCTCATATTTCTTGTAGTGTAATGTTGAGTATAAGTATTGGATAATTGAATTTGGTTTGAATCATGGAGTACATAGCTTTTTGTCCTGGTTTTATCTAGATTTGGGGAAGAAGACGATGGGTGATACGATGACCCTATGTGGCACGATGATACACTCGACTGTGTTACTTTGATCGTGTCATCGTGTAGCACAATTGCAGGACCAAGATTGCAATTATGATCATGTCATTGTGCCTCATAGCACGATGGCATAATCAACTAATCAAGGTTGCAAGTGATCGTGTCAAGTGTCGCACTATTCAACAACAATTTTAAACTGTAAAAAATGAGTGAAAAATGAGAAATAACACACTTTAAGTTGTAAAGTAAGAAAATACTTATATTATTCGTCAAAATGAATTCAATGTTGTCCAAATTTGCAACAATATGGCTGTTGGAAAATCTAGAGTTTTTACTGAAAAATATTCCAGTTTTGCTCAAAAAGAAGAATGTGGGTGGGTGTAGGGAAGAAGATTATAAGTTTTAATAAAAGATGAGGGTCTATATAGAGATTTGAGGGAGTGTTTTTTCTTTTTTTTGGGAAAATATTGAGGTGTGTGTTTTGGAACTTGTGTACGTGGGTAAAAGTATTATAGTCTTTTGAATTAATGTCATTTTTAAAATTATATGAAGACACTACAAGAAAATAATCAAATTCCAACAAAATTGAAAACTGTTGGAATTTTAAAATTCCAATGGAAATTCCAATGCTACATTATACCGTTGGAAAATTCCAACGATAAACAAAATCGTTGGTATAAACTGTTGGAATTCCCATTGGGATTTAAAATTTCAACAGAAATTCCAACACCACAACCATTGGAAAATTCCAATAGTAATAAAATCGTTGGAAGTACTATTGGAATTTTAAAAATCCAAACATAAATTTCATCGCTAACACATACTATTGGAAAATTCCAACAAAAATTCCAATGGTAAATAAAATATTAGAATTAATCATTGGAATTCCTATTGGAGTTTTTAAAATTCCAACGGAAATTCCAATGGTACAACAGGTTGTTGGAAAATCCATTACAAATTCCAATACCATTGGAAATTTTTAATAATGGTTAAAAGATTTGCTAGTATTATCCATATCGATAAAATATATCTTCTCTTCTGCAGTTAATCATATTAAAACTACATAGTTAAATGTGCCCGACTTAGGACAAATTGATGATGGGTGACCTACTGGGATGTTAAAAATATTAGATAATGGGATAAAATGATGAATAATCCAATGGATATATACCATTAGAATTACCATTGGACTACATTACAATGGTATAACTCCGTTGGAATAATCATTGGAGTTTTTTCTAACGATTATATATATTCCAATGGATATACCGTTGGACTAAATTCCAATGGTATAACTCTGTTGGAATTAGTGTTGGAAAAATGTTGGAGTTTTTTTCCAACAGTTGTATATTCCAATGGAGAAATAACGTTGGAAGTGCTGTTAGAATATTTTTCCATTTGAATTTCTATTGGAATTTTGCCATTCCAATGATCATTTTACCAACGATGCATTTTCTGTTAGAATTACCATTGGAATCGATAATTCCAACGGTAGTTGGCCAAATTCCAACAGATTTTTCTAGTTAGAATTTCCTTGTTTTCTTGTAGTGAGATGAATGTAATTAGAGTTTTCGTGGTGCGAATAGTGTCCCATAAAATAAATGTGTCAAAAATCAGTTTACATTGAACATAATAAGGTCATAAAAACCCAATAAAATCTTATTATATATTATATTATATTATACTAATTATTTAAAGTTTCGTAAAAAAAAATATGATTACCTTAATCAATATGTGGAATAAAAATTAGGGTGACGTTATTTGCACCCCCAAAATCTCTAAATACACTCATTTTTTTAATACAATCTCACCCTTTTTTATAAACAAATAATTTAATTAATACACCTCCAATATTCCCAAATTTACCATTCCCCATTTAAACTCAAATTCTTCCCAAAATATAAACTCATCCATCTCATACACCCAATACACCAATACGCACAACATTGTTGCTGCAAAGGCAAAGAAAAAAAAAATAAATCGAAAGGCACCTTATGTTTCATTTTTCAAAAACATCCCAACAGTAACATGTTTTAAATATGTTGAAAGAGAAGGGTAAAATTAATAATTAATTTTGTTGAAAGGGAAAAAGGGCGTGAGCTCTATTCACTGGTGTGAATTGGAAATACTTTATGCAATTTAACGATGAAGTTTTTCCATCTCAATCAAATGAAAAACTAAGCATATTCATTCTTCAGACGTAGTCCTCTTCTTTGAGCATTTTCATGGTATTTTTAGTTTTCTATCTTATTCTTGTATTGTTTTTTTGGATATTTCGATAGTCGATTTGTGATTTTGAACTGCTCTTGATGACGCGATACAACAACCATTTGTAAAATTAGGTATGAGAGGAAAATATGTAGTTTTTGTGGAAGAAGATTATAAGTTTAAAAAGTTGGTGTATTTAGAGGTTTGTTGGATGTATCTAGAGTTTTGGTTGGGTACTAAAGATATTGTAGTCTTATCACTTATGACAATTATCTCTATCTCTATTTCTATCTCTATCTCTATCTCTACTAAAAGAGTGAATGTTTCTGCAAAAATATAATTGGACTAAAATACCCTATATTTTAAGTATTGATAAAATTAGGTTTAAATGGTAAAAATCTAAATTAAAATTAGATTTAAATGGTAAAAATATAAATGACAGAAAATGAATATTTCTGGTTTCTCAAGGGACGCATCTTTTCGTGTCCTCTTCAATTTATTCGTACCCTGAGTCTTCAATTCCTTAGAGAACAAAAGAAGACAAAAAAAAACATTTGGTTTGCTTTTAGATGGGGAGTTTGCAACGAAGTCCACCTCCTACTTCTCGCCAATGCACAACCACCAAAAAGCTCGCACATCGGACGGCGCCTGGACCAATGGATGCGTGACGGCCATAACCTGGTGAAGCGGTGAGTGGTGGCTTCAACTTTCGGCCTGGCAACGGTCTCCTTGCTTCTAGATCTTGGCATGGTGCAACCGACTGCTGGCCGGCGGCTTGAAGGATGGTGTGCTAGATCACGAACGTTCGTGGTTTTGGTTGCTAGTTGGTGACAGTGAACGGGTCGGAGGCATCGATTGATGGGATTGCTGGCCGGAGTCTTGAAGGGCGATGTGCTAGATCGCGAACGTTTGTGGTTTTGGTTGTTGGCTGGTGATGTGAACGGGTCGGAGGCGTCGATTGATGGTGTTGGGAGATGAGGATGTGCACATCTTTGACAACTAGAAGATGGCTTTTTGGTAATACTTCTGTAAATTTGGGCCTTTTATGATAATATATCTATTTTATATGTTGATTTTTTCAATGATTGATTTTGGAATTATGTAAAGTAATGTTCCGCTATTATTTTGCTATACAGTTATTCGACCCAGAAGTCCTAGAAAGGGTTGCTTTATTGACACCATTAGATTATTTTTTCCACTTCGTGTTTCAAATTTAGAATCTAGGATCACTATCATATGGTAATAAAGGGGCCACACTATTGTTGCTAACTAATAAGTATTAATCCACTGACACAAGAATTTGTTTTAATTTCTTCACTTTTTATTCTTTTCCATTGGTCGAAGCATTTCTTTTCTAGGATGTATACAAGAGTTGGCAAATAGAGGCCAGGTACTTCATTTTATGTGATGTATTGTGGGTAGATTTTGTTTATTTTCTTGGGTATAGAGAACTCTTTACGGTGAGTAAAGGCACTAAATGTGAATAAAGTCATTCACAATGTAGTTTTAGAGTAGTCGTCAACACTCATTTTCTTTTGTGATTTTCAAATCTTGGTAGTCTTTTTAATTTGTCTTTAGTTTTTGTTAGAGGATGTGATGATTGGGGTTTACAGTCATGGTAGCCTTTTCAGTTTGCCTGATCTTCATAAGTTTTTTTCCTTCTAATCATGATAGTCTCTTTTATTTTTATTTTTTAATTCTTTGTTGTTGTGGGGGAGTATGGTTTAAGGGATCTAAATATCGGTAGTGATTTGTATTTTGCAAACTGCCATGGTTTTGTAAAGTTTTTTAGCATTGAGTTTTTTACATACCTATCGTGTTTAATGTTACATTGATGCATGTTTGGCTTAAATTTTTGGTATTCTTATTTTTGTTCTTTGTTTTTCTTTAAGCTATTTTGTGTGAATTACTGAATTGTGTCAATAAATTAGTAATGCCCTTATTAGTGTTTTTGGTAGTGTTCATAAAATGCTTGAACTAATGTCAGTTAGTTTTTTAGGTGGTGTCCACAATATGCATGCATAAACTATTTCAGGTTGTGTTTCTTAACAACTAAGATCACAAAATGGTCTTTCAAAAAACATGAAGATGATGCATTCTGCTTGTGCCAAAAAGAATTTTGGGTCAAAATTTATCTTCCCTTTTTTTTTTACTAATGAAGATTTTTAGCATTGAGTTTTACGTTGATATTTTAGGTTAAATTTTTTGTATTCTTATTTTTGTTCTTTGTTTTTCTTTAGGCTACTTCGTGTGAATTATTGAATTGCACCAATTAAATAATAATGCTCTCATTAGTTTGTTTGGTAGTGTTCACAAAGTGCATGAATTATTGCCATTTTTTAGGTAGTGTTCGCAATGTGCATAAAATGTTGCCAACTGTGTTTCCTAACAATTAAGATCAGAGAAATAGAATTCTTGGTCAAAATTTATATTTATTCTATTTTTAAAATAAAAATAAAATAATATCACATCACTTTATCGTTAGTATATATCAACTAAAGATAAAATGTAAAGTTGAGATTAACTTAATCTTTAATAATGGACAAGATATAATAGCTCAATAAGAAAAAACATTATATGATGAACCAATTAAAGAATTAAATAACATCTCAATTTGTCAATGTCAAACAAAATAAGAACCAACGCTCATGAATACTAGATATAATATTATAATGAGTAATAGTTCATATAATAAGTTTTGAATATTGAAATTTTAACTTGTTTCCTTAATTAGTTTTATGCTGATCGATTTTAAATTGTTTCTTTAATTAGTTTTATGTTGATCAATTTTATTCGCAACCGTTGGTTCCGAATATTGTAGAAGCTTAGTAAATTTAATCAATATATCATGAAAATAATTTTAATGAGATTGTTAGTCTTGTTAAATATATTTTTTACATGTAAATATTTATTGGTGGATTTTCTTATGGCCTACTTTAGTTTCTTTTTGTAGTTGAAGTGAATCTATTTTGAAAAGTACTTATGTATTTGCTTAGAATTAGAATGGATGTGGGATATGCAAGGTTTAAAATATAGAACAAGTTGCAATCTTGAAAAGTTTGAGAAACTTCTTACATCATTATAAGCGGAAAATTATGAGTGCAATGTGCTATACGGAAACTGCCATTTATTTATTTATTTTTGAACGAAAATATTATTAAGCTAAATGCAAGGTACAAAATTTATCAAGATGGGCCACCACAACAGACGGAGGCTCCACCCACGTTGTCGGACTAGCGTATGAATACGACGCCCTAGCAAGAACATGAGCAACTATATTCACTTGACGACATACATACTGAACCGAAAATTTTGGTTCGGAAACAAGACGCAACTGACTAGCTCTAATCTGTCTACCAAACTCAGTTCGGGCATTCTCATGATTCCTAATAGCGTCCACTACGCCCTTAACATCCAGTTCGAAAATGACCTTTGTGAAACCCATATTCTTAGTCCACTTTAACCCTTCAAGGTGCCTCTACATTCCCCTTCAAGATCGATATATCACCTTGAAAACAACATGAACACCTCGTAAGTCAAGCGCTACGATAATCAGAGGGGGTGAATAGATTATCTCCATCTTTTCGATTTCGCCTCTTTTAATAATCGAATGCTCAAACACAATAATAAAGGTGCGGAATGTAAACAACACACGTCGATTTAAAGAGGTTCAACCCACCTAGGGCCTAATCCTCTACCACCCCAAAGATATCCGGGATGGATTTCAAAAAAGAAAAAGAATTTTATTAATTACCAAAATTAATACAAATTCAACTTACAACACCTTGAAGAGCACCACACTCTTCTTCAACACCACTTTTGAGATTACCGCAATCTCTTCTTGAAGATTACCACAATCTCCAACGGCACCTTGTGAAGATTACCACAATCTTCAACCTTGAAGAATACCAAATTCTTCAACACCTCAATAAGAAGATCACCACAATCTTCTTCACCTATCACCTAGATCATCCAAGTGTGTTCTTACCACAAGAGCACTCACAAGGATATCTTGTGTTTGAATGATAACCAAAAATCAAGATTACAACTCAATAATGAATAATACAATTTGAGTGCAAAGTGTAATCAAGAATAGCCTAGACCTCAAAGATGTGAAAGTGATAAGCTAGGCAAATTTACAACAAGAATAATAACAATGAAAGACCAAGTATATGCTTGAAGTGTATCTTGTTGTGTTGTATCTCAATTGTTGTCATGGTTGCTCCAAAACTTCCTCTATTTATAGGAGATGATTGATCAAGCATAGGCTCCTCTTGGGGATTGAAAATCTCTGAGAAAAATACAATTAAAATCAAGAATATAGCATGTTAGAAATCAATCCCACAATTTAAGGAAATGTGTGTCTTTGTCAAACGGTCATATTTTTCTTTGTCAAGCTGCACGAGGCGACGGTGCCGCACGTAAATAAGAGAATTAAGAACACTTTGAAGATTTCAACAGGGCGACCGGTCGACATAGGCCGACCACCGGTCGACCCCGTTTCAACCGGTCCCCCCTTATTTCAAAAATGCAAGGTTTTAGTTCTGCTTTCAACACCAACTTGCAGTGCCGGTCGACCCAGGCGGCCGACCCGATTTTCCTTCCGTCTCATTTTCTGTTTCAAAATCATCTTGGTGCACGGGTTGCCCTATGGGGCGGACCAGGTCGACCACGAGACAGAAATGTTGTCCAATTTTTGTCGAAAAATAAAACTCAAGAAATACTCGAAATTTTAGTAAAAATATTTTAAACCAATCGGGAGTATTTAGACAACATTTAGAAATCTTGTTTAGGAGTAAAAACCCATTGACATAAAAATATTAAAAGTGTTGTCCATTATTATCAAAAATGAACTTGAGGAAATACTCCGGGAAAATATTAAAACAATTTAAATTCATTAAGGGGAATTTGGACACCCTTAAAAACATTGTTTTGGTGACAAAATAAAATCATCAAAATTAAGATAAAACATGTATCAAACAATCTCCCCCTTTTTGATGATTACAAACCAAAACAATTTTTACACAAACTAAGAGAGCAATTTTAGAAATGATTTTCCGGTGAAAGCATTTGACCATTTGGAAGCAACCAAAATTTCCAAAAATATTAAAGCAACCAAGTAGGGAGTAAATATATTCAATAATAAGCACAAGCTCCCCCTATCAACAAGCATATCAAGAATAATGTAAAAGCAATTTTTTCATAAGCTAAAAGCTTTAGCTTTTACAAATTGTTCAAGAGCTTATAAGCTCCCCCTGTCACAAAACATCATTAAACAATTATAGAAGTCCATCAAGCAACAATTTGACTAAAAACGAATCACAACTTATGGCTTTTATGAGCCATAGCTTATAGGTTTTATGACAAGCTTTTATTAGCTTCTTTGAGCTAATGAGCCAATATCCTGTTTCTCCCCCTTTGGAATCATCAAAAGAATGTTAGGATGATAAAAACATCATACAAATATATCAAAGTAAAAGCAAACGAGACGATTTATCAACCATCGAGCAAATTATACATAAAGTCCAAGGAAAATGGGAGAATTGTAACATAAGAGATCCATAAGCTCATTAGTTAGCTAAAAACATGATTTCAAAAAGATTTTAAGACATTTTGAAGCAAGAGAATCATGTAGAAGTTGAAAGTTTCATAGCGACATTTCATCAAACACCTTGGGTGCGTAAAAATAAAAGAGGTTGTATATAGTCCTTGTAAAAGTTTCAAGCCAAAAATTTTCATATCATCAATCAACCTCATTCCAAAGCTCAATAAGATCATATGCAACATACGCAATATTTGTTCATCAAATAAGAAGCTCAAAGTAGATTCTCAAGGGTTCAACCCAATTGAGATAAGCTAAGAAGGATCAAGGCATTACAAATGCCAAAAATTAGAGCATCCATCAAGTAATATAAGTCATGCCTTAAACAATACATGTATCAAATGTCCCAACATATCCAACTAAGCATAAAGATCAAAGTATTAAGAGAAGCACTTTTACCATCAAGTACTTCATACCAATTTTCAAACCATGCCATATAAGAGTATTTTTACCATCAAATACTCCATCAAAATCATGATCATCCACAAGTCATTATCAACTTGCAATTTTAACCTTTTAAGAAAAACAAGCAAATATCATTAGTACAAATGAGTTTTACAAAGGTTCATAAAAATACAAAGCATTATTAAAAAATGCTAGAAAGTAAAGGGGGTGGGGACATCATTCCTCATCCGAGGAGAAGCAAGTTCCGGGAATGAGATCTTTGATAAATTTCTTCAATTTGCCGATTGACTTTTTCAAGCTAGAATTTTCCTTTTTCACAATCCGGAGCTCTTTTCTAAGAGAGGCCACATCTCTAAATGTTTCTCTTTCCACTTTGGCCATTCTCTCTTTGAGATTTAGATCTTCAACGTCCGACTCGTCTTCATCTCTTTCCTCCCTAATTTCTTGTTCATTTCCCACATTCTCTTCTTCATTTTCCTCTTCATTCCCCACATTCTCTTCTTCATCATCTCTTTGTTCGTCAAACTCACCTCTTCCAATATTTTCAACCTCATTGTCATTAAAGAAATCATCCCGAGGTTGTTGTTGATGTCGGGCACGTCCCCTAGCGGCTTTGGTAGGAACCCGTGGTAAATATCGCCGCATTCTTACCATTTGTAGGATGTTGTCATTATCAAAATCATTGTGACGAATTTCAGTATTCATTTCATTTTCCGGGTATCCCGATAAATATAGGAGACGGCAAATCAAATTACCCAAGGTATATTTTTTCTTGGTAAGCTTTCTAGATTCCAACAAGCAATACACAAAGATTGCCCCATAATTTACTCTTTCTCCTTGAACAATCTTATAGGTGAGAAAGAGTTCGAGATTACTTGGAAGTTTTACTTCCTTTCCACAAACACAATAGGAGCAAATGATAGATATAATCCGATAATTTGGCGGCATTGCCGAGTATGTCACTTCGGGATATACTCCTAAAAAGGTTTTCACATCATCTAGTGAAACACCTAAAATGTTATCATCCCAATGAGCGCAATCCACATTGACCACTCCATCATTTGGCACGTTAAAGTGATTACAAATATCGGCCAATGTCCATGAAAAATGCCTACCATTAACAAAAGTGTGAAGTTCCAACGGATTATCTACCGTGGCATTAACAATCCACATATTTGCATAAAAAAGTCTTATAAGCTCGTCATCATAATGCAAACATGGATTATCCCAAAGTGAAACCCATCCTTGAATTTCAAAATAAGCTCTAATATCCGGAAATTCATCATGAAATACTTGAAAACGAACCATACTAGTGCACACAATTTTCTTATCATTCAATCCAATATTCTCATAATGTTCCTCCGCAAGTTTATTTAAAAATCGAAATCTATTAGCTCTAGAGGGAGGCTCGTAGAGGAGTGATAACTTACTAGAGTCCCAATGAATGCTCGATTTTGAAACCTCGGCTCTTAATTCGACAATCTCTCTCCGTAGTTTCGATTTTGATAGTCTCCTTGTAGAATATCATCTTGTTGGGATTGGAAGAAGATTCTCCCCTTTGCCTCCTTCTCCTCTTTTGAGGATTTCGTTCGGTAGAATTTCTTGGAGGTGCCATATATGTAAGATTCTTGTGAAAATAAGAAGATTAGCAACAAGAATCGTGAAAAATGATGAAGAATTGAAGATTCTAGAGAAAAGGGGATGAAAAATCGTGCCAAGGGTTTGAGAGATTTCCTGCGTCTGTTTTGAGAACTGAAGACAGAACGTTTTTAAGTGTAAAAAATGGCATGGGCGACCGGTCGAGGTAGGGTGCGACCGGTCGACATGCAGGGCGACCGGTCGCCCCTGCTTTGACCGTCCCAGGTAATTTTTTTCTTTTCCAAGAGTTTTCCAAAACTCTATTTTTCACCCCAAAAGTTTTGAAACTTTGCAAAAAGATAATTTTGGACTATATCCAACAAATATGGGTTTCGGGAAAACATATATTCGGTACGGGTTGCCCTATAGGGCGACCGATCGACCACGAGACAAAAATGTTGTCCAATTTTTGTCGAAAATAAAACTCAAGAAATACTCCGAAAATTTAGTAAAAATATTTTAAACCAATCGGGAGTATTTAGACAACATTTAGAAATCTTGTTTAGGAGTTAAAACCCATTGACATAAAAATATTAAAAGTGTTGTCCATTATTATCAAAAATGAACTTGAGGAAATACTCCGGAAAATATTAAAACCATTTTAAATCATTTAGGAGTATTTGGACAACCTTTAAAAACATTGTTTTGGTGACAAAATAAAATCATCAAAATTAAGATAAAAACATGTATCAAACACACCCCACTATGAATGTCCCTGTATCATCCCTTATCACCATACCAATTCCATAAGAATTTTGCTCTTTGAAGAAAGCGGCGTCAATATTACACTTGACAGTACCAGCAGGAGGTAAATGCCACCCTTTGCAGCCACCTCTTATACTCGACAACTGATACACACGAGCCTGTTGTGCTGCAGTCCAAACGTCCAGGTAAGCCCATGCATTTTTTACTGTCAATTTTGCATTCAACTGAGTGTTTTTCCAAAGCTTCCCATTCCTTTGTTTCCATATATTCCAAACAATCATTCCCAGTCTGCACATAAACTCATTCGATCTGTCATTCAATAATGACGAGAACCAAGCTGTGAAAGATTCAACATTATAACTCGTTCGATTTACAATTCCCCATAAATTACTTTCTCGCCAACATTCTTCAGCAAAAGGACACGTAATGAACGAATGCCAAGTATTTTCAAGCTGAGATTCACACAAGACACATACCTGGGAAACTTGCATCCCTCTCTTCGCCAAGTTGTTCCTCGTTGGAAGGCAATTTTGACAAGCCCGCCATAAGAAAAATTTTATTTTAGCAGAATGTGTAGCTTCCATAGTGTGCTCGACCCTCCATATTACCGTGGTTTCCATCAATTATAGAGTTTACAAGCAACCTATACCCCGTCTTCACCGTGTATACCCCTGTTTTGGAGAAACTCCAAATTTTCTGATCCTCTTCATCTGTTTCACACAGTGGTATTTGAAGTATTTGATATGTATCCCTACGATCAAACAATTCTTCAATGACATTCAAGTCCCACTCATATGTGTCTGGTATGAATAGTTCGTTTACTGATATATCTTCCAATCCTTCAACTTGTGGAGTGCGAATGAAGAAGTCGTTTGGGTCCCTGAGCCATGGATCTTTCCATACCTTAATATCTGTCCATTCCCAATAATCCACCTTGTTCCCAACTTCAATAACTGTCTAGAACTCCAGATGCTACGCCAAGTGAAACTGGGATTCGACCCAATATTTGCACTTAAGAAGTCCCCACGAGGGAAGTATTTAGCTTTGTATAACCTGCATATGAGAGCATCTGAGTCAGAAACTAATTTTCAACCAAGTTTAGCCAGCATTGCCAAGTTGAAAAAATGGAAATCCCGAAATCCCAAACCTCCAACTTCTTTAGATGCACATAACTTGTCCCAACTCATCCAGTTAATCCCGCGACCTCCGTCTTTCTTCGATCCCTACCAAAATGAGTTGATCATGCGCTGAAGTTCATCCCCCAATGACACTAGTATTAAGAAAACGCTCATACAATATGCCGGGATAGCTTGGGCTATTGACTTAATGAGGACGCTCTTGCCTGCTTTAGATATCAGTTTATTTCTCCAATTTTGAATATACGACCATAAATTATGTCGAATATACCCAAAAATTTCTTTTTTCCTTCGACCGATAAGAGAGGGCATCCCCAAATACTTACAGTGTTGCGACTGAGGTTGAACTCCATCAAAGATCCTCATAATTTCACCTTGTTGATCTTGTCCCACATTGTTGCTCAATAGTATATTTGATTTTTGCAAATTTACAGCCTGCCCAGAAACAGCTTCATATTGATTAAGAATGTGTTTGACTTGTAAAGCTTCCTCCTTATTTGCTTCAAAAAACAAGTAGCTATCGTCGGCAAAAAATAAATGAGAGACCACTGGAGCACCCCGACAAATTTTGATACCATGAACATGCCCTGATAATTCTGATTTCCTATCATGGCTGTGAGACCTTCAGCACATAGAATGAATAAGTACGGGGAAAGGGGATCCCCTTGACGAAGCCCTCGCTTTGGAATTATTGGTCCTAATAGCGAACCATTAGCAATCACTGAATAAGATATCGTCTTCACACATAGCATAACCATTTGTACCCACCTCGCATGAAAGCCCAATTTAAGCATGATATTTTCCATATAAGCCCAATCGACTCTATCATACGCCTTACTAATATCGATCTTCAACGCCGCCATACCTTTTTTTCCTTTGGATTTACGTTTCATGTGATGTATAATTTCAAATGCCACAAGAACATTATCCATTATAGATCTTCCTTTGACAAAGGTCGACTGAGTATCAGAAATTATAAAAGGAAGGATACATTTGAGTCTGTTGGCTAGTACCTTGGATATAATCTTGTAAAGTACATTGCACAAAGAGATAGGCCTTAAATCCTTCATAGTCTTTGGCTGCTGGCATTTAGGCACAAGCACAATATTTGTATCCATCAAACCTTCCGGAAATGCGATTCAGCGACCATGATGAACTTACTGGAAAATATCGTCCCCTATCAAACTCCAAAAATGTTGGAAAAATGCGGGGTTGAAACCGAAGTCGGGCAGGCGATTTATCGGGATGCATAGCAAAAATCGCATTCTTAAATTCTTCCTTAGTAAACGGCTGTAGCAGAATATTGTTTTGTTGTAGAGTCACCTTGGGTAGCACATGAGCCAAGTCCAATTCATTATTAATATTACTAGCAACAAACAAGCCCTGAAAATAATCCATCGTTATTTCTCCGATAGCTCGATCAGTATCATGCCACACCCCGTTTCTATCTTGCAATGTCTGAATATGGTTACTTTTCCGACGTGCCGACGCCGCCGCATGAAAGAATTTAGTATTAGAGTCCCCTTCCCGAAGCCAGAATGTTTTAGCCCTTTGTTGCCAGTGGATTTCTTCCTTATTTAATAATTCCACGTACCTTGCTCTTGTGTTTTTGTATCTCTCCACAGAGATTGAATCTTCAAAATTTCTGAGGTATTCCATCTCCTTATGGCATTTAGAGAGTTCTGATCTGAAGATGTTCATTTGTTTCCTTCCCTATCGATTTAAAAGCTCTGAACAACCTTTCAGCCTACTCAAAATATCAGGGTATACCCCATCACCCCAACCTTCGTGCATAATTTCGTGAAGCTCGGGCTCGGATAGCCATTTGTTCTCAAACCGGAATGGCCTATACTTCCTTTGCTGCTGTATAAATGTAGTATTAAGGAGTAGAGGAGTATGATCCGATATAGGGGCGCACAAATTTAACAATCGCACATGTGGAAATAATGAAAGCCAACTACTTGACACAAGAGCTCTATCAAGTCGTTCCTCTACAGCATCAACAGTACCTTTACGTGCCTCCCAAGTGAATTGATATCCAATGAGTGGGATATCAATTAAATTGCAGTCATTCACCAATCTCGAAATCCCCGATACAACCAATTTGGATGTTCAACTCTACCCTTTTTATCCGTAGGGTGAAGAAGATCATTGAAATCCCCAATACAACACCACGGAATATTGTGTATTCCATGAAGTTGTCGAAGCAACCTCCATGATTCCTTTCTTTTACTACGTTTCGGGTAACCATAAAACCCGGTCAACCTCCATTTTCCCTTGTCGTCATTAATTTCCATAACATGATTGTTAGAATACCCAAATACAGAACATGTATCAATCCCTTTCCAAAGCACACATATACCCCCACTTCTTCCAATTCTATCCACCACAAATAACCCATCATATTTGATTCTTGACCGAATATGTTCCAACTTAGTAGCATGTGACAAGGTTTCAAATAAAATGATAATATCTGGTTTATGGGAACGAACTAGGTCACAGATTACCGGAATTGCCCGTGGGTGCCCCAACCCACGACAATTCCAACTGAGGACGATCATGGCTCCTGGCAGACCCCGGAGCCATGGCCTGCCAATAAAAAATGTTGTTGTGGACTGCTAGACGAAGGACTGTTAGATGTGGTCGGGGCCAGAGCATTTGACAGGGGGTTTTGGATGTTGGTCTCCTCATTAGTAATGACCCGTTTCCGCTTTCTTTCCTCCATTATTTCAAAATTCTCATCATCCGGATTGTTGATGTAGTTATTAGTAACTGCCATTGGTAAGAGGTTTTGTCCCCTGATTTCCTGCTGATTAGTCTCAATACCAAGGAAGTTTTTTGTAACCGTATGCAACTGCAAATTTGAATTTCCGCTGCCCTCACGCACAACTATTCCATGCAAGCTTCGCCGGAATTTGGAGCTCCGACCACTGCTAGAACCTGGTTCATCATTCTTGCCAGAAGAAAATTGAAAACACTGATTTGCTGGTGGACCTTTGGGAGGCCTGATCTCCTTCATGTTGTCATCAACCTCAATTAACCACTTATCACCACTATTCTCCGTGCTCTTCCGAGTAACTCCTCGCAGATTGGGACCCCATTCCTTCGGAGGTTCGCCGTCCGGCCAAGAGAAACGCTTCTCGCAAAACCTCTCTGTATGAGTCAACATACCACAAATAAAACAGAAGGACCCTAATCTTTCAGATTTGAATTCCACAACTGACCATTCCCCTCCTTGAAGTTTCACCTTCTTGAACCTCTTAAGCGGAACACGGATATCAACATTCACCCTTATCCTCATGAATGATCTCCAAACTGATGATGAATTCTTTGGATCGTACTCCACAAATGATCCAATAAAATTCCCAAGTTGTCTACCAACATTCTCATTCAAACACCCTATAGGTAGGTTAAAAATTTGAACCCAAAACAGCAGAGAGTGCATAGGAATTGTCATTGGCACAACACTTGGATATAATTGAGCCAACATAAGCATCAAGTTGTCAAATGACCAAGGGCCACCATCCAATATACGCTGCAAATCAAGTTTATGGTAGAACTGGAATAAGAACCGCTGATCTCCGATATCTTTAACCGACATACCCTTAACTGGTCTCCAGATCGCTGTCAATCGATGTTTCGTGATATTAAAATTGACACTCCTTTCAGAAATGAACTTTCCAACCAGGCATAATGTGGGATCAAAATTCGCCTCCTTGTGATTATTATTTTCAAACACAAACTCATCATCCTCGTCGTCAAACAAAGATAAATTTGCCAAATTTGTTTCCATACTCGAAGTTACAAACTAAAATTTAGAATGTTGATTAGAATTAGGAGAACTCTCGACTCAGGAGAGAAATAGAAAAAACTCTCGACTCAGGAAAACTCTAATAAATTATTGTCTATGGTCAACTATTTTAAAATGTATGCTCTCTACGTAAACCTATCCCTACCTCTGTTGCAACTTGATGTGCTATATGGAGTAGACTTATGTGCTTATTTTGCCGAAATTCGGTTAATTTCTTGCATTTAGGTGTCTTCATTTCTAATGTTGATAATTTCGGGTTGCATTCCATTCTATGCCTACAATTGTTACTGTTAAACAGTAAGTTCGAATTTCGGGAATTTGTTGGTCATATTAAGCAAAGATGCACTACAAGAAAAATGATCTATCCCAACACAAATTTAATGACGCTACAAAAAAGCGTCATTATAAACAAGTATATAATGAAGCTTTTTAAAAAGCGTTGTAAATTATAAAAATTAGTGACATTTACTAGAAAGCGTTAGCATTTTAGTCAATTTAATGACACTTTAATTGAAGTGTCATTATCTTAATAAAATTACCGAATTTTTTTTATAAGTGTGACCATAATTATAGAATTTTCTTATGCTTTTTTATTTGTGTCCTTAAAATGACAACGCCTAGTAAAAAGCGTCATAAAATTGATGACACTTTCTATTTTACTTAGAATTTTTTTATTTATCGCCAGATTTTTATAATTTATTTACACTTTTATTGTGTTGTGTCATGAAAATGACGACGCTTATTAAAAAACGTCATAAAATTTATGACACTTTCTATTTTACTTACGCTTTTTTTTATTTGTTGCCAAATTTTTAAAATTTACTGACACTTTTATTTTTTGTGTCATTAAAATGACGACACTTATTAAAAAGCGTCACGAAGTTAAAAATTAGAATATATATCCCACATCGAAAGATTGAAGTGTAGTGAATGATATGGAGAGTTAATAAATAGAGACCTTTTGGTGTATAATTGACTAACAATAAATATATATTCTAAATGAGTCAAGAATTAAATATCAAGTTTAAAGTTTTTTAAAAATTAATAAATAATTGATCTCTAATAAATTTTACAAAATCTGGAAATGTAAAATTCGTCACAATTTTAATGACACTAATTTTCAAAAGCGTCGCGATTTTAAAGACGCTCAATAGTGTCCCTAAAGTTAACAACGCTTTTAGCGTCACCAAAACTTCATTTAAAATATATTAAATCTTTAGTAATTGTGATAGAAATAGCGTCACCATATAATGACGCACTTGATAAAAGCGCCAGGAAATGAATTTTACCTACACATAGACCTTGCGTCACAAATATTTTCGTGACATCAAATTTAAAAACGCAACTCATGACGCTTTCAAAAGCGTAGGTAATGTACCTTGTGACGCTAATAAGCGTCACCATGTGAAATTTTTAGCGTCACTAAACACAGTTTATTTTGTAGTGATGCATGTGGCATATTCATATAGAATAATTTGGTTGCCCGTTATATTTGTTGTGACAAGAGCACTCAAGAGGAAAGGCTTGAGAGAAGGACGTAGATTTCAAAAATATTGTTAGGAGAACACCTGGAGCCTATCTGCAAAAAACGCAGCAGCCATCCTTGCAACACGACGTGACCTTAAGGAAATAAGCAAGGACGAAATATTTGATGTCTTAGACCTAGAGAGAATAAATGTTGGGCCAGAGAAGTAAAATGTGGTCGTCACTAATGATTAAGAAGAGACTGATAGTTTATCATGGTACCCCAAAAAAAAGTGGATTTTCATTTTAAAATCATTTTTTTGCTTGAATTGTTACTTATATTGGTTATCTTACTTACAATATTTTTATTTGTCTTGTAGAGGCTTGCATGCTTTGGTTGGGGCTCTAAAGCTGGATTACAATCTAGCTGCCAAGATCTCCATTATTCAGCGTGGCCAAGTTGGTGGGCTTACCTTCGTTGCTCCAAGCAGCGGCGGATCCACCTATGGCCAGCACTGGGCTCAAGCCCAGTGCAAATTTTTGAAAATTCTATTTTTAGTATTATAACTTCTACAATATTCAAAATTAGCCCATCCCAAAATTTAATGCAAAATCCAACTCCCACCACATAATCCTAATTCAATTTAAAATCAAGAATGAAGGATGTAAAACTTTTGTTGTATTGTGAGATTGATGTTATATTTAATATACTTGTGATTTTTAGACTATTTTTGTGATCCTTGTTTATTATTTGTATACTTATCATGTCATTACTTTTAAATTGTACTTAACTATTTGCATTGGGTTTTTTATTATAATATGTATCTAAATATCAAATATATTAAGGAAATCATCTGTACACAATCGTGCCGTACCATGTTTCTCGTGTTTTTAGTGCGTCGTGTTTGGGTTTAAATTTTAGGCCCAATAAGGTTATTGTCTTGTGTTCAGGCTTGATCTCATCGTGTCGAGTTGTTATTTATAGGACCGACACGAATATTCTGTTGCCCCTAAGTGCCATCATCAAGTATGAAATTAAAATGTTATCTATTTTTTAGCCTTTTATATTTAGTTATTGGCTTCTTGTTATTTTGTGGCAAAAAAACGAATAATATTAAGATATAATATGTCCATTTGATTGCTAATATAAATATACCCCTGTATTTTTCTCCTATAAAGTAGTTTCTACAATTTATTGAGAAATAAGGTAGTCTTGCAATATAATAATTTGTTATATATATAATCTTGTTCGGTATATATAGATAATTTTTCTGGTGAAATTTTTACTTCTTAGCCAGCCCACCCTACTACTAATTCCTGGATCCGCCACTGGCTCCAAG
Source organism: Rehmannia glutinosa (assembly GCA_016081115.2). Taxonomy (NCBI): domain Eukaryota; kingdom Viridiplantae; phylum Streptophyta; class Magnoliopsida; order Lamiales; family Orobanchaceae; genus Rehmannia; species Rehmannia glutinosa. Next base: position 208,421 of record JABTTQ020000044.1, read on the forward strand.
TGAAGAGAGACTTAAGTTGGCGTTGTACAATCAAAGCTACCTACAACATCATATGGCAGTTGCTAAGGATGAAGGTCAATTTCGCATTTTGGAGTCCTACATGATTAAATTGAAATGAGTCTTCTCAACTTATCTACTTGATAAGGGTAAAATATGGTATGTGCCGACCGACGGGCTCATAACATTGGGCGATCCGTTAAGCGTGGAACATTGGGCTGACCTATTAAGTCCATAAACATTGGGCTGAAATGATGAGGCCTATTGTATTGGGCCGATCTGTGTAAGGCCTAGCTTATTGGGCCGACCTGATAAGCCCTGAACATAGGCTGAACTAGTAACACTATTGTATTGGGCCGATCTCTTAAGCCTCGTATGCTTTAAAGGCATATTTGGTGCAGTGCGCCCCTAAAGGAACCTCGGGGATATGAGGAAAGAGGCTGAGCTGGGGATCAGCTCAGCCTCAAGGAGTGGGCCTCACAGGGTGCCTTTGAGATTTTGAGGGCTAAAATATTAAAACATGGACCCGACGTCTCTCAGATCAGTTCGGGACTAAAGCCTTAAGGGCGTAAAATTAGGGTTTTTAGGAGATCCGATCCTAATCTAATGATGACTCTGACACCAAATTGTAGAATCCCGAATTTTACGGAAACCCTAATCCTAGCTAAGGTATAAAAGGCCCAAGCCCAGATTCATTCTAACCTAATCTCATTTTTTTTTTACATTGTTTTCTCTCTTGCCTTTTGCTTCTCTTCCAAGTCACTGACTTAAGCATCGGAGAGGGTACGCCGGAGCCCCCCTCCGGCCCCCCGTTGTGCAGGTTTTGTGGAGGAGCTCGCCTTGGAAGGTGATCAGCGAGAAGAGGTCTTTTTTGGGAGCAACCACTACTACTAGCTTGAATATATATGAGGTGATTATGATTCTACTTTAGTATTTAAAAAATTGGTCGCTTCTTCTTTGTGTTTTGGAGATAATATTTCAAGAATTTGTTTGCTCCATAATGTAGATATCAGGTTAATAGCTTGAATACTTTTAAACTGATCAAAACTCATAACTCAAGGGATAAAATATTTCAAAGTATTCCATTTTATTGTTAATATTTTTGCGGTTAAACATATATTTCGGAACATTATGGGTTACAATTGTTAAACAAGAAAAAAAATGTAAACCGAATTTCAATCAGTGGTATATAAGCAACAGTTGACACAATAAATTAGTACATAGAATTCAAATATTAATAAACTTTATTTCTTACTTTTATGATAATCGAATTCGTCTCCATTTACTGCTAATGTATTATGTGCTTATTCAACTAATTAATATGTTATGTAATAACTTCAACAATTTTATATATTTTATTGATTCTATATTTATGAATAAATTACTATTTTTAAAGGGAGGAAGACTACAACAAAAAAATGATTAGATTTAACAACTAAATACGTGAGAATTAATAAAAAAAAAAACTAGAAACGATTATAGTAATTTTCAATGTCATAATTTTGTGCGCAATGCACATACTTTACTTGGATAGATAGTTAAGATACATGTATCAAGTGGATACTAACACTACAAAAAAACAATGGAATTCCAACGAAAAAAATCTGTTGGTATTTGGCCAATTTCCATTGGGATTATCGATTCCAACAGAAATTCCAATGGAAAAACACCATTGGTATAATGGCCGTTGGAATAACAAATTCCTATGGAAAAAATATTCCAACAATACCAAATGGTTTTACTTATCGTTGGAATTTATGTTGGAATTTTCCAAAGGTATGATGTAGCACAGAAATTTCCATTGGAATTTTGAAAATTCCAACAGCTTTTTATTCCGTTGGAATTATTTCGTTGGAATTTGATTGTTTTCTTGTAGTGTAATTAATAATATTTTTGAAACAATATTTTTATATTTTAATTTTTCAGATTAAATTGTGTTTCAATGAGTTGACCAATTATTGTTAATGTATCGACTTCTCCAAATAATATTCTTTGTCAAGAACAAGAAGCTATCTACTTATTAAGAGTTCAAAACTCATCTCAAGAATGTATTGCATATATTCCCCAAGAAGGTATACTTATTAAAAGTTTAAAGAAGTATCATGAAATCTTTAACTAAATTACAAAATATATGATGCATGAACTGTTAAATGTCATATTAATATTCATATAAATATATTCATAAGTGACACGGCATGGTAAAATATAATGAAACTTTGTTAATGAGAACAAACCGTTTCAAAAGGTTTAGTGGGTCTCCGCTCAAGAAGCAACATGGAGATTTTTTGACTTTATTTTAAAAGAAATATTCAGTAATTATGAAATTCAACTTCACCTCCCAAATTTGCAACGTGTAACTTATTGGGCATGCAATATTTAGAAAAATATTTTGAGCTAGGGCAGTGTCTCCAAAACAATGATTATAAAATACTTTCTTCTATGCGCTATAAAAGTGAAGAAGCAAGAAGTATTTTCATGGGGAATAGTATATATGGAATAAACATAGTAAATGCTGGAAAAAAGAAAGAAAAGATAGCTCATTGCTCATATAAATACTACAAATCTTATTTAAGGTGAAAGATATTTTTTTTACATTATTGATCATAGGGTCAACATTTTTCCAAAATTTTGCTAATAGTAAATGATGAACGTTACACATGTTCCAAAGAAGTGTCACAAAAAAATAATATTGCTACAATCTAAACTTTTAATGAAGCATTTTCATAATTGGCTTGAGGCATATATTTGGTGTTGGAACCACTCCAAGTTTTGTACATTTGCCGTTTCTCATTAAATAATAAACCTTATAGATACATTTTTAATGCAGTCTAATTTTTCATTCTTTGGCGCTAATTTTTGTTCCACGAGTTCTACACTATGTACCATATGAATAATATTTATAAAAAATAAATTAAATAATAATTGTTTTTTTAACAAATTAGTAAATTCATAGGGTTCACGTGCAACGCACGTGCAATTTACTAGTGTAATTAAAAAAAAGGAGTGTATTTAGAGGAATATTGCCACCCTAAAAATTATTTTGGACGTATTAGCAAAAAGAGACCGGCCGACCGAGCGACAGGCAAGTAACTAGAAGTGATTTGTCGCCTCGAACTGGGGGAGACTTGTGTGTTTTTGCTGATCAGATGGGCGTGGCTGTGTTTTTGTGTTTGGAGATAGTGATATAATTAGTGCCGTGTTGGGCGTTAATTAAATAAGATTTATCTCCCCTGACTCCTGAGCTAAAGCGTGACTCCACAGTGACTCGGCCCATTGGATTTCACAATTCCACCCTCGTTTATCTTGGTCTCGTGCTGATTAAGGAAAAACAACTGAGAGTCTGTGACTTACTTACTTCTACATTTTTTTTTGTTTTTCTCTTTTCCCCCCTCCATTTTTGGGTATCTGAATAACAAATTTTAGTGTTACAATATTTTTTTAATTAAACTTGCTTTTAAATTAGGTTTGGTTTATAAAAATGATTAATTATTAAAACTATCCACTCGATTACATTATTTATTGACTCATTTACACAACTTAAGATTTATATAGTTCTTGGAGATATAGAAAGAAATTTTAGAAAAAAAAGACTCTATTTGAGCAACTTTCGATTGTCTACTTTTCGAGTGGATGAAAAATTTATATGAAATAGATCTCAAAGTTAGGGAAACTAGAAGGCATCAAAACATAAAGTTTTAAGATACATGTATTGAACATGCTTCTTCCGTCTCACTAAGATAAGCAAGAAAAACAATTCACACGGATTAAGAAAAAATAATATATATAATTGGGATTATGATATTTTTCCATATTTTTCCCATTTTTTCCTTACATTAAATAGACCCAACTATATTAAAAAAGTGGATTTTGTTAAAATCAAAGTGAATTAAATAGGGGTATTTTAGTCTATTGTTGTATAATTAATACTCAATAAGAAAATAAATTGAGACGGACGAAGAAGAAAAGCTGACATATCTTAGTGGGACGGATGAAGTATAATTTAGTTGTTCCAAGTTTGATGCAATTTGAGAATATTTATTAAATTGATACCCATAAATAAATTTCAGGGTCTCGTTATATTTAAACAAAGAAAGACAAAACACAAATATCGAAACGATAAAAAATTCTTTCTCCATCCCCAAATGAGAGGATATGAGGAAAGAAGACAAATGACGACGTCTTTTTTAAGGTTATTCAAAGTTTTTTCAAATAACTATTTAAAAGTATCAATTTTAATTTAACTTGTTATTTTAAAATAATGGTATTTTTATAATTTTGATTGATAGATTTAGGGGTATTTGAAGTAGAGTTGGTTAGGTTAAGTCGGGTTGAAATTTCATCTGGCCATCATTTTTTTGTGACCCATCCCAACAAGGCAACAACGCTTTTATCGTATATTTTTGGTCTAGACTGTTGGACCCATCAAGCTTCGAGTCGCTTAGACCAAGCCAACATTGACCCAGTCCTTTTTGTGCCACTAAAAATGAACCTCAACCCAACCCTATATATATATGTCGGGCCAGACCAATTTTGCGCGCTCTAATTTATGGGCATTTGACAGAAATACCCACATTTTTTAAATCAATGCCAGCCTTTTACGCTTCCCGGTGTAATTTTACCTAAATTTACGCTCCCCCGCTCTTTTTTTACACAACAATATGCTCCAGCAAAAATTCCCGGAAAATTTTACGCTTTGTTTCAACATTGTTTATAACATGTTTCAAACATGTTTCTGTTTTTCAACATTATTTCTAACATGTTTCTAATATTTTCAAAACATGTTTCTGTGTTTCAACATTATTTCTAACATGTTTTTTTTAATTAAAATAGGTAAAAAATTGTATTTAAACATCGAAAACTTCATTGAAACAACAAAGAAATATCAGAACAACATTAAAAAGGGTATGGAAACAACCCAGAAACAACGTAAAAAATATTTAAAACACAACATCAATAAAAAGAGCTTAAAAATAGGTAAAAATTGTATTTACACATTGAATACTCATGAAAATAACAAAAATAATTATTAGAACAACATTAAAAATATTATAGAACAACACCGAAACAATAGAAACAATGTACAAAATAATATATGAATAAAAAAAGCATAAAAATAGGTTAAAGTTATTTTGAAACATCGAAACAACAAAGAAACAACATAGAAACAATAAAAAAACAAATTTAAACAACCTCGAAACAACTTATATAACATATAAAACAATGCAGGAACAAAAAAAAAACGAAAAAAAATAAAAATAATCGAAAAATAGCAAGGAGTGTAAAAAAAATAGGTACAAAAGTAAAAAAAAAAAAACACAACGGTAATTAGAGCGTATTGTATGATAATAGTACAAAAATCAGCGTATTCTGTGGAATTTTCCCCTAATTTAAACAGAAGGTCAGTAAAGTGAATTTTACACAAAATAATGTCATGAATGACAAACAAAGTAGCCAATAAAATACCGACTCTTATCTAGGAGTTCTAAGTAGGTAGCTGCGGCCTGCGTATTGGGACAAAATACCAGTAGTGTGCGACAATGCATGTTAAGAGGATAATAGATTAATAGGCACATTCTAAGGTAAATAGTGAGGGGATTTTAGAGGGTCACCAGTCACGTTCCTAATCTATGCATGCAAATAGCAAACAGCAAAGACCTCGCATGTTTTCGGATGGGATTGACTTAAGACTATAAAGATAATGGATAATGTTGTAGGTCCACTGACATTAGGGATGACAGCGGATGGTAAACGCCGGTACCCGTACCCACTCACCCAAATCCTAATGAGACATGATGATACCCAAGTAAAGCAGGATAATTTTTTAAAGAAAATCATGTACACGTGGTAGTCCGGAAAAAGCCCGGGAGACTAGAAAAAGCCGACCAGAGCCCGGAGACCAGAAAAGGCCGACCAGAAGACCGGAGACCAGAAAAGGCCGACCAGAAGACCAGCTCATCACAGTGGTAGATCAAGCTGCCACCTTGCAAAACAACAATGAGACAAGTGTCCCACTAATCAACTCATGCACAACAAGGATGAGACAAATGTCCCATTCAATGAGACAAGTGTCCCACCATTCAACTCATACGCAACAAAGATGAGACAAATGTCCCACTAATAATATCAGTGCAATGATTGCTAGACTATAAAATGTAATAATATAAATAGTATTAAGAAAGAAGAAAGGAGAGGGGGACCGATATAGAAAAACTCAGAAGCCGTAAACCTACAGAGCACTTGACTTGGCCGTTTAATACAAAAAACACTTTACAACCATTTATTATATTTTTCCAATCATTATTTTTATATTTAATTTCTTGTTGAGCAAATTCAGACGTCAACAATTTGGCGCTAGAGGAAGGGGGCCCCGTGGTCCGGTTACATTTTTGAAGAAAGTTCCGGCTAGGATGATCAGAATCCACCCCTACCCAAAAAAGGATTGAAAAAAAAAATATATAGGAAAAAATTTACTCACCAGACCTTCCTGTATTTTGAGTTCTCAAAGTTTCAAGATTGAATTTTTAGCCCACCGCCACCTCACTGTTCAAGTTCAAACATCTCTTCTCCACAAAGATTCCCCAACTTTTTTCTTTTCTGGTCAACTCTCATTTTGACTTGCATTTCAAGCTACCTACCTCAGATCCTTGATTAGCACTTTTGGTCTAAATGTCTGAACGTCTATTACATGGGGCGTTATAGTTGCAGTTTTTGCATTCGGTTCTGTCAATGCTAGCTGATGATGTTTAAAGCAGGTTAGAATAATGTCGAGGATTTCGAAGTGGAAGCTTGAGAAGACTACAGTGAAAGTGGTCTTTCGGCTCCAATTTCAGGCCACGAGTATTCCACATAGTGGATGGGAAATGGAACGTGTAAAGGGGCTGATTCTATTCGTGAAACTACAAGGCTTCTTCAAGATTGTAAAAGCAAGGAGTACGATGAGAAGTTCTACAAAATTGTTGTGGCCATGGGATCTGATAACGCCCGAACCGAGCTAGGAGAAAATTATTCCACGTGGTCATCCAGCACACACGTGAGTAGGGCCTCGCGGGTGACATCAGCAGCAGTGCCCGGCGACGCGTCATAAGTTGGGCTCGCCCACTACCGAGCCCAATCACAGCACGGCTACCGAGCCCGACCCCCGAGCCCAAATCTTGGCGGGAAACGCATGCGCGGGAGATTCAGAAAAATAACCATTTGCCCATACTTAGTGCTCCATTAGCACCAGAAGCCGCCACGTGTCAGAGTGTGATCAAGATGAGTCACCAAGTGGCAAAAACTTGGCTGACATGCACGCTTAGGAAGGGACATGTATCCTTTTCAAATTATTTTACTAATTAGTGCAAAGATGGCTCTTGAAAACCCACTTAATAGAGGGGTATAAAAGGCCTCATTTAAGAGGATAAAGACAAGTGGGAAGAAAGAAGCGAAAAAAGGCAATTGTAAACGTGTTCTTTGTAAGAAAGACCGACCCCAATTTTTGGCTCGGCATTACGTAAAAAAGGCCGAGTTAGCCATAAATAAACACGCATTACACACATTTATATTTCCACGTGTTAAATCTCTCATATATTTTGCTTGTTGACCAAAACGCACGTCAACAAATTGGCGCTAGAAGGAAGGCCCGTATTGGTCCAGTCCGAATTCCAAGCTAAATCGAGTTAAGTGAAACCAGGTAAAACCCAACGTTCATCCTTTCGTAATAGGCAAAATGAGTCAACAATCGAGAAATGCTCGTTTGACTGAAGAGCAACACCCCAACAACCAAACTGGCCAGCCACTAATGGCTAAAACGTGCCCCAGACCGAAGCAGGGAGCACCACTTTATTTCCCCTCGCTCAGTTAATTGCTAACCCAACGTTTGTACAACAAATGAACCAACTCATTTCACAAACACTCGCCACCACAAACTCCAAAGCACCTCTTCCACCTCTTGTAAATATTCAGCCACCTAATCCTCCGCTAAATATTCCCCCAATGAACGTGCATGTTAACCCCCGTGTTCATGTGCCTCCCCATGAAGAGGGCCAGAAAGCCAGTTCAGGTAACGAGTTGCGTGGTCGCCATGATAGGAGGCGACCGCGCAAAGATAACGAGGAGCATAGCCGTGTGGCGGAATCGCAGCCGGAGCCTGTGCGCCACCACCGCACTCGCTCTGTGTTTGCAGGGCGACTAGGAAATAATCCTCCTCGCCCAGTTCGATCAATAAGCTCCCGGCTTCGGTTTCTAGATAAACGGGAGCCGGCTAGGGTCAATCAAACCCAAGGTCCTAGTTTGTTGGAGGAACAAGAAGCGGAAATTCTGCGCCTCCGCCGCCATTTAAATGAATTGGAAGGTGGCCCCGAAGAGGCCCGATACCGAAGACCATATCAGGTAATAAACCCACCTTCCGTTGTGTCACCTTTTGCTGCAAGTATTCTATCCACTCCACTGCCGCCGAAGCTCAAAATCCCTCAGGTCGGTCTGTATAATGGCGAGACCAACCCTACAACGCACATTGATAGGTGTGAGTTTTGCATGTATTTTGAGGTATAAATATGACTAAAATGGTGATTAAACATGCAATAACGTGTATGAAATGGTATATATTCGCTCTTTGTGGAAAAAGATATTACGCTTGCTTGTTTTGTAGGAATTTAACGATATTTGGAGTGATTTTGTGACAAATACGAGCATTGCTACCTAGAATCATCAAGAATCGAGCGATTACACCCAATTGGAAGCCAACTATATGGAGTCTAGAGTCATAGTGATGAGTCGTGTGTCAAAAGAAGCATGGATGATCAAACAACAAGGAGATTTATCTCAAGGAACATCCAAACGCGTATGGAATTTCCAAGACTGGCAGGGTTTAGTATTTTGGCCATAACTCTCTACAAAATTGATATTGAGGTGATTCAAGTGGCTATGGAAAGCTAAGAGAGAGGGCTACAACTCTTATGAAGACCCCACAAGAAAATTCGGACGTTTGGGTGGCGCACGGGCAACCCGTGTGTGGACGCATGACCCGTGCGCCCTACAGAGACTGGATTATTTCTATAGGATGGCGCACGGGTAACCCATGCGTGGGCGCACGACCCGTGCGCCCTCTGCAGACTGGATTATTTCTGAGAATGGCGCACGGGTAACCCGTGCGTGGGCGCACGACCCGTGCGTGCTTAGAAAAACTCCAAAAATGACAAAGAATTGACCTAGACTTCAAAAAGGGTATAAATACCACTTCTTGGGGCGCACACCAAGGGAGGAAAGGTCTGGAAAAGACCCAAGAACACAAGAAATAGCTCAACTTCATCAAGGAAGAATCAAGGAGATAATCGGGTTGCATCGGAGCTTGAAGAACGGAGATATATCGAGAGATTGTCGACGTTCCTAAGTTTTCTTGCTTCTCTTTTAGTTTCTATCTTTTAGTTTCATTTGTAATGACTTTGAACACTTTGTGTGTAAGTTGTTTAATCATGTGTAGCTAAACTCTTGTGATTTCCGGGTTTTGGAAGTAGATTAATGAACTCTTGTTGAATGTTTTAATCTTGGTTGAAATTATTATCTTGAAGCTTATTTGAGTACTTTGAGCTTATTCTTGTTTTATCACTTGGCCAATGATTTAACATGTTTGATATATTGATTCATAATTCGAGAGATGAGTTTCAATATTAGATCTTAAGTACTTGACACGAATATTTGCATGAATCGAGAGGTTTGTGAATATTGTGAGGACATTTGATCTATTGTGCATTTGGGAGTTGTGTATCTTATGTTGAGTAGAGATGCTAGCATAGATATTTCAATCTACATTTTATATGCATCTCGAGAGGGAGGATAAAATAGCTTTGTGATCGTCTTATAGAAATATTGATAATAACCTTGGCTTTGATTAAATCGGACAACAAGAGGATTATTAATCGAAACCTTAACTCGGAAATCCATTTCATCATCTTGATACTTCTTTCATTTATGTTATTGTATTCTTGTGTTTTAGTGATTGAAATTGTCTTAATCTCAAAACAACAACCATCAAATATTGATCGTCTAAATAAAAGTAAAACTATCTTGGCTCAATACTTAGCCTATTGATTTATTAGTCTCCGTGGATACGACCTTGCTACCCTATTCGATAACGAACACCGTACACTTGCGGTGAAGCTAAAAATATAGGCGAACACACATCCACAAGTATTTAGCATGGATGGAACTGTACAGCCCCAGTGATGCCATCCTCTGTAGGGCGTTTCCGCTGACGTTGGGCGACCGAGCCCATCGTTGGTTCAGGACCCTACCGGAAGGGTCCATCCGATCCTGGGCCGACTTAGCCCTCGCATTCACGGCACACTTCCTCACCTGTAAAGTCCGAGTCGCCCCGAAGGATTCCCTCGTAAATATTAAATAGGGGAATAATGAGTCCTTAAAAAGTTATATTGCTCGGTTCAATAAGCACGTCCAAGAGATGGAACCAGTGTCGGATGATGCTATCGTGATTGCTGCTATGGCTGGTCTCGCCCCCGATACGTGGTTTAACTACCCTATCCACGAATCGGGGGTGACCTCGTACCAAGAATTTCTGATCCGTGCGGAATGCCACATCTGCGCGGAAGAAGCCATGGCAAGTCACCGCTCCGAGCACAAGGCAGGGGGCACGAAAAGGGATGGAAGGAAGGAACCTGTAATCGGGTCGGGGTCGGGATTCAGACCATTTTCGGAAAACCCGACCACCGGATTCAAGGCTCGCCAGGAAGCACGGGCCGAAGTTGCCGCGCTGAGGAGTGTCTTGACCCACACTCCATCGGCTATATGGAATGAAGTACAAGGTCTAAATTTGCTGCCACCGGCTCGGCCTCTGAAGGTAGAGCCGGCCAAATTAGATGCACGCCGATATTGCGTCTATCGTAAATCGATATGCCACGATACTGATGAGTGCCGAGATCTCATCAGAGAAAATATGCGCATTGTTCGACAGGGCAGTCTTAAAAGGTACGTCCATGAATTACCGCCCCACCAACACTGGCTCCAGGTGTTAACCCGGAATGAGTAACAAATCCGACTCTCCTACCACTGCCGCCGACTGAAAGTCAAGGTAGGGAGATCCTCATGATGTCAAGTGTGAACCGAATCAATACCAACACTGCCGAAGATAGCCGCTCCAATCGGAAAAGAAAGGCTGATGTTAGACAGGCCGCCCTTGCCGAGAGGCAAGTCCGGGTGGCGGAAATTAAAGAAGGCCAACCCACAGGCCGTTTTGTGTTCTCGGACATGGATGCTGACCAGGTGGTCCACCCACACTCCGACCCCCTGGTCATTACCGCACCAATCTTGGGTATCCTAGTTCATAGAATTTTAATCGACTCTGGGAGCTACTCATCGGTCATCTATGTTCGAGCTTTTAGAAGGTTAAACGTGGACGATAGTTATATTTGCCCGTGCAACGACAGAATTCTGGGGTTCGGAGGAGGAAGAATAATCCCGCTCGGGGAAGTTGACCTACCCATTCAAATGGGGCAGGGGTCACATAAGCGGACCGTTATCACCACATTCAAAATAATCAACGCTGATTCGGAGTACAATGCCATTATTGGAAGGTCGTTGCTTTATCATATAAAAGCGGCTGTTTCAATATATCATTTTTGCGTGAAATTCCCAATACCTGACGACGAAGCCATACATAAAGGGAATCAGAGAGAGTCGCGAGAATATTCTCTCAAGCTCCGACCAGTGGAGATTAATGTAACGGAACGAGGAGAAACTAGTGGGACAGCGCAAGGCGACCCACAGACAAAAGAGGAGCCCGAGCGGGAGATAATGATTGATCAGGAGGATAATCCAGGTTGGCGACCTGGAAAGGAACCAATGGTGGAGGACCAAGAGAGGAAGATAGAGCCGAGAGGTAAACCGGCAACGAAGGACGAGCCGGCAGTTAAGGACGAGCTGGCCATTGAAGTTGAATTGCCCCTACAGAAAAAGGAGGGGCAAAGCAAAAAAAAAAGCGGGCGGAACCAGTAGAGCAGGTCAATACGGTCAACATCGAAAGGCAGAGCGAGGGACGCCAATTACGTATTGGCCATGACCTCCAAGAGACATTTCGAGCAGAACTGATTGAGTTTTTGGGAAATAATCTTGACGTCTTTGCGTGGACTCATTCAGACATGCCAGGGATCGACCCCAAGCATGCCTGCCATCACCTTAATATCGATCTGACATTCCGCCCGGTTATCCAAAAAAAGCGTAAAATTGGCCCCGACAGGCAGGTTGCACTCGAGGCCGAAGTTAATAAATTGCTCGATAATCAATTTATCAGGGAGACCCTTTATCCCCGATGGGTGGCCAATCCTGTTCTAGTCAAGAAAAGCAACGGCCAATAGCGCCTATGTGTGGATTTCACCAATCTTAACAAGGCGTGCCCCAAGGACAGTTATCCACTGCCTAATATCGATTACATGGTAGATGCCACGGCAGGGCACGAACTGATGAGCTTCATGGATGCGTACTCGGGTTACAACCAAATACGAATGCATCAGGACGATGAAGAAAATACGTCGTTCTTTTCTGCTCGTGGAATTTACTGCTATAAGATGATGCCCTTCGGGTTGAAGAACGCTGGTGCGACCTACCAGAGGTTAGTGAATAAAATATTTGAGAAAATGATAGGTCATACTATGGAAGTATATGTAGATGACATGTTGGTGAAATCATTGTATGTATCCGATCATCTCAATGATCTTAATAAAATGTTTGCTGTTTTAAGAGAGTACAAGATGATGTTAAACCCGAGAAAATGTACATTTGGGGTCGGCTCGGGTAAATTCTTGGGGTACATGGTCAGCCAGAGGGGGATCGAAGCTAACCCAGACAAAATAAAAGCCATTATTGATCTTGAACCCCCAAATTCTGCTAAAAGAGTGCAAAGCCTCACAGGCCGACTGGCCGCCCTTAACCGGTTTGTATCACGGTCCACAGGTAAGTGCAAACCTTTCTTTGAGATCATAAAAAAAACAAAAATTTTGAGTGGACCGAGCAAGCGCGGGCTGCCTTTGAATCACTCAAACAACACCTCTCCTCAATTCCTATACTACAAAAACCCACCCAAGGAGAGGACTTGTATTTATACCTGGCGGTATCCGAATACGCCGTCAGTTCGGTGTTAATCAGGCTAGATGACTCTATCCAACATCCGGTCTATTACACCAGTCAAGCATTACATGACGCCGAACTCCGCTATCCACCAATGGAGAAGTTGGCCTATTCATTAATCGTTGCGGCACGGAAACTCCGTCCATATTTTTTGGAGCACAAGACTATAGTCCTGACCAACTACCCGCTGAAGCAAGTGTTACACCGACCTGACGCCTCTGGTCGGATGATCAAGTGGGCCGTTGAGCTCAGCCAATTTGATATTCTATATGAGCCATGCACAGCAATAAAAGGACAGGCTCTAGCCGACTTTGTGGCTGAGTTCACACCCTCCATACAGCTCGAAGTTATGGAAGACCAAGAGTGGAAGTTGTTCATCGACGGCTCCTCCATCGGAGGCCGAGAATGGGGCGGGATTGTGATAATCGATCCAAAACATAAATGCTACTGCTCGGCCGTGTGATTTTAATTCCCCGCGACGAACAACGAAGCCGAGTATGAGGCACTTCTAGTGGGTCTAGAGATGGCGGCTGCCATGGGCCTAAAGCGACTGTCGATACATAGTGATTCTCAGCTGGTCGTCCATCAGATCAACGATGAGTATGAGGCAAAAGAACAAAAAATCGCATAATACCTGGATTTGGTCAGGAAGAAACTATTACATTTCAAGGCGGAAGTGTTACATGTGCCCCGAACCGAGAATATGCAGGCAGATGCCTTGGCTTGGCTCGGTTCCAGCCCAGGGACGGATGCCATTGCGGATGTGACTGTCACTCAACTATCTGCCCGTCGCTTAACGCAAAGAAGATACATGCCACTGAAGCCACCGAGCAGACCTGGATGACTCCTATCATTCAGTATTTAGAAAAAGGAGTTCAGCCTGAAAACAAAGCCGAGGCCAGAACATTACGAACCCAGGCGGCTCAGTTCACACTAGTAGACGGTGTCCTATACAAACGAGGATACTCCGTCCCACTCCTTCGGTGCCTGTCCGAAACAGACGAGGATTACGCACTCCGAGAGGTTCATGAGGGGATATGTGGAAACCACGCCGGGGGCCAAACACTAGCTTACAAGTTAATACGGCAAGGGTACTACTGGCCATCCCTAAAGAAAGACGCAACCGACCTCATCAAGAGATGTGAAAAGTGCCAAATGTTTGCACCACAAGTCAGGTAGCATCCTGAGCAACTTACCTCCGTATTTAGTCCTTGGCCGTTTGCCAAATAGGGAATGGACCTTATCGGACCACTCCCCACTGGCAAATGGGGCATAAAATATGCCATTGTGGCAGTGGATTATTTCACAAAATGGGTCGAAGCGGAGCCTCTGGCAAAGATAGATGAAGAAAAAATCGTTATTTTTGTATGGAAGTCCATTATCTGCAGATTTGGGATACCACACTCGATCGTTACGGATAATGGGAAACAATTCGATAACCGGAGGTTTCGAAATTTTTGTGAAGGTTTCCATATCAAAAACCACTTCTCGACTCCATACCATCCCCAGTCAAATGGACAGGTCGAGGCAGTTAATAAAATACTCAAGTATACATTGAAGGCGAGATTGGAGGAGTCTAAGGGTAATTGGCCTGAGGAGCTGCCCGGTGTACTGTGGTCATCGGTTTATACACCGAGCACAAAACAAAGACTTGGTTTACGCACCAAGAATAGAACAAAGACTCGGTTTATACACCGAGCACAAAATAAAAACTTGGTTTATGCACCAAGCACAAAATAAAGACTCGGTTTATGCACCGAGCACAAGAATCAATTAAAGTGGTTAAAGTCCCTTATTCAGGAGCACTGGAAACCGCAGCCCCATACTTGGGAGAATAAAAAAAAAGAGGACAAATAGTCATATTACAAAAAGAAAAAAAGCCAAGTACAAAAAACTTAAAGTGCATACACAGGTGACAGAGAAAGAAATGTTCATTCCAACATCAAAAGTATTTACAAATGGGGGGCCGGAGCCCATTATATTCCAAGGCTCAAGGCCAAGTAGTCTGTCTACAAGTACATACGAAAGCCTACAAAAGGAAAAAAGGGGGAGAAGCATTAAGATCGAGCAGGAGGCGGAATCTCAACAGCCCCACTGGAAGCAACCTCTTCTGCATCTGGAGGAGGTGAACCCTGAACATCGGTGGCCTCGGCAAATTTTGGGCGAAGAGTATCGAGACCAGCCTCCAAGAGGGCTAAGTCCTCCTCGAAGCGGCAATGATCCTCCCGCCTTAAGATCCCCGAGGACTTCGTGATCTTGGTCGCATGGCCGCAGGTTAACATGAATGCATACTCCTCAGAGTCCTTATAAACCTGGACGGCATCTACACGAGCCTCCTCAACTTGCCTGCGGGTAGCCTCTTCGTCCTTCCTGCGCGCATCAGCCAGACGCCTCACCATCTCCTCAGCCTTGGCAGAGGCTGCACGTTCCAGCTCAGCGACCCTCGCCCGAAGCACCTCCTCAGCCTTACAGGCCTGATCCCGCTCGGCCTCAGCCTTCTCAGCAGCTTCCTTCTCCAGGCTGGCCTAGGCCACGGCTTCCTCCGCCTGGGTCTTCAAAGATTCTTGCACCCCTTGGCAGAGTGCATGAGCCTCTTGCAGATCTTGGTGGCATTTTTCCAATTCGTCCATACTCCCGATCATATGCCACAAGATACCCGTGATACGCCTGTTAGATAAATGTTTTTATCAAGATTTTGATGATTATGTTTAAATGAGTTTTTATACCAAAACAATGTTTTCAAATGTTGTCCAAATACTCCTAAATGATTTAAAATGTTTTTACTAATTTTTAGAGTATTTCTTAGAATTTATTATTCGATATAAATTGGACAACACTTTTGATGATTTTGTGTTAATTGGTTTTTACATCAAAACTATGTTTATAAATGTTGTCCAAATACTCCCAATTGATTTAAAATGTTTTTACTAATTTTTAGGAGTATTTCTTGAAGTTTATTTTTGTCAAAAATCGGACAACATTTCAGTTTGGAGGTCGATCGGTCGAGCAAATGGTCGACCGGTACCTGAAGAATGCACAAAATGAAACAGAAACCAATTCTGTGAAAAAAAGGGGGAGGGTGACCGGTCAAGGGTACCTCCGACCGGCCGCACCCTAGGGTGACCGGTCGCACCCCACCTTGACCAGTCGAACCCCCCTGCAACCCCTACCTGGATCGCACTATTTTCATTCAAACGTTCGAAATCTTATACAGGGCAACCAGTCGCCCTATGTAATTTTGTGACAGAAAAATTGTGTCGTTTGAAACTCTTATCAGCAAGATTTACTTTTTATTTTTGTACAATATTTCTACATCTTGTGATCCTCTTTTTGTAGACAAAAGTGAAGAAGAAGGAGCCTATGTTGGGAGCCTATGTTGTGAAGACTCTCCTATAAATAGAGGATGAATTGAAGACACAAGACACAACAACACAAGCAAATACACAACAAGAAATCTGCAAATTTCCAAGCTTTCATATTCAACACTCTTGTTGTATTTATAGCCTAAGTATTTCACTTTCACATCTTGAGGTCTAGGCTTTATTTCTTGATTACACTTGCACTCAAATTGTAATATTCATTATTGAGTTGTAATCTTGATTTTTGTCATCATTCAACACAAGACATCCTTGTGAGTATTCTTGTGGAAAGAATACACTTGGATGATCTAGGTGATAGGTGTTTCAAGAGTGTGGTACTATTGAGGTGTTGAAGAATTTGGTATTCTTCAAGATTGAAGATTGTGGTGATCTTCAAAGGTGTCGTTGAAGGAAGATTGTGGTAATCTTCAAAGGGAGATTGTGGTAATCTCCAAAGATGGTGTTGAAGAAGAGTATGGTGCTCTTCAAGGTGTTGTAAGTTGGATTTGTATTAATTTTGGTAATTAATAAAATTCTTTTTCTTTTTGAAATCCATCCCGAATATACTGAGGTGGTAGAGGATTAGGCCCTAGGTGGGTTGAACCTTTATAAATCGACGCGTGTTGTTTACATTCTGCAACTTTTATATTGTCTTGGCTTGTTTTGTTCGAAAAAAGAGGGTAAAATCGAAAAGATGGCGATAATCTATTCACCCCCTCTATAGATTATCGTAGCTGCTTACACTTACAAGTGGTATCAGAGCCAAACTCTTTGGCAAACTCGTTCCACATCGCGAGTAAAGAGGAACGATCACCGGCTACGAATGAAGTCTACCTCACCGGCGCCACCACCACCAAGCCACCGCTATTCGATTCCAAAAATTTTACATTTTGGAAAGAAAGAATGGAATGCTATCTACAAGGTTGCGGGTTCGATATTTGGAACACGGTCATAAATGAAGAATCCATTCCAACGATGAACACCCCACACAAAGGCCTCAAAGAGCTCAATTATGAAGAAAAGAAAATCATCTCCTTAAATGGTAAAGCTCTTAATATTTTGTATTGTTCACTTACCATTTTGGAATATAATCATATTGTAGGAATTAAATCGGCACATGAAATATGGAGAAAATTAGAAGAAGTATATGCAAATGAAAGGAGCCACTCAAAAGCATCTACTTCTCAAATGGATACAAACCCAACTTGGGATGAGCTTCCTACAACTTCTGACGTCGATGAAAACGAACGATGTCTTATGGGCTTCGAAGAAGAAAACGAGGTAAGTTCAAAACCCTCCACTTCTTATGATAATGAATTACAAAATGATTATAGTGATTTGCAAAATGATTTTGATGAACTTCAAAATGAATTCCAAAGCTTACTTGTTAAATACAAAAATTTGAAAAAAGAATTCAATATTTTGAAAATTGATAAGGATAATTTAATTTCCTCTTATGAATCACTTTCATGTGATCACACCACCACACTTGACAAGGTTAGAAACCTTGAAAAAGAAAATAGTACTCTTGTTGAGGATATTAATTGCATGAAAAATAATTTATCAAAATCCAACTTGAGTACCGATAAAATAACCGATATTATTGATGTTCATAGTTGTGATAAATTGAAACAAGGACTTGATCATAAGCCTAGTGTTGATAATTATGTGAAAAGAAATCAAGCCCCTATGCATGTTGGTCATTATGCTCCCAAAATTACTACTTGTTTTTATTGTGGTAAAACGGGTCACACGGTTAATACTTGTCTGGCTAGAAGTAGCTCTAATTATTATTGGAGACCTAAAAGTCTCAAAGCTAATTCCAAAAGACCCAAACACTTGAGGGTACCACAAAATAATGTCATATTAGGTACCCGGCGGAATAATAATCGAGGAAAATACATACCGCCAAGAAGACATCAAATGACCATTTCATTTGATCAAAGGAGAAGACAACATCAAAATAAATTTTCAAGAGAAAGACACTATCAACAATGGGAAGAACACAATCCTTGGAAATGGAGCAATTGGAAAAGCTATCATCAACAAGATGATTTTCAAAGGGGAAGATATCATCAACAATGGGAACGACACAACCCATGGAAATGGCGTAATTAGTAAATCGTATCTCCTCATTTATATATGCATTTTATTTTGTTATGCATGTTTTTTTTATGCCTTAATTGTAAAATGAGTTTTCAAATATTTCTTAATATTAAGTCTTCAATATATATTTATTTTTAAATATTTTGAAAAGGAGACCTTGTATATTTTGTTCTCAACTCTTGTGCATTTACATAGACTAAGGTGCTTTTATTATCTCTTATGGTTTTATATAGCATAAGCACATTTATGATATCTCGTATTGCATAGCCTACACTTGTATCATTATGTTTGTGCAAAACGTGTTTAAGAATTGTGTAGGACATATATATTTTCATCAATGGTTATTTTCTCAAGAGAGGACCATAAACTATCGAGGTACGCTCATCATTGATATTCATCCTATAGACTCGATATATTTTTGTCATTCGTGCTTGTTTTTCAAAGTATTTTATACAAGTGCTATTAAGAGGATTTTTTGATTTTTAAAAGGCATTATTTGACACGCCTGTTAGATAAATGTTTTTATCAAGATTTTGATGATTATGTTTAAATGAGTTTTTATACCAAAACAATGTTTTCAAATGTTGTCCAAATACTCCTAAATGATTTAAAATGTTTTTACTAATTTTTGGAGTATTTCTTAGAATTTATTATTCGATATAAATTGGACAACACTTTTGATGATTTTGTGTTAATTGGTTTTTACATCAAAACTATGTTTATAAATGTTGTCCAAATACTCCCAATTGATTTAAAATATTTTTACAAATTTTTAGGAGTATTTCTTGAAGTTTATTTTTGTCAAAAATCGGACAACATTTCAATTTATAGGTCGCCGGTCCGAGCAAATGGTCGACCTGCACAAGAACGCACAAAATGAAACATAAACCAGTGCGGAAAAAGGGGAGGGTGACCGGTCAAGGGTACCTCTCCGACCGTCGCACCCCGCAACCCCTACGGATCGCACTATTTTCATTCAAACGTTCAAATCTTATATAGGGCAACCTGGTCGCCCTATGTAATTTTGTGACAAAGAAATTGTGTCGTTTGAAACTCTTATCAGCAAGATTTACTTTTTATTTTTGTACAATATTTTTACATCTTGTGATCCTCTTTTTGTAGACAAAAGTGAAGAAGAAGGAGCCTATGTTGTGAAGACTCTCCTATAAATAGAGGATGAATTGAAGACACAAGACACAACAACACAAGCAAATACACAACAATAAATTTGCAAATTTCCAAGCTTTCATATTCAACACTCTTGTTGTATTTATAGCCTAAGTATTTCACATTCACATCTTGAGGTCTAGGCTTTATTTCTTGATTACACTTGTACTCAAATTGTAATATTCATTATTGAGTTGTAATCTTGATTTTTGTCATCATTCAACACAAGACATCCTTGTGAGTATTCTTGTGGAAAGAATACACTTGGATGATCTAGGTGATAGGTGTTTCAAGAGTGTGGTACTCTTGAGGTGTTGAAGAATTTGGTATTCTTCAAGATTGAAGATTGTGGTGATATTCAAAGGTGTCGTTGAAGGAAGATTGTGGTAATCTTCAAAGGGAGATTGTGGTAATCTCCAAATGTGGTGTTGAAGAAGAGTATGGTGCTCTTCAAGGTGTTGTAAGTTGGATTTGTATTAATTTTGGTAATTAATAAAATTCTTTTTCTTTTTGAAATCCATCCCGGATATACTGGGGTGGTAGAGGATTAGGCCCTAGGTGGGTTGAACCTCTATAAATCGACGTGTGTTGTTTACATTCCGCACCTTTTATATTGTCTTGGCTTGTTTTGTTCAAAAAAAGGGGTAAAATCGAAAAGATGACGATAATCTATTCACCCCCCCTCTAGATTATCGTAGCCGCTTACACTTACAACGCCCAGACAGCCCCATGACATATTGGGCCTTTTCCTTCCAGTCGATCTCCGAGCAGAACCTTTCAATGCCGGTAGTCCACGCCCTCGCGGCCACATCCATGGCTGCCCGTCCGGCCTCAGGCAAATTTCTTACCTGTTCATCAGTGGGCGTGGAGCACCTCACGAACTCCACGAACCATTGGGGACGGGCCCCAGCCATTTTCTTGCAGGCCTCGCTCCTCACTTAGCTCGGACGGATAAAGTGGCCTTCTCGGCCAAGGTCGTCTGAAAAGGTCCGCGGGGCTCCGCCTTTAAGGGTCCGCCCAGGACGCACCGGTGACGTCTGACCAGCATTTTCGGTCTGCCCGGGCTCTTCAATCACAATTCCCCCTCTTCTCCTTTGGAGGGGGGCTCTTCCGCCTCAGGAACACCATCGGCAAGACGCTTCCCAGCCCGGATATCTGCCCTTCGAGCCGCCTCCGCTTCCATGGGCTGGTCCGCGGCCACCCGGGTCCGACGCGCGGCTATGTTCCTCACGCTACGAAGGCGTTCGTGCAGATCCAGGCCACGCCCTACAAAATGTCCACCGTTTAAGGGGTGAGAACAAAAAGAAGAACATTTCGAAAGAAAAGAGAAGTGCAAAAAACAAAATGTAAAGTATTTACCTCGGCCAACAGCCGCCCTAGGAGGCTCCGGAGTCCGCACTTGCTCAGTCGGCACAGATGCTCCTCACATGGGACTGGCCGCCGCAGGAGGTGGCCCAGCTCTCTCTGTCTGCATTGGCCGATCCTCCGGCATGGTGGGCCACACCTCTTTGGCCCTCGGAGGGCTATGTTGAGGCTCCCCCTGGCCTCCTCTCCTCTCTCTGCCGCCTCACCCCGAGCCGCTCCCTCGGCCTCGGGGTCGGCGGGCAGAGCAGGCCTCAGGCCGGCCGCGGCCAAGTTAACTTCGGTGGCCAGCCTTTCTATCCGCCTATCCATGGCACCTCTGGCTTGGATGTTCTCCAGCTTGCGGACAAAGGCGGCCGACAACGGCCCTCTAGACGGTCGGTTCCCTACAAAAAAAGGAAAAAAAAAGGGCAAAATTAGCCAAAAAAATGAAATAAAGAAAGAGTCAGAGATAAAGGAAAAGGGAGACTTACTGTAACCAAAAGTAAAATTTGAAAGGGGGTAAAGGATAGTATCCTTCGCTCCGTCCCCCACGCGAGCCTGCCACTCGCCGCTCACCTAGAGCCATTTATCCTTCCACTCCTTCAAAGATTGTGGAAGGCCTTCGACTAGGCTGTTCGGGTATCCGGATCGGGTCTATACATAGTACCATCCCGATGGCTGCCCCCGACCTGGTGATGCAGGAGTCGCTTGCCAGACGAACAACTCGTTCATCTCTCTGAATTTGGGGCGAGGTATTTTTCTAGGTCAAACATCACCAACAAACCGATAATTTGACCCAAGGAGATAGGGTGCACTTGGGTCAAGCGGAAGACCCCACTTGCGTAACCACCGTGTGAGGAAAAACCAAGTGGAAAGCGCAGCCCATATAAGAGACTGGCGATATGTATGGCCACGCACCCCTTCGGTGGGTGCTGGGGGACCTCCATGTCGTCCGATACCCAAAAATAGATACCGCTTGGAATCCGGTATTTCCGGCGGAGCTCTCCCATCTCTAGAACCATCAACATACTGGGGACGTTGTTTAAATCACGTGGCGTCCACCCAGGCTCTACACGTAGACGAGGGCCTCCTCCCCGCCTACCATCACCATCACGATGGCCCCTCGCCCGTAAGGCCTCTCGGGCCTCAAGTCTTCGGAGGGTTCGCCCACTCGCACGCGTTATCATGCTCAGCTCCGATTGGTTCATATTCTCCTCTCTCTCCTGCTGATGGTGTTGAGGGTCAAGACACAGGAATCCTCGTTGGAATCCTCTTGCACCAATCCAGGCCGATACACCACGCCCTCTTGAAAAACGGTCACTGGCACTGGATTAAACACTGTGTGTGTCTTCTCCAATGGTGTTCCGGCTGGGGGAGTATAATTTGAAGAAGAAATCTGGACAACGTTTGGGATGTGTGGTGGAGTTTGATGTGCTGGGGAAAAAGAAACAGAGGGTTCAGAAGGGGGGTCCTCAATTTCGACCTCCACACTATAGCTACGACTTCGGCTATCCTCGAAGGAAGACATTTTATTCAAAAAGGAAGGATTTTTTGAGAAAATACCTAGTTTTGAATTCTCTTAACTTCGAAAGCCGACCCGGAATTTCTGCTCGGTCTCAATCAATTTAGCTTGGAAAGTAATGGATGTGAAAGTGGAGAATGAAGAAGAAAGGAGGTATTTATAGATGAAATTCCCTCGAGAAGTGAGACGCCAACTCGAAAAGACGCGCCTTTTCAATCTCAAAAGCCATCAAAAGTGTCAGACATGTCACGTCCCCACGCCCGCTGACAGACTGACGTACTTTTTCGATTTCTGTGCAAAATTGGTCCAACCAGAGGAGGCCACGTGTCTGCCACTATGACCCTGCAATTAAATGCACCGTTTCAGGCATTAACTACTACACGACAGGTGTCATGAGGGAAATGACTTTTGAAATTTCCTCTTCCCCATTAAATGTTCATCATTAGCATTAAAGTTTAACCCCGACTTCAGAAATTTTTCTTTCAGAATTAAACTTGGGGGCCATTGATGACGCCCGAGCCGAGCTGGGAGAAAATTTTTCCATGTGGTCATCCAGCACACACGTGAGTAGGGCCTCGCGGGTGACATCAGCAGTAGTGCCTGGCGACGCGTCATAAGTTGGGCTCGCCCACTACCAAGCCCAATCACAGCACGGCTACCGAGCCCGACCCCCGAGCCCAAATCTTGGCGGGAAACGAATGCGCGGGAGATTCAAAAAAATAACCATTTGCCAATACTTAGTGCTCCATTAGCACCAAAAGCCGCCACATGTCAGAGTGTGATCAAGATGAGTCACCAAGTGGCAAAAACTTGGCTGACATGCACGCTTAGGAGGGGACAAAAGCCGCCACATGTCAGAGTGTGATCAAGATGAGTCACCAAGTGGCAAAAACTTGGCTGACATGCACGCTTAGGAGGGGACATGTGTCCTTTTCAAATTATTTTACTAATTAGTGCAAAGATGACTCTTGAAAACCCACTTAATAGAGGGGTATAAAAGGCCTCATTTAAGAGGATAAAGACAAGGGAAGAAGAAGACAAAAAAAAGGCAATTGTAAACGTGTTGTTGTAAGAAAGACCGATCCCAATTTTCGGCTCGGCATTACGTAAAAAAGGCAGAGTTAGCCATAAATAAACACGCATTACACACATTTATATTTCCACGTGTTAAATCTCTCATATATTTTGCTTGTTGACCAAAACGCACGTCAACAGGATCCTCACGGGCCAACACCCTTGGTGAGGCTATCAGCTCATCTCACCGCCTCGACCTAGCATCGAGCGCCCTCGGCCAAGCTCCGAGCGCAGTTCCATTCGCCTCGGCCAAGACCCGAGCGCAGCGCTATTTGTCTCGTCCTAGATCTGAGCACATGAAGAATAAGAACTCAACCTAACATCGAACTCACCTCGGCCTAGCCCGAGCTCATCCCTTCTCGGCCTAGCTCGAGCTCACCTCGGCCTAGCCCGAGCTCATCTCCTCTCGACCTAGCTCGAGCTCACCTCGGCCTAGCCCGAGCTCATCTCTTCTCGACCTAGCTTGAGCTCACCTCGACCTAGCCCGAGCTCATCTCTTCTCGACCTAGCTCGAGCTCACCACGGCCTAGCCCGAGGTCATCCCTTCTCGGCCTAGCTCCGAGCTCACCTCATATCGGCCTAGCTCCGAGCACATTGCCTAGCAGATAAAGGGCAAGCATGTACTCAACTCTTCAAGTTCCAGTCCGACTCAATATATCTCTTCCTCGGCCTAGAACTTGGGGGCCATTGATGATACCCAAGCAAAGCAAGACAATGTTTTAAAGAAAATCATGACACGTGGCAGTCCAGAAAAAGCCCGGGAGACCAGAAAAAGATGACCAGAGCCCGGAGACCAGAAAAATCCAGGGAAAAGAGCCCAGAGACCAGAAAAAGCCGACCAGAAGACCGGAGACCAGAAAAGGCCGACCAGAAGACCAGCTCATCACAGTGGTAGACCAAGCTGCCACCTTGCAAAACAACAATGAGACAAGTGTCCCACTAATCAACTCATGCACAACAAAGATGAGACAAATGTCCCACTCAATGAGACAAGTGTCCCACCATTCAACTCATACGCAACAAGGAGGAGACAAGTGTCCTACTAATAATATAGGTGCAATGATTGCTAGACTATAAAATGTAATAGTATAAATAGTATTAAGAAAGAAGAAAGGAGGGGGGACTGATATAGAAAAACTCTGTAAAGCCAGAAACCTACCAGAGCACTTCAACTCGGCCGTTTAATAAAAAAATACTTTACAACCATTTATTATATTTTTCCAGTCATTATTTTTATATTTAGTTTCTTGTTGAGCAAATTCAGACGTCAACAAGACAGATATTGGTAATTTTATTCAGGTTTGGGACGGATATGATATAGAAAATCAATACCTATTAATAAAGGGATAGAGCACATATTTACTCCCTAGGATACCCGCTACCGGAACCCGCTTATATAATCGGATATGGGTATCAGGTATCCGTGGATATAGGGTCAATCCTATCATTTTTGGCCTGAGTCGAACTTATAAAATTGGGCCCTTTTTTGTACAAACTAAAAGACAACATAAAACAATAAAAGAATGAATACCGTGCAATATATAGAACAAATCGAATATAGTTAAACTAATATGATATCTATGTTCAAAAATCCAAATAGTTATTTAAATATAACATGCCTTACAGTTTTGGCCACAAAAATATTAATCAAATCATTATAATCAAGTTGTTTAATGTAAGGTATCAATCCTATTGTACAACCCGATCGCCATAGCCAAAATATTACAAAATCTATCAAATGAACTGTTACAAAATATAGCCTACGGGGTTTGGGTTTAGGGATTACTAGCCTTATAATAAAAAACTGAAAATTACAAGTTACATAACTCTAGATAGGCTATGCATGTTCGGGGTAGGTCCCAACATAGGTTTGGTAACCACCAAAAATCTGATAATCACCAAAAAAAGAATTTTCACAAGAAAAAGGGTAAAAACAAGACTAGATCGAAGTCTAGGTCTAAAGGAAGAAAAAGTTATAAATATGGTGAGGTAGGTCATTATATTAGGGAGTGCCCCGATAAGAAAAGAAATCAGAATTTTAAAAATCAGTCTAATGATCAAGCAAATTTGGCTTCTAGTAGTGAAAACGTTGGTGATGTTTTTATGGTGTCTGGATTATGTGAAAACATGTTGTTAATTCTGTGAATTCGGACTCTATGCTTGATAATGAATGACTTATTGATTCTATTTTTTACATATCACCATTTAAAAATCTATTTTCGAGCTATAATGAAGTGAAAATTTGTTCTGTTTCTATGGCCAATGAGAAAAAATATCAAGTTCTTGGAATTTGTGATATTTGCTTGAAATTTGATTTTGGTTATGCTTATACTTTGAAAAATGTTAGACATGTGCCTGATTTGTGCAATAATTTGATATCATGTTCTGCGTTAGAAGATGATGGATTAGAAGGTAAATTAGGAAATGATTTGATGAAAATTTTGAAAGGTTCTTTAGTGATTTTCAAAGTTGTCAAAAGGAATAACTTGTATGTTTGTTTTGCTGAACCTATGTCTCTTGCTGTGAATTCTGTGAATGATGTCCAAGGTGATAAAACTGATTTATGGCATAAAAGGCTAGGTCACATGAGTAGTAAAAGTCTTGAAATTCTGCATAAAACTGGCTGTTTTGGTAGTGATGTTCTATCATATTTGCCCTTTTGTGACTCATGTATGTTAGGTAAACAACATAAAGTTAAATTTCCCGTGTCACTCTTTCCTAATTAATCTATTTTCACTTATATACTTGAGTATTTGCATGTTGATGTGTGGGGTCTGTCTAGTGAACACACTCAAGGTGGAAATATGTATTTTTTGTCTATCATTGATGATTTTTTAAGAAGAGTATGAGTTTTCTTATTGAAAAACAAATCTGATGTGTTTGAAAATTTCAAAAACTGGAAAACGTTGATTGAAAATCAAACTGGGAAAACAATTAAAACCCTTAGGACAAATAATAGACTTGAATTTTGGAACAACTTGTTTGACATCTTATGTGTTAACTATGGTATTCAAAAGCATAAAATTGTGCCTTATACACCGCATCAAAATGGTGTTGTCGAGTGTATAAATAGAACCTTACTTGAAAGGGTCAGGAGCATGCTTTCTTCCTCGGTTCTTTCAAAAAGGTTCTGGGGTGAAGCTGTTCATACGACTGCTTTGATTAAGAGGTCTCCTTATTTGCATTTGAAAGGAAAATATCCCGAATTTGTGTTTTCTGGTAAAGAATTTGATTTTTCAAACTTGAAAGTGTTTGGATGTTCTTCTTTTGCTCACAAAAAAAAACATGATAAACTCAAACTTACGGCTCTAAAAATGTGTTTTCTTGGTTACCCTGAATGTGTTAAGGGCTATAGGCCGTGGTTAAGATCTGAACCTGGTTTTAAAGTGTTAATTAGCAGGGATGTGATATTTAATGAATCTGAAATGCCTTGCCTATCTGTGTCTATGCCTAATTCCGAAAATATTACACATAATAAGGTGGAACATGTTCCAAGTTTGGATACATTTTTTGATGTTGTTGTACATGAAAACCATGATTATGTGCCTAAAACTGAACCTGTTTTGCTCGAAAATCTTGATGATCTTTGATGTGCATGATGAGTTAGTTGATGAAAATGAACAAAAACTTGAAAATTTGAATGATTATCAACTTGCTAGAAATAGGGCAAGAAAAAACACTAGACAACCTACTAGGTTTGATAATTTTCATATGACTTCATTTAATTTTAGTGTGTTGAATCTATTGATAATTATGAGCCTAAATCTTATGAAGAAGCTTAAAAATCTGCAAATTCTGCTGAGTGGTTAAATGCTACGAATGAGGAAATGAATTCTTTGCATGTTAACAATACTTGGATTCTTGTGCCTAAACTTGAAAATTATTCTGTTGTAGATTGCAAATGGTTATTTAAAATAAAGCATGATAATGATTCGGTGAGATTTTAAGCTGGACTTGTTGCTAAAGGTTTCACTCGAAAGGAAGAAATAGACTACACTGAAATATTTGCTCATGTTGTGAAATTTATAACTGTGCGAATTATACTACCTTTGATTGCTCAGTTTAATTGGGAATTGAAATAGTTAGATGTGAAAATTGTTTTTTTTGCATGGTGATTTGACTGAAAAATTCTATATGAAACAACCTGGAGGCTTTGTGGATGTTAAGAAACCTGATTTTGTTTGTTTGTTTGAAAAAAATCCTTATATGGCCGGCTTAAAACAGTCTCCTAGATGTTGGAACAAGAAATTTGACGAATGCATATTGTAATACATGAGCCTTTCACTATTCACCTGGCCAATATAGGTCATGCATTACATATTGGTCACGTGTTGCTTGCATATATAATGATGTTTACGTAGTTTATTTTATTTTAAATGCAAGGAGTAATTTCATAATTTTGAAATCCTGTGTGAGTTGACGGATTATTAATTTTAGTGGTTAATAATACCGATGATAAGGACATTTATGTATTAAACTATTAGATATTACTAGGATACACATAATAACATTAGAGGTATGAATTAGCCTAGATGACACGTAATAAACATGGAGACGAGAGGTGGCATCGATGTGTGTTTGATATATGAGATTAATATTTTATTAAGAGAAAATGATTATAATAATAATATTATTAATAATAATATGTAAGTATACATATAAATTTGTATAATGTATGATTTTAATAATATAATTAGAATACAGATATATATATATACATATGTGTGTGTGTGTGAAATAAAATGTAAAACATATACATATATCTAATACGATGCTAGTATATAGATAACTATAAGTACTCCAATGATTCATATGTTAATAATGTTTATAAACCTTATCTATATCTATAAGTGGGGAAACTTTTATATAATTTATATAATATTCTAATATTTAGCAGATTATATTAGCCTAAATAAACTAGACAATTCAGTAGAGGCTAACTTTATACGCCCACCGTCTTACCCATTTCGTGATAGATAGTAAGTACATACCTTGTTTCATTAGTTTTAGGGATAATTACAAAAAGTACCCTGAGGTTTGACTTAATTACAAAAAAACTCAGCTAACTTTAAAACTTACAAAAAATACCCCTGAGGTTTGATTTGGTGTTAAAATTAAGGGGTAATCTACAATGATTTTACAAATATGAAGGGGGATTTTGAAATATATTTCAAACCTCAAGGGTACTTTTTGTAAGTTTTAAAGTTAGCTGGGTTTTATCGTAATTAGGTCAAACCTCAGGGGTAATTTTTGAAATTATCCCTTAGTTTTATAACACTTGTTGGGATTTTTATTAATTTTCCATGTGGACTTACATATGTAATTACAATTATATTATGGGCTATCTAATTTAATGGAGCCAATTAAGTGGTCTAATTTAATAGGGCTCTATGGATATCTATTGGGTATGGGTTTTGCAATGTGTAGAGACACAATACTAGTTAATTAGGATTGATGGGCTTCTAATTAACCTAGTATATAAAGAACTCTCATTAGGGTTGTGGTCCCCAAGTCAAATCAGTCGTCACTCTTCTCCTCTTCCCATCTTAGAGAGAGACCAATGGAGTACCTAAAGGATTTGGTTGTGGAAGACGCTAACCCGATTAAGGATTCACATGCGTCTGTACGGATCTGAGGTATCTATTTGTGTCTATGGATTTAAGGTACGCTTCCGATTTAGATTCAGTTTTATATTTGTTTCTTGATAATTCACGTGATAATTCTGGGGTATGAATTAATTCTATTAATTATAACAAGCGGTATCAGAGCCCCTTCATGTTGAATTATCAAGAATAACTTATGTATTCTTTTGGTATTTTATAATTTAGATTAAATCATGTTTCAGTTGATTCAAGAAATTTATTTCTTGATTATTGTAGGTCCCAAGGGGTGTGAGCGTAAGGTTTAGAAGGGGGGTTGAATAAACCTTACCAAATTTTTCGATTTAGTCCTTTTAAAAGTTCGAGTTGATACTACACAATTTGTGTCCTTAGTGGATGTACCAATTTAGTTAATCGCTGAGTTAGTCACTCAATGCACTTTCGAGTGTTGATAGAATAACTCACCATTGTTAAGACCGAATTAGCTCAAGCGTGGTTTGATTTCAGGAAGACTTAACACCCTTAATTATGGTTAAGCAGAGATATAAAGCTTGATTTAGTACTTAGGAATTATCAGTTGATAGCAAATATGTCACAGATTTAAACAAATAAGATGCAGGAATTAAAGTGATGAAATGTAAAAGACACGATAAGTTTTTATAGAGGTTCAAGATGGGGTAATTCTTCTACTCCTCTCTTCTCCAACTCCCGGAGGAATCCACTAGGTATTGATCAAGATACAAAGTGGTAACAGTCCGGATACAAGTCTTGATCACACACGGTGACTTGATCCTTTGGGACTCGGCCGAGACGCCTTGATCACTCGGTGGCTTCTCGCACGACTCGCCTTCTTCGGGGGCAGGCGTGGCTTGCTACTACATGACCCACTTGCTCAAGCTCTTTGGATTTGATCACTAAGCCCTCCAACATCTCAAGACTTGGTTCAACTGAACCTTCCTACAATCCTTCGTGGAATGTAGACCCTTGATTCTTCGCATAATTTCCTCTTCAACCGATTGAAGTTATCTTTCCTTCAAGGTGAGTGTTGGATTGATGTTCTTCGTAGTGTAGGCTTGAGGATTGAGCGTTTAATAACTTGAGAATATTTCAGTTACAAAATGTTTCTTTCTTGCTTGTATGGTCAAGGTAACCTATATAATCTTCGTTTCTTTTTTTTTTCGAGTTATTCCTCGGCCTTTTATAGTGATCTTTCAAAAATCGCCGTTGAAGAGATAGACTATTATTTTTGAAAGTCACTTGTGGTTGTTGGCTTGTCTTGTTGCGATCCTTGGAATTCCCATTTCCTCGTATGAATTGTTCTTGACTTTTCGAGTTTTGACACGGTGTAGTGCTTCCCATTGGTTTATTCCTTTTGCACGCTTCCTCGGGATCGAGCACTTCGAGAAAGGTAGCATGGAGATATTACTTGTTTAAGTAATTCTCTTGATTTACGGCAACGGATCTTTTTCAGATTATCTCGACTTGACCGCATTTCCTTGCTTTCCCAGGTGACTTAGAGTCACTTCCAATCATTGGATGACTCTTCTATCACTTCAACTTGAGACTTGGCTTTTCTTGAGTTGACTTGACCGATACTCCACTCACCGCATCTCATTTGCTCCTTCAAGAAAGTTCCCATCTTCTCTTCTTTGCCATACTCACTGCCTTGCTTTGTGGAGTCTTCCTTCTAGTCTCCATTGTCTTCTTGCATGTTCGGGCATAGCCGACTTAACTCGGCTTGACCAGCCCTATTTATTACAATGCGTTTACAACAAAATGGGGTGCCAACTTCCTATTCTAAGTTTTACATGGCATTCATCAAAATCTAAACAATAAATTTCCCAACAATTTCCCCCTTTTTGATGATGCCAAAACTTAAAACATTCAAAATGTAAATAGCAAAGATACATACACAGATAGTGCATTCACATAGAATGTATGCGTAGAATCAATCATTTTATTGATCATAACATTCTTGTTCTTTTACACAATGTTGTTTACAAGGTGTATCGAGCAAACATTTGTCTACACACAAAAAAAAAAAAAATAAAGAATTTATGACTTTATTGCAGAAGACTTACATAGTATGTATTTACACAAGAAGATACATGAAGGGGTGGACAAGAACACTTCATCTCCTTCGCCTCCTTCTTTCATCTTCCTCGATTCTGTCATCTTCTCGGTCTTCTTATCTTTTTCTCATCTCCACCGCCTTCTTTCTTCTTTTCATATGCTTTCCGAGCCTTCATCTCTTCTTAACCTCTCTTGTCTTTCCTCCCATAGCTGAGTTTGTCTCTTATTTTCTTCTTCTATTCTTTTCGCATACTCGCATTGTTTTTAGCCACTTGCAAATTGGCTACTTGGTCAAGACCAGCCCAAGAGATCCCTCCTTTCTTGCCCGGATCTACGACTCAATGTTTTTGGGCAGAGGCCCAGTCCAAACCTCTTCCTCCACCATCGCTTCTTTTCCTCTTCCTCCGGGCGTGTATTGTACTGGGGTCTTCTTCTTTCCATTGAGTGATGTGCGGAGTGACCAAGAGAGCGATCGTCGGTAGTCTCACGCTGTTAGCTTCTTCACATAACGTGAGACCCTTTTCCCAAGACAAGTCCCATGCTTGAGCCATAGACATATTTGCAAAGTATCCTTCGGATGCGTAGCGTTTTAAATTCATCAACCGATCGTGGCTCGGTCCCGACATCCGAGATGGCATAAGTGTCTCTCTCTTCACCGGAATGCCTCCATGTTGTTTCAAGATGTTCATAACCCGGGCATCCATTCTTCCTTCCACTTCCTCCATCCTCGCTTCAATTGTCTTTCTCTTTTCAAATACCATAGATATAGCAGAGTGTTGGAGTGGCGAGTCACAGGAGTTTGTCTTTGATAATATCGTGTGACAAGACCTTGTTGGGGGTTTGTGCAATCATCAAGGTCACATCTTTCGATCCTTCTCCTCAACGGACTTTCCTTTCTTTTGTTTTGACACTTCCTCATTTTGTCTTTCCCTTCACGCTTGTTTCCTCCTTTTCACCTTCCGGATCTCTTTAGGGCTTTAAAGTATTCCTCTTCCCCCTTTTTGGCATCATCAAAGGAGAGTGGAACACCCGGAAACATACTAGCAAGCGGGAAGTCGAGCCTCGCCGATAGTCGAGTTCTCGTCTCGAGTCCTGCGGAGTATGCGGCATGAAATTCGAGCGAGTAGCGTTGGACTCTGCTGAAATTAGCTTCATTTCAGCCATGAGAAGGCCTGAATTTTCTATCCATATTTTCTTCCGCACGCAGAGATCACTCTTATTTTGCTCACGCAGCAGCCTTTATCTCAAGCAGTGTGAGCTTCATGCATGTGTTCAATGTGTTCTCTCAATTTCGTCTTTGCATCAAAGCATTCTCACCGCCATACCAACAACTTGTTGAACAATGTCCTGAAGTATCTAACTTGTTCCACACGCATTGTTTCTTCTTTGTTGCCACCATTCCCTTATCCTCGATCGTTATGCCTCTCAAGTCGCCAGAGAAGGTTGACATCTCTGTTGTCCGGCCGCATGTCCATAGAGGCCTGGTGCCTCTCCATCCGTTCAATTTCAGCAAATAATGCTTTGAACACCTCCCGAACTTCAGCTTGTTTCTTCCGTTGCGGTGATGGCCACTAGCACGTCAAAGTCATAGTCACCGAACGATGGTACCTAACGGAATGACAGAGCTGAGTGTCTGTGAAAGCGTGCGAGTTCGCTTTCTCGACTCTTCAGGGAGGTCGGTACCTCCAGGGAGAAAGGAAATGATTCTACAAAGGATTCATCACGGCCAACAGGTATTTGTTCAATGATGAGAGGTGCGCGTGAAGTTCCTTTTGGAGTCGAACTCGTAGCTTGGGAAGCCCGCGCAGATGGACTCTGTTTCACCTGGGTCTGTTGTGAAGTGGACTTGACTTTGCCGAGCCTCACTGTCTCAATAGCTTCGTTGGTCTGGTGGTTTCTCTAATTGAGTGGATGGTCCTCGGCCTTATCGAAGCGTCATCGGACGATGATGAGATTTCTATTGGTGGCTCATCATCAAAATTGAAAGTTTGACGAGTAGTCTTGAAAGACTTGCTCGTGGCCGGGAACATCCGCACTGAGTCTTTTGATCTGTCACGGGGGATGACTCACTTCTTCGTCGCTTTCCGATCCTGAAAAGGTTACATCGGGATTATCCTGGGAATCATGAAGCGCGCTTATCTCCTTTTCAGATGGATCAATGATAGCGGGAGGGATGTTCTCTACTTTGACTTCTTTACCCCGGAAGTCTCAACCTCCCGCGGCCTTCATTACCTCCTGCAGTCTCAATCGGCAATGAGGCCTTGGACCTCCCTTTCGACGGTGTGTCACTGTCTTAGGGTCTTCGTGGTGGCATCCATTGGAGTCTCAATCCCATGGATTGCACTTTCATCGCCTGCAGTGTTAACTCCGGGGCTATTCCTTCATGTGCCTCGATCGCATCAGCAACGTCATTAGCCTTCGAGAGCGGTTGGCACCTCGGTCCGAGACCTCAATCGCCCCGAGCTTCGTTGATGGCAACTTCTTTTGTTCGTTTTGTGTTTATATTTTCTCCACTTCGCCTCCTAGATTCGTTGTGAAGTCATCTGCAGCATCCTCCGACCTTGCCGCTGCGGTGGAGGGAGTTTCCCCCCCGTGGTGCATCACCGAGTGACTTGGAATGGGGTCACTCGTCTCCAGACTCCCTACTGTTTCTACCGAGTGTTCACCGTTCAGGCGGTGGTAAGACACCTTCAAGAGGGGTTGGCTCAATGGGGTCCCCACTAACCCGTTTCATCGCCGGTTCCTTAAATCCTTCTTCCGAGTGAGTGGGAAGTGGTGGCAGCAACAACGGTGGCGATTTGCCGCACTACTCCCATTGGATCGATTTCACTGTGTGGTTTGGAGGACTCTCCTGGTCCCTCCATCAATGAAGAATTCGGGATTCATGCATTGCTTGCTGCATTTGCAACTTTTCTCGTGGCAAAGAAGCAGGTCCAGATCCTCATCACTTTACGATAGAATGTCGAAGTGAGGATGCGTATGTTCTATGGTGCCGGTGAGAGGGCAGATGCTTTGGCCTTCTCTCTTGCCTCGCCTTCCTCTGCCAATCTCTCCTTCTCCTTATCCTTGAAGATCTGCGCAGGATATCCGTGCGATTTCTTCATCCATCGATCTTTGAGATCACAGAGGTCACCCAAGGAAGTTCAGCAGCTTCCTCTTCTTCTTTCAATAAATTCAGCCGTTGGAACTGTTCCTCGGATCGACTCAACTTCCACTTCCTCCACTCGCAGACGATTTTGGATGTCCGGATAAGGTGGGGATAGGATCATCACATCACTATCATCTCTATCGCCTCTTTTTGTGTCTCATTGTGTGCGAACTACTGGTGTGTCTTGATTTGCCATTGATCGCTTTTCACAGACTTAGCTGTTTCATCTATAATGTCCGGAGACTCTACTTCTCAGTGAGTCCGATCTGCCCTCGGTGAGTGGTCGACTCGGCCGGTTTCTCAAGCTCGGAGTGCTTGATGATTCTTCTTCGTCTCCTAGTTTGTACCGGAGGGATTTCGGTTTGAGAGAGTTTCTTGAGTCTTGGGGGCGGGGCCTTTGGTGTTTTTTCTCGAGGAGCTGGCCATCTTGGCTTATCCGTTCTCCTCTTTTTGACGATCGAAGAAGGTATTTGAGAGTCCTTCTCGACCGCCTGGGCGGGAGACACGGCCAAGGGGGCAATCGACTCATTGCAGGAGCGAGGAGCAGATTTGACTTTCTTTCTTTGCAGAGCAGCAGATCTTCTTTTAGCTTAGGGCAGTGATTCTCTTAGCGGCCGCAGGGGCTTTTCTTTCTTTGGTGGAGAGGAAACAACAGTATCTTCAGGGTCACCGATTCCCCCTCACTCGTGTCGCCTCTCTTGGCGTAGGCTCTCTCGTGCGCCAGAGAGGTTTGATCTGAACATCTCTTGTTTACATGGAACGCCTTTCCATGTCTAAGAGGGACTCCTTTCACCTCCATCAGTCGGCCAATCACTGGCCATATCCTAGGGATCCTCCAAATGCACCATCTTCCTTCAAGGATTTGTTCCCTACATTTCGGCATAGTCTGCTGTAGACAAACTCGCCCAGATTTATTTTCCTTTCTTCAATGATTGCAAAGCCATTACGATCAACTTTGCTTTTTGATTGGTCAAAGCCGCCAAATTTGATGTCTATGCATTTGGCAACTATGTCCAACAACTTGTGATAATCCTCCTTCAAAGCCACTTGTTTTTGTGTAAACTATTTTATCAAGATAGTCGGGCTTGGCTATTTCCTTCCAAGCAGCAATGCCAGGTTTACATCGCCTTTGTTGATTTTCGATGCTCCTTCCGTCGGTAGTGAGTGTTGTTCAGCCAAATCCTTGGCAGAGATGGTGAGCTTCTTTCCGTGAACAGATGACTTTATCCCTTCATCGTGAATCTCGGCGTTCACGAGAATCGCGTGCGACCTCCTCCACATAGGTCATCGGATATTCCAACGTCGAAACGGTTTCACCGACGTTTCCAATTTCTCAAGAATTTTCTTCACTAGGGTGTCATTGGACCCCTGTTTCACCATGCCGTCGAAATGCACAAGAGACCCGGTGTGGATTTGCTTTCCTAACTTGACAAAATCATAGGTTGATGCCATTTTTAGGATTTCACCGAAGAAAACTTAGAGGTTGATTTGAAGATAGATAGGGTTTTGAGAGAGTTTTGCCTTTGCATCTGAGAGAGATGAACGGTTTTGGTAATATGAGAGAGAGAGGAAAGAAAGCTTAAGTATGGTTTATGAAAGGACGTGCGGGTGGTTTTTGAAATGTGATCGAAATCAACGGCTTAGATTTTGCACGCCGATTTAGCATTTAATGTCTCGTATTTAATGTGGCAAAGATTTATATCCAATCATAAGCTTGGTGTGCAGCTTTTGCAGACACGTCATAATTTTTCGACGTAATTCTTAAAAACATTCCCGCTTAGTAAAAACGATTGCGTTTTTGTCACTTTGCTCATAAATGACTCAGATTTTACCCTTAGCATTTGGTTTAACTCTTATTCTCACAGATTCTCTTTGTGACTAAATTGTCACCGGTCAGATAGTTTGTCTTTTCGACATTTGATTTGCTTAGCCGATTTGTGAGTTCGGCTTTTTTTTTTTGTGTTCCATTTCTTTTCTTTGATTCTTCCGAGTGTCACCAGCTCAATTAACCCTAACTCATGCTTGAGTTCTTCAAATCTTGACTCACATAATGGTTTTGTGAAGATGTCACCAATTGTTTATCGGTTGAGATATATTCCAAGATGATGTCCTTCTTTTCCACATGATCTCTTATGAAGTGATATCGACATCGATATGCTTTGTTCTTGAGTGCAACACAGATTTTGAGTGAATACAATTGCACTTGTGTTATCACACATGATTGGAATTTCATTTTCTTCAACTTCATAGTCTCTCATTCTTTGTCTCATCCATAGGACTTGGGCACAACAGATTTGCCCACAGCTATGTATTATGCTTGTTGTAGAGGTGGCTATTGAATTTTGCTTCTTGCTAAACCAGAAATCAGGTTTGTTTCCTAGCATTTGACATGTGCCCGAGGTGCTTTTCCGCTCAACTCGCATCCAAAGATATAGTGAGTCCGAATAGCCAATTAGTTTGAATCCACCTTCCTTTGGATACCATAAGCCAACCTCTTCGCTTCCTTTCAAGTATCTTAAGATTCTCTTAGTTCTTTGTCATATGGCTCTCTTTTAGAGCAGATTGAAATCTTGCACATACACCTACAAAGAAAGGTGATGTCCGGGTCGCTTCTTTGTGAGATAGAGCAATGATCCAATAAGTGCTCAGTATCTTGTTTGATCTACTGTGCTTGCTTGCCATCTGCGTCCATGATTTTTTTGATCGATGTATTCATTGGTATTTTCACGAGAAGACTTCTCCTCCATACCAAATTTCTTCATTAAATCTCTGGTGTATTTTGTTTGACTTATGAAGGTTCCATCCTTCGCTTGTTTCACTTGGAGTCCAAGGAAGAATGTCACTCTCCCATCATGCTCATTTCAAATTTGCTTTGCATGAGGTTTGAAAATTTTTCACATAGCTCTTTGTTTGTGGATCCAAAAATGATGTCATCCACATATATTTGAACAAGCAAAGATGCTCTTCTTGTCTTGAATTTCAAGAGTGTTCTATCTACTTTTCCTTTTGTGAATCTATTCTCGATTAGGAATTGTGACAAAGTATCATACCATGCTCTGGGTGCCTGTTTCAATCCATACAGAGCTTTCTTGAGTTTGTATACCTTATCTCCAAGAGTCTTCTGCTCAAATCCTGGAGGTTGTTCAACATACACTTTTTCTTCCAATAAACCATTTAGGAATGCACTTTTTACATCCATCCGATATACAATGAAATTCTTGTGAGCGTGCATAGGCAAGAAACATCCTTATAGCTTCCAATCTTTTCTAGGAGCAAATGTTTCATCAAAATCTATTCCTTCTTCTTGGCAATATCCTTTGGCTACTAGTCTTGCTTTGTTTCTTACCACATAACCTTCCTCGTTCATCTTGTTTCTGAACACCCATTTAGTACCAATAACGTTTTGATGGGTGGGTCTTTGAACTAATTCCCATACTTTATTTCTTTCAAATTGATTCAGCTTTTCTTGCATAGCTTGAATCCAATGTGTGTCATCCAATGCTTGTAACACATCTTTGGGCTCTATTTGCGAGATAAAGCATGTGAACATAGCTTCTTGTTGAGTTCGATCTTGTTTTGATACCTTCTCTTATATCTCCAATGACAAGTTCTCGTGGATGGTCTTTCGGCCATCTTACATCCGGTTGAAGTAAGTTAGCCGATTGATCGTCTAGCATTGTGTTGCTTTGATCAAGCCTCTCTCGCACTCACTTAGCCGCAAATTTTCCAAAGATTTTATGAGACTCGGCTATCTCATCTTCATCTCGAGTTTATAATTCCTTGACTTCAAAGATAGGGACTCTTTCGTATGGTTGGATGATTGACTTATCAATTGACTCTTCAATGTCTTCTCCATTTACATTTGGCTCATCGAATACCACATGAATGGATTTTCTCGCAACCATAGTCCTTTTGTTGAGTACTCAGAGGCTTTGCTTTCACCGAGTATCCTAAGAAGATACCTTCACGCCTTTAGCATCAAGGCCTTTAGATTGTCTTTGCCATTGTTGTGGATGAAGCATTTACATCCAAATATTCTAAAATATGCAACATTTGGTTTTCTCCTGTCCAAATCTCATAGGGAGTCTTTGTCACCGTCCTTTTATCATACATGTTTTAAGTGTAGCATCTTTGTGTTTATTGCTTCAGCCCAAAATCTTTTTGGTAACCCCGCCAGCCTAACATGGTCCTTGCCGCTTCTTTGAGAGTTCTGTTCCTTCTTTTCGCAACTCCATTCTCACGTGGAGTCCTCGCAGATAATTCATGACCAATGCCATTTTCAATACAATATCGAGTTATTATCCTATTGACAAACTCGGTTCCTCATGTCGATCTTATTTTGATAATGGTTTCGCTCTTTTCATTTTGAATTTTCTTCATTAATCGTGGCGTTTCTGTAGAGAGTTTTTTTCTTTTACACATGAATATAGTCCATGTATATCTTGAGTAGTCATCTACTACCACCAAGGTATATTTCTTTCCACTTATGCTAGCCGGTTCCACTTGGGCCAAATAGATCCATATGTAGCAGATGTAATATTCTTGTTGAAGATGGACATGTCTTTTCTTTGAATGAAGATTTGATTTGTTTTCCCTTCGACATGCATCACATATACTCTCCTTCTTGTATCTCGAGTCCTGGAAGTCCTTCCACAAGATTACCTCTTGCAAGCTTGTTAATCGTTTTGAAATTCGGGTGACTCGACTTTTTGTGCCAATGACCAACTTGATTCAATTTGTGCTTTTTGCTAATAGACTTGGTGTTGGGTGTAGCGGTTGACCAATCTACTACATACATGTTCTTTTGTCCGCATCCTTGCAACACAACTTCATTCGATTCAAGATCTTGATTTGGCATATACCCATGTTAAATCCAACATTATAACCCTTGTCACGAGTTGGTGATGCTTAGCAAATTGAAGTTGAGTCCTTCAACATATGCAACATCTGTGATTTCTAATCCATTTTTCTTGATGGATCCAATGCCTCTTATTTCTCCCGGAGCTTCATTTCCTCCAAATATGACTTTTGCTCCTTTAACTTCCTTGAATTTTGATGATTTTCTTATTTCTGTCATATGTCCGGAATACCACTATCCATGTACCAGGTTCCTTGGCACTCACTGTTCCTTGAACCCGCAATCAAGGAATTAAGTTTTAGGTACCCATATTTGTTATGCAGGTCCTGAGGGGTTAGAATTGTAAGATGATCCAACCAACTTATAGCCAAATGATTTGACTCTAAGGGGTTGCCATCTATCGTGCCATAATCATAATTAATCTTGGCAAATTGCTTGGGGATTTTAGGTTCATACAACTGTCTCTTTTGTCCGTATGCTTGTGTATGTGTTTTAGCAATCGCTTCTTTGGGTAATTGTGGTGTCTCACGAGTGTAGTGCCTAGGTGCATATGTGTCTTTGATGAAAGCTCTTATACTTTTGGAATGGCCTTTTGCCGAGTTCTAGGCCTTTGCCATTTGGGCTTATATTCCATAAGTCTATGCCGATAGTTCACATCATTCCAAATCACTTGGCTTGGATATTTTCTACCATTCCCATCATATGTATTTCTTTTATAGATTTTCTGGGATTTTTGGTAGCTCTGTTTCTTCTTTACAGAGTATTTTCTGTTTGGAGTTTGCTGAGGAACTCGACTGAATCTCTCTTCTCTGTCCTTTCAATAAAGCACTCAACTCATTCGTCATTTTCCTTTTCCTTTATAACCAAGGCCAGTTTGCTTGTAATTGTGCTTTGGAGTGAATGTGTGTGCACCATTTAGAGTTTTGGATTTTTTAGACTCTTCATTGCTTGAAGATCCTTTTTCCAAAATTACTTTTGAGGTTTGACATAGCACAGAGGAATTAAATCCTAAGCCTGTCTTGTCTCCACATTCTCTTTGACTCATAATAAGATCATCCAATGATTTAGATGCCTTAGTGAATGAGGCAATCACATTTTTGAGGTCATTCTCCTCTTTTCTATGGCAACTATTTCTACTATTAGCTTAGCATTTTCACTTTTAAACTTCCATTCTCATCGCTATTTGACTTAGAGTACTCGGCTCCTTAGTGTTTGTGAGTTTTAGCTCTTGAGTAGGTTGTTTTCCTCATTTAGTAGTGTGTGTGAGGATTTAATGTGTTCAAAATCTTTCATCATTTTGCCTAATGAATCATAAAGATCAGTGGGTGATGAAGTGTGTGTGTGTCACAGTCACTATCACTAGAATCTGAGTTTGATGAGTTAGAGTGTACCTCATCTTCTTGGTCAGGTTGATCTTGTTCCTTGGCCATCAAACAGATCAGGGCTTCTTCTTCGTAGTCACTTGAGTAGTCGGCTTCACGCTTGCTCTCGAATCGGCCGTCTCTCTTGACTTGGGTTTGTCTCAGCGATCTCTGCACCAACATTGCCCTTTTCTTTTCTTGTCTTCTTTCTCTCAAGACCTTTCTTTCTTCTTCATTCTGTCAGATTTGTTGACTACAGGATATGGGCAATCAATGGCGTAGTGACCTGGTTGCCTACAGCCCAAAGATAGATATTCAGCCTTTTGATCAGCTCTTTCCATTCTTGGATTGTCGCCCCTTTGATATTGACTTTTTGATGATCTGTTCTCTTGGTTGGCCTATCTTCCCTTGATTTGGAAGGAGCCGAGTGTCTTCGGAAGATTCGCCCTTGCCTCTCTTGTAGTTCTTATTGAAGAACTTGTTGAACCTTTTAACCATCGGGGCTATTTCTTCTAGATCAATAACTTCTTTGACCTCGACTCTCTTTCCATCCTTAACAATTAGAGCGGTTGTTTTGGGTACAATTGTCTCTTCCTCGATCTTTTCTTCTCGGCTCAAATTCATAGGCTTTGAGATCCGAGAATAGTTCATGGTTGGAGGTCTTCGATAGGTCCATGGAATGTCTTAGTGCCATGACCTTCATTTCCCATTCAATTTTGGGAGACTTTTAGGATCTTCATACACATTTCTTCGTGTATATTCCTTTCCAAGTGCGAGATAGCTCGTTGGTGATTTCGTGAACCGAGCATCCAGTTGATCCAGGTTTTCTCGCGATCATTTTGAAATTCTCAAATTTTTGTACAGCCACCGATAATTTATTTTCTTTGATTTGCTTCCGAGCCTTCACAAATCAATGTTAGTTTGTCCTGCATTTCTTTAGCCGTTTTGCATGATTTGACTTTATTGAACATGGCTTTGTCCAGGGTTTTGTAAAGGATGTCATTGGCTACATTGTCCAGGTTGTATCTTTTCTCGTCATCATTTGTCCATTCAGGTTCTTGGTTTTTCAACCATACTGGTCTAGGGGCAACATCCTCTTCACCTTCACCGCAACTCTTCTTACAAGTGTGTTCACCTTTAAAATTTACAGATGGCCCATCCTCTATCACTATCCACATCTCATCATGTAATTTGATAGATGAGCGCATACGAATTTTAGGAAGCAAATTTGACACGCATCCCTATGTTCACAATTGAAGAATTTGATGATTGGAAAATTCGTATGCGAGGCTCATCTATCAAAGATTACATGATGAGATGTGGATAGTAATAGAAGATGGGCCACCGCAAATCTTAAAGGTGAACACAGTAGAAGAAGAGATGCAAACAAGGAGAAGAGGATGTTTGCTCCTGCACGATCATGGTTGAAAACCAAGAACTGAATGGACAAATGATGACGAAAAAGATACAACCTCGGGACAATGTAGCCAAGGACATCCTTTACAAAACCTTGACAAAGCCATGTTCAATAAAGTCAAATCTTGCAAAAGCTAAAGAAATGGGGACAAGCTAACATTAATTTGTGAAGGCTCGTGAGCAAATCAAAGAAAACAAATTATCGGTCAGTATCGTAAATTTGAGAACTTCAAAATGATCTTAGGAGAGAACCTGGATCAACCGGATGCTTTCGTCACGTAAATCACAAATGAGTCATGCGCACTTGGAAAGGAATATACAAATGAAATGTGTATGAAGATCCTAAAAAGTCTTCGGAACGGGAAATGAAGGTCATAGCACTGAGACATTCCATGGACCTATCAAAGACATCCAACCATGAATTATTCTCGGATCTCAAAGCCTACGAGTTTGAGCCGAGAAGGAAAGACCAGAAGAGACAGATGTACCCAAAATAGTGCTCTAATTGTTAAAGATGGGAAGAGAGCCGAGGTCAAAGAAGTCATTGATCCGGAAGAAATAGCCCCACGATGGTTAAGAGGTTCAACAAGTTCTTCAATAAGAACTACAAGAGAGGAAAGGGTGAATCTTCCGAAGACACTCAGCTCCCTCCAAATCAAGGGAAAATAGGCCAACCAAGAGAATGATCATCAAAAAGTTGAGTATCAAAGGGCCGATAATCCAAGAATGGAAATAGCCGATCAAAAGGTCAATATCTATCTTTGAATCGTAGACAACCAGTCACTATGCCATTGATCGCTTCATATCATGTAGTCAACAACACAGAATGAAGAAGAAAGAAAGGTCTTGAGAAAGAAAGCAAGAAAAGAAAAAGGC
This sequence comes from Rehmannia glutinosa, assembly GCA_016081115.2. Lineage (NCBI taxonomy): Eukaryota > Viridiplantae > Streptophyta > Magnoliopsida > Lamiales > Orobanchaceae > Rehmannia > Rehmannia glutinosa. The sequence goes on from JABTTQ020000044.1 coordinate 251,438, forward strand.
AATGATGGTCATAGAGATCGCCAAAACTAAGTCAAGAGAGACAATGATTCGAGAGCGATGAAGCCGACTACTCAAGTGACTCAAGAAGAAGCCCCGATCCGCTTGATGGCCAAAGAACAAGATCAACTCGACCAAGAAGATGAGGTACACTCTAACTCATCAAACTCGGACTCGATGATAGTGATCGTGACACACACACTTCATCACCCACTGATCTTTATGATTCATTAGGCAAAATGATGAAAGATTTTGAACACATTAAATCCTCACACACACTATTGAATGAGGAAAACAACCTACTCAAGAGCCAAAACTCAAAGTCGACTAAGGAGCCGAGTACTCTAAGTCAAATAGCCGATGAGAATGAAAGTTTAAAGGTGAAAATGCTAAATTAATAGCGAGAAGAAATTGCCGCTATAGAAAAGAGGGAGAATGACCTCAAGAATGTTATTGCCTCATTCACTAAGGCATCTAAATCATTGGATGATCTTATTTTGAGTCAAAGAGAATGTGGAGACAAGACAGCCTAGGATTTAATTCCTCCGTGCTATGTCAAACCTCAAAAGTAATTTTGGAAAAAGGATCTTCAAGCCATGAAGAGTCCGAAAAATCCAAAACTCTAAATGTTGCACACACATTCACTCCAAAACACTATAACAAGCAATTTGGCCTTGGTTATAAAGGAAAAGGAAAACATTGATTGAGTGCGGAAAGGACAGGCGAGAAGAGATTCACTGAGTTCCTCAAAGAACTCCAAACAAAAAATACTCAGAAAGAAGAAGCAGAGCTACCAAAAACCCTAGAAAATCTATAAGAGAAATACATATGATGGGAATGGTAGAAAATATCCAAGCCAAGCTGATTGGAATAATGTGAACTATCAAAGATAGACTTATGGAATATAAGCCCAAATGGCAAAGGCCTAGAACTCAAGAAAAGCCATTCCAAAAGTACAAGAGCTTTCATCAAAGACACATATGCACCTAGGCACTACACTCAAAGACACCACAATTACCAAGGAAGGCAATTGCTAAAAACATATATGCATCATACAGGAAAAGAGAGACAATTGTATGAACCTAAAATCCCCAAGCAATTTGCCAGGATTAATTATGATTATGGCATCGATAGATGGCAACCCCTTAGAGTCAAATCATTTGGCTATATGTTGGTTGGATCATCTTACAACTCTAACCCCTCGGGACCTGCACAAATATGGGTACCTAAAACTTAATTTCCTTGATTGCGGTTCAAGGAAGGAATTGAAAGTGCCAAGGAACCTCGGTACATGGATAGTGGCATTTCCGCATATATGACAGAAATAAGGAAAATCTGTCAAAATTCAAGGAGGTTAAAGGAGCAAAAGTCATATTTGGAGGAAATGAAGCTCCTGGTGAAATAAGAGGCATTGGATCCATCAAGAGGAATGGATTAGAAATCACAGACGTTGCATATGTTGAAGGACTTAACTTCAACTGCGCTAAGCATCGTGTCAACTCGTGACAAGGGTTACAATGTTGGATTTAACATGGGTATATGCCAAATCAAGGATATTGAATCAAATGAAGTTGTCCGCAAGGATGTAGACAGAAGAATATGTATGTCGTTGATTGGTCAACCGCAACACCCAAAGACTGTCTACTAGCAAAAAGAGCAACAATCAAGTTGGCCGTGGGCAAAAAAAGCCGAGTCACCTAAATTTCAAAACGACAATGCTTGCAAGAAGTAATCTTGTGGAAGGACTTCCACTCGAAGATACAAGAAGGAAAGTATATGTGATGCATGTCGAAGGGTAAACAAATCAAATCTTCATTCAAAAAAAGACATGTTCATCCTCAACAAGAATATTGCATCCGCTACATATGGATCTATTTGGCCCAGTGGAACCGGCTAGCATAAGTGGAAAGAAATACACCTTGGTGGTAGTAGATGACTACTCAAGATATACATGGACAATATTCATGTGTAAGAAGAAAGAAACTCTACAAAAACTACCGCGGTGATGAAGAGGATTCAAACGGAAGAGTCAAACCATTATCAAAATAAGATCGTATGAGAGAAACGAGTTTGTCAATGGAATAATAACTCGATTGTATTGAAAATGGTATTGGTCATGAAATATCAGCAGCAAGAACTCCACGAGAATGGAGTTGAAAGAAGAAGCGAAGAACCCTCAAAGAAGCGGCAAGGACCATGTTAAACAGGGTTACTAAAGATTTTGGGTCAAGCAATCAACTGACTTGCTACACCCAAAACAGATGTATGATAAAGACGGTGACAAAGACTCCTATGAGATTTGGACTGGAAGAAAACCAAATGTTGCATATTTCGAATATTTGGATGTAAATGCTTCATCCACAACAATGGCAAGGACAATCTAAAGGCTTTTGATGCTAAAGCGATGAAGGTATCTTCTTAGGATACTCACCGAAAGCAAAGCCTACAGAGTACTCAATAAAAGGACTATGGGTTGCGAAGAATCCATTCATGTGGTATTCGATGAGCCAAATGTAAATGGAGAAGACATTGAAGAGTCGGTGATAAGTCAATCATCCAACCATACGAAAGAGTCCCTATGTCAAGCCAAGCCGAATTATCAATTCGAGAAGAAGATGAGATAGTGAATCTAAAAAACAAATGGAAAATTTGCGGCTAAGTGATTACGAGAGAGCGACCACAAAGAACACGGCCAAATCAAGTCACGATCAATCCAGCCTAACTTACTCCAACCCGATGTAAGATGGTTGAGAGACCATCCACGAACTTGTCATTGGAGATATAAGAGAAGGTGTCAAAATAAGATCGAACTCAACAAGAAGCCATGTTCACATGCTTCATCTCGCAAATAGAGCCCAAAGACGTGTCACAAGCTTTGGACGACACACATTGGATTCAAGCTATGCAAGAAGAGTCTGAATCAGTTTGAAAGAAATAAAGTATGGGAATTAGTGCAAAGACCCATACATCAAAATGTTATTGGCACCAAATGGGTGTTGAAATAAGATGAAGGAAGGTTACGTGGTAAGAAACAAAAAGACTAGTAGCCAAAGGATATTGCCAAGAAGAAGGGATAGATTTTGATGAAACATTTGCCCTGTAGCAAGATTGGAAGCTATAAGGATGTTTCTTGCCTATGCAGCTCACAAGGATTTCATTGTATATCAGATGGATGTAAAAAGTGCATTCCTAAATGGTTTATTGGAAGAAGAAGTGTATGTTGAACAACCTCCAGGATTTGAGCAGAAGACTCTTGGAGATAAGGTATACAAACTCAAGAAAGCTCTATATGGATTGAAACAGCACCCACGAGCATGGTATGATACTTTGTCACAATTCCTAACCGAAAATGGATTCACAAAAGGAAAAGTAGATACAACACTTTTCTTTAATTCAAGACAAAAAGAGTATACTTTGCTTGTTCAAATATATGTGGATGACATCATTTTTGGATCTACAAACAAAGAGTCGTGTGTGAAAAGTTTTCAAACCTCATGCAAAGTAAATTTGAAATGAGCATGATGGGAGAGGCGACATTCTTCCTGGACTCCAAGTGAAACAACCAAGGATGGAACCTTCATAAGTGAAACAAAATACACCGTAGATTTAATGAAGAAGTTTGGTATGGAGGAGAAGTCTTCGTGAAAATACCAATGAATACATCACCAAAATGGACATGGATGCGGATGGCAAAGAGATCAGATCAAACAAGATACTGAGCACTTATGGATCATTGCTCTATCTCACGCCAAGCGTGCCAGACATCACCTTTCTTGTAGGTGTATGTGCAAGATTTCAATCGCTCCAAAAGAGAGCCATATGACACAGCCTAAGAGAATATTGAGATACTTGAAAGGAAGCAAGAAGTTGGCTTATGGTATCCAAAGGAAGGTGGATTCAAGCTAATTGGCTATTCGATTCTCGACTATCTTGGATGCAGAGTGGACGAGAAGAGCACTTCCAGGCACATGTCAAATGCTAGGAAACAGTGATTTCTGGTTTAGCAAGAAGCAAAATTCAAAAGCCACCTCTACAATTTGGGCGGAATACATAGCTGCGGGCGGCTGTTGTGCCCAAGTCCTATGGATGAGACAAAGAAATTGAGAGACTATGAAGTTGAAGAAAAGAAATTCCAATCATATGTGATAACACAAGTGCAATTGCCATTACTCAAAATCTGTGTGTTGCACTCAAGAACAAAGCATATCGATGTCGATATCACTTCATAAGAGATCACGTTGAAAAGAAGGACATCATCTTGGAATATATCTCAGGCGATAAACAATCGGCCGACATCTTCACAAAAACATTATGTGAGTCAAGATTTGAAGAACTCAAACATGAGTTGGGGTTAATTGAACCGAGCCGTGACACTCGGAAGAATCAAAGAAAAGAAATGGAACAAAAAAGGAGGTGAAAAGGAGTGAACACTAAAATCATTTCAAGAATCATCAGATTTGTATCGGAAAAGACTGACACCGAGTCGGTGATAGTTGAGTCACCAAGAGAGCTGTGTAAAGTAGAGTTAAATCGGCTAAGGGATGTTTGAGTCACTTATGAGCAAAGTGACAAAAACGCAGATCGTTTTGACAAAGCGGGAATGTTTTAAGGAATACGTCAAAGATAATGATGATGTGTACTGGACATAAAGCCGCACACCAAGCTTATGATTGGATATAAATCTTTGCCGCATTAAATACGAGACATTAAATGCTAAATAGGCGTGCAAAATCTAAGCCGTTGATTTCGATCACATTTCAAAACCACCCGCACGTCCTTTCATAAACCATACTTAAACCATTTCCGTCGTTTCTCTCTCACACTACCAAAACTGTTCATCTCTTTCTCTCAAAAGCAATGGCAAAAATTCTCTCGAAACCCTATCTATCTTCAAATCAATCTCTTAGTTTTTTTCTTTGATAAAATCTGAAAAATGGCACCAACCTACGACTTTGTCAAATTAGGGAAGCAAATCCACACTGGGTCTCTTGTGGATTTCGACGGAATGGTGAAAAGGGGTCCGACGACACCATAGTAAAGAAAATCGCTGAAAAATTGGAAACGCCCCGGTGAAACCGTTTTCGGCGTTAGAATATCCGATGACCTATGTAGAGGAGGTCGCAGCGATTCTACGTGAATGCCGAGATTCACGATGAAGAAATAAAGTCATCTCATTCACGGAAAGCGGTGACTATCTCTCGCCAAGGATTTGGTGAACATTGCTCACTACCCAGAAGGAGCATCGAGATTAACGGCTGATGTAAACCTGGCGGATGCTTGGAAAGAAATAGCCAAGCCCGACTATCTTTGATAAAATAGTATACACAGACAAACAAGAGACTGAAGGAGGATTATCACAAGTGTTGGACATAGTTGCCAAATGTATTGACATCAAATTTGGCACTTTGACCAATCATCAAAAGCAAAGCGATTGTAATGGCTTCAATCATCGCAGAAAAAGAAGATAAACTGGGCTGAGTTTGTCTACAGCAGACTCTGCGAACTTAGGAACTAATCCTTCAAAGAAGATGCCACATTTGGAGGATCCTAGGATATGGCCTAGTGATTGGCCGATCGATGGAGGTGAAAGGAGTCCTCTTAGACATGGGAAGGCATTCCATGTTAACAAGAGGATGTTTAGAGCAAACCTCTCGGCGCACGAGAAGAGAGCCTATGCCAAGAGAGCGACACGAGTGAGGGGAATCGGTGACCCAAGATACGATTGTTTCCTCACCACCCAAGAAGAAAGCTGCCCCTGCAGCTGCTAAGAAGATCAATTTCCCCGCACAGAAAGAAAGCCAAACATGCTCCCGCCCCTGCCAGTGAGTCACTGCCCCTGCGCAGCCGTGTCTCCCCCCGCTAGCAGCGGTCGAGAAGGACTCACAAATACCTTCTCCGATCGTCAAAAAGAGGAGAACCGAGAAGCCAAGACGGCCCGCTTCTCGAAAAGACACCAAAGACCGCCCCCACCGCCCTAGACTCGGAAGAAACCGTCTCGAACCGGAAATCCCTCGGTACAAACTAGGAGACGAAGAAGAATCATCAAGCACTCCGAGCTTGAGAAACCGGCCGAGTCGGCCACTCACCGAGCAGATCTGGAGGCTTTGGAGAAGTAGAGTCTCCGGATGTAATTGATGAAACTTGACTAAGTCTGGCAAGGCGATCACAGAGGCGACCCAGGAAGACACGGTTGTAGTCCACACAAATTGAAACACAAAAAGAAGCGATAAAGCGGATAGTGATGTGATGATCCTATCTCCACCTTACCCGGACATCCAAAATCGTCTGCGTGAGTGGAGGAAATGGAAGTTGAGTAAATCAAGGGAACAGTTCCAACGGCCCGAGTTTATAGAAGAAGAAGAATCGTTAAACTTCCTTGGACTAACCACTTTGTGCTCCCAAAGATGGATGAAGACAATCGCACGGACATCCCTGCAGATCTACAAGGACAAGGAGAAAGAAAAAAAGCGAAGGAAAGTATAAGCCGAGGCACGTGAGAAGGCAAGCATCCTCATCCATCTCGGCACTACGAACACACACATCCTCTCTTTGATGTCTTCTCGACGGCGGTGATGAGGATCCGGAGAATGCCGCCGCTGAGAAGAGTTGCAAATGCAGCAAGCATTGCATGAATCAGTAATCCTTCACGAGCAAAGATCGATGGAGGGACCAGGAGAGTCCTCGAACGTACCGAAATTGATCCAATGGGAGTGGTTCGACCAAATCGCCACTGTTGTTGTTCTTGCCACCACTTCCCACTCACTCGGAAGAAGGAAATAAGGGACATGGCGATGAAACCGGGATAATGGGGACCTCGGTCGAGCCAACCCCTATTGAAGGTGTGTTACCACCGCCCCAACTGAACATTCAATCGAAACAGTAGGGAGCTTGGAGACGAGTGACCCCATTCCAAGTCACTCGGTGGTGCGCACCGAGGGGGAAACTCCCTCCTTTGCGGCAAGGTCGGAGGATGCTTTGCAGATGACTCCACAACGAATCAAGGAGGCGAAGTAGAGAAAATACAAACACAAGAAAATGAAGACAAGTTGCATCAACGAAGCTCGGGCGATTGAGACGTCTCACCGAGGTGTCAACCGCTCTGAAGGCTAATGACGCGCGATGCGGTCGAGGCACGAAGGAAGGAAATGTACCACGGGAGTTAACACTGGGCGATGAAAGTGCAATCCATGAGGTTGAGACTCAATGGATGCCACCGAGAAGACCCTAAGACACCGTGACACTTTGTCGAAAGGGAGGACCAAGGCCTCGCCGCAGAAGAGAGGCTTTTGGAGGTAATGAAGGCCCACGGGAGGTTGAGACTTCCGGGGTAAAGAAGTCAAGTAGAGAACATCCCTCCCGCTATCATCGACCCATCCGAGAAGGAAATAAGCGCACTTCATGATTCCCAGGATAATCACGATGTAACATTTCGGGATCGGAAGGCGAAGAAGAAGGCTGAGTCATCCCCGTGATGAGATCCAAAAGACTCGCCACGGATGTTCCAAGCACGAGCAAGTCGATCCCAAGACTACTCGTCAAACCTTTAATTTTGATGATGAGCCACCAATGGAAATCTCATCATCGTCCGATGACGCTTCGAGCAAGGCCGAGGACCGATCTACTCAATTGGAGAAATCGGTGAGACCAACGAAGTTGTTGAGACAGTGAGGCTCGCAAGTCGGGTCCACTTCACAACAAACCCCATTGGTGAACCGAGTCAGTCCGCGAGGCTCCTCAAGGCAGCAGGTCGATTCCTAAAAGAACTTCACGCGCACCACTCATCATCGAACAAATCCCGGTTGGCGGTGATGAATCCTTTATAGAATCTTTTCCTTTTTCTCCGGAGGTACCCGACCTCCATGAAGAGTCGAGAAAATGAACGCGCACGCTACCACAGACCAGCCTCCGTTTTTCAATCGAGGCACCATTGTTCCGGCCTGATTATGATTTTGACGTTGCATGGCCATCACCGCAGCGGAAGAATCACCAAGTCCGCTGAAGTGTTCAAAGCATTATTCGCCGATATTGAACGGATGGAGAGGCATCGAGGACTCTATGGACATGCGATGGACAAAGAGATGCCAATCTCACTGCTGATTTAAGAGGCATAACGGTCAGGATCAGGGAATGGTGGCAACAAAGAAGAAACAATGCGTGTGGAGCAAGTTAGATACTTGAGGACATTGTTCAACAAGTCGTACGGGTATGGAGAGCTGAAAATGTTGATGCTAAAACGGCGAGGAACATATTGAGCACTGCATGAAGCTCACATTGCCGAGCTTAGGCCGCTGCGTGAGCAAAACAAGAGTGATCTACAGCGTTTGGAAGAGACCATGAATACAAAATTCAGCCTTCTCATGGCTGAGATGAAGCTGATTTCAGCAGAGTCCAACGCTACTCGATCCGAATTTCGTGATGCATACTCTGCAGCAGACTCGAGACAAAACTCAACTATCGCCAGGCTTGACTTCGCGCTTGCCAAAGATGTTTCCGTGTGTCCCTCTCTTTTGATGATGCCAAAAAGGGGGAAGAGGAATACCTAAAGCGCAAGGGGATCCGAAGTTGAGAAGGAAGGAGCATTGCAAGGGGAAAGTCAGCTGAGGACGTGTTGAAACAAAAGAAAGGAAAGCTTGTTGAGGGGGAAGGATCGAAAGATGTGACCTTGATGATTGCACAAACCTCTCAACAAGGTCCTCACGGTGACATTATCAAAGCAAACTCCTGTGACTATGCCACTCCAACACTCGCTATATCTATGGTGAAAAGAGAAAAACAATTGAAGCGAGGGGATGAAAGAAGTGGAAGGAAGAATGGATGCCCGAGTTATGAACATCTTGAAAGAACATGGAGGCATTCCAAGAGACAGAGACACTTATGCCATTTCGGATGTCGGGACGAGCCACGATCGAGTTGATGAATTTAAAACGCTCGAATCAAGGATACTTTGCAAATATGTCTATGGCTCAAGCTTGGGACTTTATCTTGGGAAAAGGGTCTCACATTATGTGAAGAAGACAGTGACGACGGACCCGGCGTGATCACTCTCTGGTCACTCCATTGGTCACTCATTTGGAAAGAAGAAGACACCGATCAATACACGCCCAGAGGTAGAGGAAAAAGTAGTGGTGGAGGAAGAGGTTTCGGACCAGGCCTCGCCCCAAAAATATTGAATACGTAGATCCGGGAAAGAAAGGAGGGATCTCTTTGGGCTAAAGCTTGACCAAGTAGCAAATTTGCAAGTGGCTAAAACCAACGCCGAGTATGCAAAAAGAATAGAAGAAGAAAACAAGAGACAAACTCAGCTATGGGAGGAAAGACAGGAAAGAATAAGAAGAGATGAAGCTGCCAGGAAGGCATATGAAAAGAAAAAGAAGGCGGTGACGACGAAAAAGAGAAGAAGAGAAGAAGATCTTGAACAAGATGAAAGAAGGAGACGAAGGAGATGAAGTGTTCTTTGTCAACCCTTCGTGTATTTTATTATGTAAATACATACAATGTAAGTCTTACGTAATAAAGCTATAAATTCTTTATTTTTTTTTTTTTTGTAGACAAATATGTGCTCGATACACCTTGTAAAACAGATTGTGTAAAAGAACAAGAATGTTATGATCAATAAAAGGATTGATTCTCGCATACATTCTATGTCAATACACTATCGTATGTATCTTTGCTATTTGCATTTTTGAATGATTTAAGTTTTGGCATCATCAAAAAGGGGGAAATTGTTAGGAAATTTATTGTTTAGATTTTGATGAATGCCATGTAAAACTTAGAATAGAAAGTTGGCACCCCAATTCTTGTCGTAAAATGCATTGTAATAAATAGAGCCGCCAAGTTGAGTTAAGTCGCCTACGCCCTAACATGCAAGAAGACAATCAAGACTAGAAGGAAGACTCACGCGAGACAGTGAGTATGGCAAAGAAGAGTAGACGGAACTCTATCAAGAAGCGGTGAGATGCGGTGAGTGGAGTATCGGTCAAGTCAATTCAAGAAAAGCAAGTCTCAAGTTGAAGTGAGAAGAGTCATCCATGATTGGAAGGCGACTCTAAGTCACCGGGGAAAGCAAAGAAATGCGATCAAGTCGAGATAATCAGAAAAGATCCGTTGCATTAAATCAAGAGAATTACTTAAACAAGTAATATCTCCATACCACCTTTCTCGGAGTGCTCGGTCCCGAAAGCGTGCAAATGGAATGAACAATGGGAAGCACTACACCGTGCGAACTCTAAAAAGGTGAAAGAACAATTCATACGAGGAAATGGCAATTCCAAGGACTGCAACAAGACAAGCCAACGACTGCAAGTGACTTTCAAAAATAAGCCTATCTCTTCAACGGGCAAATTTTTGAAAGATCACTATAAAAGGATGAGGAATTTAAATTGAGAATAAGAGTGACAAGCGACACAAGTCACAGACCTGAACAAAAACATTCAAGAAATTATTAGAAAATCTGAAACATTCTCAATCCTCAAGCCTACACTACGAAGAACATCAATCCAACACTCACCTGTGAAGGAAAGATAACTTCAATTAGTTGAAGAGGAAAATACTGAAAACAAGGGGTCTACATTCCACGAAGGATTGTAGGAAGGTTCAAGGTTGAACCAAGTCTTAAGCTTTTGGAGGGCTTCGTGATCAAATCCAAAGAGCTTGAGCAAGTGAGTTGTAGTAGCAAGGCAAGTGCGCCTGTGAAGAAAGCGAGTCGCACGAGAAGCCACGGTGAGTGATCAAGGCGTCTCAGGATCGAGTCCCAAAGGATCAAGTCATTTGTGTGATCAAGACTTGTATCCGGAATGTTACCACTTTGTATCCGATCATTACCTAGTGGATTCCTCCAGGAGTTGGAGAAGAGAGGAGTAGAAGAATTACCCCATCTTCGAACCTCTATAAAAATTTCATTGTGTCATTTACATTTCAAAGACTTTAATTCTGCATTTTTAATCGCTTATATCTGGCGATAAATTTGCTATCCACTTGATAATTTATAAGTACTAAACCAAGCACTAAACTCTTGCTTTATCAAACTTAAGGGTGTTAAGTCTTCCACAAAAAAACAAAACCAGTTGAGTTAATTTAGACTCAGCATTTGTGAGTTAATCTATCAATGGCTCGGTTGAGTCGTTGAGAGACTAACTCTCTTGATTGACTAACTTGGTTATCCATCAAGGGACACGGTGTGTAGTATTAACTCGAATAATTAAAAGGACTAAAACGAAAATTTGGTAAGGTTTATTCAACCCCCCCCTTCTAAACCTTACACTTACACCCCTTGGGACCTACATTATACCCCTTCGAGTAAGTGGGTTTACAATAGTCATCTTTGCACTAACTAGTCATTAATTAGTACAATAATTAAAGAAAGACACATGTCTCCCTCTAATTGTGCATGTCAGTCAAATCTTGCCACTTGTCGACTTCTCTTTATAACTTTCCGACATGTGGCAGTTTCTGATACCAATAAAGCGTTAAGCATGGGCAAGTGATTATTTCTATAAGTCCTGTCGCATGCGTTTCCATGAAATTTGGGCTCGGGGCTCGGCAACCATTTTGCGGTTGGGGTCGGTAGCGGGCGAGCCTAATTCGTGACGTGTTGCCGCGCGCCGTTACTGACGTCACCCGTAGGTCCCCTACTCGGACGTGTCCGGTGATGGCGTCGATTAATATCTTCTTCGGCGGCTCGGGTGTCATCAAAGGCCCCCAAATTTAATTCCGAGAGAAGAATTTCGAAGTCGGAGTTAAACTTTAATGCTAATGATGAACATTTAATGGGGAAACGGATTTCTCAAAGGTTTTGTTCATTCGACATATGTCGCGTAGTGATTAATGCGAAACGGGCGCATTAATTGGGTTGCCATAATGATGGACACATGGCATCTTGTGGTTGGACCAATCTTGCGCGAGAATCGAAAAGGTACGTCGATTCTGTCGCGGGCGTGGGGACGCGGCGTTCGACATGTTTGACGGCTTTTGAGTTTTAAAAGGTGCGTCTTTTCGAATAAACGCGTTTCGTTTATCGAGGAACTCCATCTATAAATACCCCTTTTTCCCTCCATTATACACTTTCGCATCCATTAACCTTTGAGCTAGAGTAACTAAGACCGAGCGAGAAATTTGGTCGGCTTCCAAAGTTCGTAGAGACTTCAAACTTAGGTATTTTTTTGAAACACTCTCCATTTACCTATAAAATGTCTTCTTTTGAGGATAGTAGAGTCGTAGTTATAGTGTAGAGGTTGAAATCGAAGATCCCCCTCGAACCTTTCGTTTATTTCTCACAGTAGCGGCCATCTCCGCCTCATAGTCCCGAGCATCATTTGGATATCTTCTCGCATTCTTCTCGAGGCGGAACGTCTTTAGAGCGGACGCACACTATTTTCGATCCAACGCCGATGGATCATTTTTAGAGAATGAACGGTGTATTAGCCCGGCCTGGTACAAGAGAGTTCCGACGAAGAATCCCCGAGTGCCGATTTTAGGCGTGTCGGCGAGGGAAGAAGAAAATATGGACCCATCGAGCCGCACGTGATAACGTGGAGCGGGTAGACGAACCTCAGGAGATTCAAGGCCGGGAGAGGCCTCATGTGCCCATGGGCCATCGTAATGGTGACGGCCGACGGGAGGAGGCCCTCGCCTTCGTGTCGAGCCTCGGTGGACTCGAGTGATATAAACGATATCCCGACATCGATGATCCGGGAGGTAGAAGAGCTCGGCGTGAGGTATCGTATTCAAGTAGCATCCATTTTTGGGTACCGGATGGCACAGAGGTTCCTCAGTACCCACCGGCGGGTTGCTTGGCCATATTTACCGCCAGCCTCCTATACGGGTTGCGATTTCTACTGCCGGATTTCCTTACGCGGTGGTTTTGCAAGTGGGGTATGCATCTGACCCAGGTGCATCCTATTTCTTGGGGTAGGATCATCGGCCTCCTAGTGGTGTTCCACCTGGAAAAATATCCTCGCCCCAAATTTAAGGAGATGAACGAGCTCTTTATCTGGCGAGCGACTCCTTCATCTCGGGGTCAGTCGTCCGGGTGGTATTACGTACAGACCCGACTGGGGTATCCGGACGGCTTGGTGGAAGGTCTTCCTTCATCTTTGAAGGAGTGGAAGGATAAGTGGCTCTGGGTGAGCGGCGAGTGGCAGGCTCGCGTGGATGATGGGGAAAGGGAAACCGTTCTTCATCCCCCATCAAATTTTGTTTTTGGTTACAGTAAGTCTTATCTTTTCTCCTTTCTCTGCTTTTGCTTTTTACTGTTTCCTTTTGTAATTGATTTTTGTCTTTTTACCTTTATAGAGAACCGGGCATCAAAGGGGCCTATGTCGGCCACCTTTATTCGAAGGTTGGAATACATCCAGGCCCGGGGGATCATGGACAGGCGGATTGAGAGGTTGGCTACCGAGGCCAACTTGGCCGGAGCAGGCTTGAGGCCTGCTCTGCCCGCCGACCCCAAGGCCGAGGCGGCTGAGCGAGAGGTGGAGGTTGAGAGAGAGCCTCCGCAGAACCCTCCCGGTAATGAAGAAATACGGCCCCATTCTCCGGAGGAGCTTGGCGAGAACGGTCGAGCCGCGCCCGTCTCTGCGACGGCTAGTCCTGTGGGCAGATCATCTGTGCCCGTTGGGCAAACGCAGACTCCAGAGCCGCCGAGTGCGGCTGCCGTTCGAGGTAAACCTTGTATTTTTTATACTCTCTTTTGAATTTTTTTTTTTAAACGGTGGTTGCTTTTTGTAGGGCGTGGCTTGGATTTGCGTGCACGCCTTCGCAGCGTGAGGAACACGGCCGTGCAGCGAACTCGGGCCCGGTAAATGTCTCGCTGATGGAGTGTCGGAGGCAGTGGAGCCTCCTCTTCAAAGGAGAAGAGGAGGGATTGTGATGGAGGAGCCGGCAGATCAAGGGGTTGGTCAAACGGCGCCGGAACATCTCGAACAGGCCGGAAGGGGAGGTCCGCGAACTTTCTTAGATGACTTCGGCTGGGAAGGTCACTTCATCCCTCCAAGTCAGGTGAGAGATGAATATTGCGAGGGGATGATTGGACTACGCCCTCGATGGTTTGTTGAATTTGTTCGATGTGCCACGCCGACGGAGGAGCAGTCGAGAGTTTTACCCGAGGCGGGTCGGGCCGCGATGAGTGTCCCAGCTCGTGCCTGGACAAAAGGCATCGAGCAATTCTACTCGGAGACTGGCTTCGAAGAACAAATTCAGTACGCCATGGCGATGTCTGGGCGGATGATTGGGCTCTTATGGCATGCGATTGGGGGAACTCGCAAGCTGGAGAAAAAATACGTCGATCTGGAAAGGCGGCACGGGGACCTGCAGGAGGCCTATGCTACCCTTCAAGGGGTACAAGAATCGTTAAAGACCCAAGCGGATGAGGCTACGGCTTGGGCCAATTCTGAGAGAGAAACTGCTGCGAGGGTTGAGGCAGAGCGAGATCAGGCCCGTAGGGCTGAAGAGGAGCTTAGGGCTAAGGTTGCCGAGCTGGAACGTGTCGCCACTGTCCGGGCCGAGGAAATGGAGAGGCATCTAGCCGATGTGCGCAGAGAGGCCGAAGAAACTACTCGTCGGCAAATTGAGGAAGCTCGCACACAGGCCGTTGAAGCTTACAAGGACTCTGAGGAGTATGCATTTATGTTAACCTGCGGCCACGCGACCAGCCTTAAAGAAATTCTTGATTCATTTAAAGCCGGGCGGACTGTTGCTCAGCTTGAAGAAGATTTAGCCCTTTTGGAAGCTGATCTCGATGCTCTCCATCCGAGCTTTGCCGAGGCCCCCAATGTTCGAGGCTCACCTCCTCCGGACGACGAAGAAGTTGCCTCTAGCGGTGCCGTTGAAATTCCGCCCCCTGCTCAGTCTTAATGCTGTTTGCCCCTTTTTATTTACAAGCTTTCATATGTACTCGTAGGTAGGTGATTTGGCCTCGTGCCTTGAAATGTAATGGGCTCCGCCCCCCCCCCTGTGTAAATAATTTTGAAGTAGAAATGAACTTTTCTTTTTCTAACCTGCATATGTGTTTCAAGCTTTTTGTATATGCTTGGCTCTTTTCCTTTTTGTAAGATTGTCGCTTTGTCTTCTTTTTCCTTTTATATTCCCAAGTATGGGGCTCGGTTCCCAGTCTTGAATAAAGGGCTTTACTCGCTTTAATTGATTCTCGTACTCGGTATATGAACCACGATCTTTATTTTGTATTTGGTACTTAGTGTATAAACCAAGTCTTCATTTTGTGCCCGGTGTGTACATCGAGTCTTTATTTTGTGCTTGGTGTGTAACCAAGTCTTTGTTTTGTGCTCGGTGCGTAACCAAGTCTTTGTTTTGTGCTCGGTGCGTAACCGTCTTTGTTTTGTGCTCGGTGCATAACCGAAGTCTTTGTTTTGTGCAGTGCGTAACCAAGTCTTTGTTTTGTGCCTCGATGCGAATCGAAGTCTTTGTTTTGTGCTCTGGTGCGTAACCGAAGTCTTTGTTTTGTGCTTGGTGCATAACCAAGTCTTTGTTTTGTGCTCGGTGAGTAACCGAGTCTTTGTTTTGTGCAGTGCGTAACCAAGTCTTTGTTTTGTGCTCGGTGCGTAACCGAGTCTTTGTTGCAGTGCGTAACCGAGTCTTTGTTTTGTGCTCGGTGCGTAACCGAGTCTTTGTTTTGTGCTCGGTGCGTAACCAAGTCTTTGTTTTATGCTCGGTGCGTAACCAAGTCTTTGTTTTGTAAGGATAGATCCGCCTTGTGGGCGTGTTGCCCTTTTTTCATCGTGCAAAGGACGTACCTGAGATGACTTTTCGGCCTTCAGCTTCAGCTGAGGCGATTTTTATTGTCCTCGGCACATAGCCGAGGTGAGTAAAAACTAAGTTTCCCTTTAGAGCTCACAAAATATCAGATGAAAGGATAATTCCTTGGAATCCTAACAGGATCATAAACCAAGATCTTTATTGATAATACCGTTTCAGGTATGCTACATTCCATGGATGCATGAATTTTTCTCCACTCAAATATTCTATTCGGTACGCCCACCGGATAAGACGTGGTGACCGAAATGGGCCCTCCCTGGTTGGCTTCAATCGGCCGGGTTCAACACCGTTATCTTTTTCATCACAAGGTCGCCGACCTGAAATCTCCTTTCGTTTACTTTCGAATTGTAGTACCTTTCGCTCCTTTGTTTATACACGGCGTTTTTCATCTCGCACCTTTTTTTTCTTGAGCGAGTCTAGCTCTAGCTCGGCTCGGAGCGCAGTGACCTCATTGCGTCTTGAGAAAAATTTGCAATTCTCAAGGTAGGGCTCCAATCTCAATAGGAATCACCGCTCGGCTCCATAAGCCAAAGAAAAGGTGTTTCTCCGGTCATTGCGATCGTCGTTGTTACGTATGACCATAGCACACCGGGTAGTTCCTCCGGCCAATTACCTTTAGACTCCTCCAACCTCGCCTTCAAGGTATACTTGAGTATTTTATTAACGGCCTCAACTTGTCCGTTCGACTGGGGATGGTATGGAGTTGAGAAATGGTTTTTGATGCGGAAACCTTCACAAAAATTTTGAAACCTCCGGTTATCGAATTGTTTCCCATTATCTGTAACAATCGAATGTGGTATCCCGAATCTACAGATAATAGATTTCCATACAAAGCTCACAATCTTTTCCTCATCTATTTTCGCTGCAGGCCCGCTCACTTTCGGCCCATTTTGTGAAATAATCCACCGCCACAATGGCATACTTGACACCCCCTTTGCCAGTGGGGAGTGGTCCGATGAGGTCCATTCCCCATTTGGCAAACGGCCATGGGCTAAATACGGAGGTAAGTTGCTCAGGATGATATCTGACCTGCGGCGCAAATCTTTGGCACCTCTCGCATCTTTTGACGAGATCGGTTGCATCCTTTCTTAGGGATGGCCATTAGTATCCTTGTCGTATTAATTTATAGGCCAATGTCTGGCCCCCGGCGTGGTTTCCGCATATTCCCTCATGAACCTCTCGAAGTGCATAATCTGCATTTGTCTCGGAAAGGCACCGTAGGAGTGGGACGGAGTATCCTCGTTTGTATAGGATGCCATCTACTAGTGTAAACCGAGCCGCTTGGGTTCGTAGTGTTCTGGCTTCAGCTTTGTTTTCAAGTTGAACTCTTTTTTCTAAATACTGAATGATTGGGGTCATCCAAGTTTGCTCGACGGTTTCAGTTGTATATATCTTCTTTGCGCCAAGTGACGGGGCAGATAGTTGTGTGACAGTGACATCCGCGATGGCATCCGTCCCTGGGCTGGAACCGAGCCGAGCTAAGGCAGATGCCTGCATGTTCTCGGCTCGAGGCACATGTAAGACTTTTGCCTTAAAGTGTGACAATCTCTTCTTGACCAAGTCCAAATATTGTGCGATTTTTTGCTCTTTCGCTTCATACTCACCATTGATTTGATGAACGACCAACTGAGAATCACTGTGTACCAATAGTTGTTTTAGGCCCATAGAAGCCGCCATCTCTAAGCTTTGCCGAGAAGTGCCTCGTATTCGGCCGTTGTTCGTTGCGAGGAAGCGAAATCGTGCGGCCGAGCGATAGCATTTTTCATTTGGATCGATTATCACGATTCCGCCCCTGCTCGACTGCGGTGGAAGAGCCGTCAACGAACAATTTCCATTCTTGGTCTTCCATAACTTCCAATCGCGGAAGGTGTGAATTGCCACAAAGTCGGCTAAAGCCTTGTCCTTTTATTGTTGTACGTGGTTCGTATATAATATCAAACCGACTAAGTTCGACGGCCCACTTGATCATCCGACCGAAGTATCGGTCGGTGTAGTACTTGCTTGATGGGTAGTTCGTCAAGACTATAATCTTGTGCTCTAGGAAATATGGACGAAGTTTCGCGCGCCGTGATTAATGAATAAGCCAACTTTTCCATTGGCGGATATCGAGCTCGGCGTCATGTAACGCTTGGTGGTGTAATAGACCGGATGTTGGATAGAACCATCTAACCCGATTAACACCGGCGATGGCGTATTCGGATACCGCCAAGTACAAATACAAGTCCTCCCTTGGGTAGGTTTTTGCAATATAGGAATTGAAGAAAGGTGTTGTTTGAGGGATTCAAAGCGATCTGTGCTTGCTCATCCACTCAAAATTTTTGCTTTTTTATAATTTCAAAGAAAGGTTTGCACTTGTCGTGGATCGCGAAACAAATCGGTTAAGGGCGGCCAATCGGCTGTTAGGCTTTGTACCCTTTTTACGAGTTTGGGGTTCTAGATCGATGATGGCTTTTATTTTATCCAGGTTAGCTTCGATTCCCCTTTGGTGACCATATACTCCAAAAATTTACCCGAGCCGACCCCAAATGTACACTTTCTCGGGTTTAACATCATCTTGTACTCTCTTAAAACAGCAAACATTTTATTAAGATCGTTTAGATGATCGATATATACACGATGATTTCACCAACATGTCATCTACATAGACTTCCATAGTACGACCTATCATTTTCTCAAACATCTTATTTACTAACCTTTGGTAGGTCGCACAAAGATTCTTGACCGAAGGGTATCATCTTGTAATGTGATAAATTCCACGGCGAGAGAGAAGAATGATGTATTTTCTTCGTCATCCAGGTGCATTCGTATCTGGTTGTAACCGAGTATGCATCCATGAAGCTCATCGGCTCGTGTCCGCCGTGGCATCTACCATATAGTCAATATTTGGTAATGGATAAGCGTCCTTGGGGCATGCCTTATTGGTCGTGAAATCCACGCCGGGCGCGCCATCGCCATTGCTTTTTTACCAAAACAGGATTGGCAACCCATCGAGGATAGAGAGCTTCCGGATAAATTGATATCTAACAACTTGTTCACCTCGGCCTCAAGTCTTTGCTTATGCATCGGCGCCGAGTTTGCGCCTTTTCTCGGATAAGCGGGCGGAACGTTAGATCAATATTAAGCGCAAATGGCATGCATGCTTAGGGTCAATTCCGGGCATGTCCGCATGAGTCCATGCGAAGACGCCAAGATTATTTCCCAAAAACTCAATCGGCTCGGTTCGATATGGTTCTCGGGAGATCATGACCAATACGTAGTTGGCGCCCCTCGTTTGGCCTTCCGGCGTTGATTGTATCAACTTTGTTCTCTGCAGTTCCGCCCGTTTTTCTTTTCTTGCTCGCCCCTCTTTGATCTGCGCAGGGCAATTCATCTTCGATGGTCGGCTCGTTCTCGATCACGGCTCGCTTCTTCTTCCATCATCGGCTCCTTCCCGGTCGGCGACACTGGATTATCCTCTGAACGATCACCACTTTCCGTTCGGGCTCCTCTGGGAAGGGGATCGCCTTGCATGGTTCCACTTTGGTTTCTCCTCGTTCCACCACGTTAATCTCCACCGGTCGAGTTTGAGAGAGCATTCTCGTGACTCCCTTTGATTCTCTTTATGTATAGCCTCGCCATCGGATGTTGGGAATTTTATACAAAAATGATATATTGAAATTTGCTTTTATATGATAAAGCAATGGCCTCCCAGTGATAGCATTGTACTCCGAATCGGCGTTGATTATTTTGAATGTTGTCATGACGGTTCGTTTATCCAACCCTTGTCCCATTTGGATGGGCAAATCAACTTCCCCGAGCGGGACTATTCTTCCTCCTCCAAACCCCAGAATGCTATCGTTGCATGGACGGATATAGCTATTGTCCATGTTCAATCTTCGAAAGGCTCGGACATAAATGACAGATGAATAGCTTCCAGAGTCGATCAAAATTCTGTGGACCGGAATACCCAAAATCGGTGCAGTAATGACCAGGGGGTCAGAATGAGGATGGACCACCTGGTCGGCATTCGCATCCGAGAACACAAAATGGCCGGTGGGTTGGCCTTCCTTGATTTCCGCTACCTGAACTTGCCTTTCGGCATTGGCGACCTGCCTAACATCGGCCCTTCCTTTTTCTCATTGGAGCGGTATCCTCGGTGTGTTAGTATTGATTCGATTTACACTCGACATCATGAGGATCTCCCTACCCTGGTTTTCAGCAGGTGGTGGCGGCAGGAGAGCTGGATTGGTTACGCGCTCCGGGTTGACACTTGAGCGATCTTGGTGGGGGGCGATGAGTTCATGAACGTATCTTTTAAGACCGCCTTGCCGAACAATCGCATAATTTCTCGACGATTAGATCTCGGCACTCATCGGTATCGTGACCTATTGATTTATGATAGGCACAATATCGCGTGAATCTAATTTTGTCGGCTCGACCTTCAAAGCCGAGCCGGAGGTAACAAATTTAGACCCTGTACTTCATTCCATATGGCTGATGGAGTGTGGGTCAAAGTACTCCTCAGCGCGGCAACTTCGGCTCGCGCTTCCTGGCGAGCCCTAAATCCGGTGGTCCGGTTTTCCGAGAACGGTCTAAATCCCGACCCCGGCCTAACTGCTGGTTCTTTCCTCCCGTCCTTTCTCACGCCCCCTGGCCGGTGCTCGGGGCGGTTACTTGCCATGGCTTCTTCCGCGCAAATATGGCATTCCGCGCGGACCAGAAATTCTTGGTACGAGGTCGCCCCCGATTCATGGATGGAGTAGTTAAACCAAGTTTCGGGGGCAAGGCCAGCCATGGCTGCGATTAAAATGGCGTCATCCGACACTGGCTCCATCTCTCGAACTTGCTTGTTGAACCGAGAAATATAGCTTTTGAGGGCTCGTCCTTCCCTTGTTTGATGTTCACGAGGAGTCCTTAGGTGCGGCTCGGACTTTGGACGTTAAGAAATGCGTCGTAAAGGCGGAGGCCGATCCCCCATGCCCGAATGGACCCCGTGGTAGGGTCCTAAACCAACGGTGGGCTCGGCCGCCCAGTCGGTGGGAAGGCCGCAGAGGATGGCATCACTAGGACCGTGCAGTTCTATCCATGCTAAGTACTTGTGGACGTGAGTGGTCGGGTCGGTTTCCCATTGTAGAGACCGACACTGGGGATTTTCAACTTTGGCGGTAATGGGGTCGCCAGGATTCCAGGGGAAAATGGCGACATAACATTTGGTTGGTTCATTGCTTGGGGCGGTCTTCGAGATTGTTCGCCTTAGGACCACCACCTTCCAATTCGTTCAAACGGCGCAGCGAAGTGTATTTCTACATCCGTTCGCCATAGGCTAGGGCTTTGGATCTCGATTGACCTAAGTTGCTCCTGCTCATCGGAAACCCGAGTCGGGAACTTATCGATCGAGCTGGGCGAAAAGGATCAACTCCCGGTCGTCCGGCGAACACTGAGTGGGCACGATGGCGATGTCGTGTTGGCTCGGTAGTGACTACGCTACACGACTTTGCCCTTCCTCATCTTCTCGCGGCCACCTTCGTCACGACGGACACGTTGTTCATTACCCGAATCGCTTCGGGCTTGGAAGCCCCGTCATGAGGAAGCCCAGGAACTTGAGGATTGATATTAACATTTAGTTGTGGATTGAGTGGGTTAGTATTTACAAGGAGTGGAGGAGGTGCTTGAGAGTTTATGGTAGCGAGAGTTTGTGATATGAGTTGATTCATTTGCTGTACAAAAGTTGGGTTGGCAATTAGCTGAGCGAAAGGAAATAAAGTAGTGCTCCATGCCTCTGTCTGGAGCATATTTTGACCATTAGTAGTCTGGCCAGTTTGGTTGTTCAAATGTTGCTCTTCAGTCAAGCGAGCATTTCTCGATTGTTGACTCATTTTGTCTATTATGAAAAGGATAAACGTTAAACTTTACCTGGTTTTCACTTAACTTGCTTTTGCTTGGAACTCTGACTGGACCAATACGGGCTCTCCTTCTAGCGCCAATTTGTTGACGTGCGTTTTGGTCAACAAGCAAAAATATGTAAAAGATTTAACACGTGGAAATATAAACGTGCATAACGTGTGTTTATTTATGGCTAATTCTGCCTTTTTTGCATAATGCCGAGCCGAATTATTGGGGTCGGTCCTTCTTACAATCTTACTCCTTTCTTTCTTTTTTTTCTCCCTCCTTTTCTTTTTTCTTCCTCTCTCTATCAGACTTTTTATACCCCTTCGAGTAAGTGGGTTTACAATAGTCATCTTTGCACTAACTAGTCATTAATTAGTAAAATAATTAAGGAAAGACACATGTCTCTCTCTAATTGTGCATGTCAGTCAAATCTTGCCACTTGTCGACTTCTCTTTATAACTTTTCGACATGTGGCAGTTTCTGATACCAATAAAGCGTTAAGCATGGGCAAGTGATTATTTCTATAAGTCTGTCGCGCATGCGTTTCCCGCCAAAATTTGGGCTCGGGGCTCGGCAGCCATTTTGCGGTTGGGCTCGGTAGCGGGCGAGCCTAATTCGTGACGTGTCGCCGCGCGCTGTTATTGACGTCACCCGTAGGTCCCCTACTCGGACGTGTGCTGGACTGATGACGTGGATTAATTTCTTCTAGCTCGGCTCGGGTGTCATCAAGGAACATGTGTTATTACACTTGTTGTCAATTATTCTTCGATTAATTATTGTTTCAAGAAATGGGGCCTTTGTTTGTTGTCGTAAACTATGGAATATGGGGAATTTAGTAAGAGGCCGATCCGGGTTTTCATGACCACCTCACCCTGACACCAACATCGATGCCCAAACTCAATTCACATTATAGTTAAAGGATTCAGCAGCGGTGGCGGCGAGAAAAGGTGTTTGCCATTTGGTTTATTCCGGCGGCACATCACCATCACCATCACCACCCACCAAACGATCAGACGTAAAAGAGGAATTGTAGCTTGAGCGATGAATTTCCGATCGGCGATTGGGAGTCGGACTGGTGTGTTGTTCTTGTTTTCGGTGAGTCGTTCCCTGGCCGGGCGGTGCGGATCGCATCTTGCAAAGTGTGGTGAGAGGAGGGCGGTGGTGTGGTGGTAGTAGTGGCGGAAATGGGCGCTTTGTGCGAAGAGATCAATCTTCAAGGGTTACGCGCTTTGTTTTCATTTTTGGGCTTAAATTAAAAATCTGGGCCTATTTCTTGAACCCAATTAACGTAAATTTTGGGCTTGATCTTTGGTTGGAAATGGATTAAAGCAATTGGCTCCTTTTTTTTATTAATCCAAAGTCAAAGGTTAGATTTTAGACCTAAATATTTGTTTTGGGTCTTTAAGTCTAAATAAAGGATGAATTATGGGCTTGAATTACTTCGAGTCAAAAATTCAATTAAGGAAAATATTGGATGATAAATTTGGGCTTAAGGTATTGGGTCATTAAGGGGTGAGTTAATCCAACCCATAAAGATTAGATTAATTTTGAATTTTTATTCAAATATAATCCGTAAAGAAATTGACCCGAGTTCAGTTAAAACCCTAAGAAAATCTAATAATTTGATTTTAAAGCCTATTTGGTTTTTCAGTCAGGCTTTAAAATCGAAATGAGGAATTAGATTTTGAATTTAATTTATTTTGAGCTCAAATTTAGTTATAATTCTGATATATTAATTTTTAATTTAGTTAGCGAATCTCATCTTTATATTTCGAGATAAATTGAAATAGCATGTCGCCAAAGTGACCTCTGTTACTAAATTTATTTTGAAATATTAGATTCAGGCAAAAGATTTGCGATTTGTTTATATCTATGCGGATAATAATCGGCCCAAAGGAAGGTTATTGTCTGTCCAGATGATAGACATATGAGGTAAAATCAGGATTATATTTGATGTCTGATATTTCATTATAATTTAATTGAAACAATATGTTGACAAAGTAACCTCTATTGTGTAGATTTATTTGTTTTGGAATATTAAGATGTGTATGTCTATTATTTATGCGAATAATGACCGGCCCAAAGGAAGGTTATTACTTGGCCGAATAATAGACATACATGTGGTAATAAATACGTGATGATTATTAAGTTATCCATGTAAACAATAATCGGCTCAAAGGAAGGTAATTGTTTGACAGGACTTATTGTCGATTTGATTTCTTGCATTTGAGAGTACCACTTACAATTGATGCTCTTGTCCAAATCTCGAACATCAATGTTGTGCTTAGGTATCTCAAGATGGGCCCACTATCATTTTCTAATGTCATGCATAAGTATGAATTTTCTTGTTATTATGTTATGACATGATTAAGTGTGAGCATTTTTAATTGTATTCCCTGAATTAAATTTCTGCTTGTATTTTTAAAGTATCTGTCTATACGGATTTTATTTATGTTATCTCACTGTTTTAAATTTTTGGGGCATTATGTTTGAGGAGGTTAGTGCAGAGGAGTTCCTTAAAGATATTGACTGGAACAAGTATTATCTCAACTAATCTTGTTTCAATAAGGTTATAAATAAAAATGGAACATATGTGAGTATATTAGGATGTGTCTTTCTCGCTTCAAAGTAAAGTTCATAAAGTCGGAATCTCTATGGTTTTATTCAGTTTCTTGTACATTAAGGATTTATAGTTAGTAACAACACCTTAAAGATTGAGATGACTCTTCGGAGATCATTTCTCATTGTGGAAGAAAATAAAGTTTGAGCGAGATAACACTAAAAGTACTCACTTAGCATCTTCTTCCTCAGGATATAGATATAAAGGTTGTAACTGGGACACCACAAACAGAACGCAAAAGAAACAAGATGAGGAATTTACATGTTACTTCTGCAAGAAGGGTGGATGTGACAGAAATGTCCCAAGTAAGTATGTCGTGTTAAAATTTACTTCTCACTTCTGTTATGTTTCATTCAGTCTTGTTTTGTACCTAGACATGTTTTGTGGGAGATACTGGTTCTACTACTCACGTATGTTTTAATGCAAAGTTATTTGTGGAGCCAATTACAAATTTATGCTGAAAGATGCATCTGTGAGGGTAATGGTTAAACAATTGTAATTGAGACTATACAGTTTTAGGTTTAATCATTGATGATAAGGTTATTGAACATTGAAAGGACTCGGGATTTTGTTTCTATTTCCATTTGAGCAAATTTTGGTTATAATTGTTCAATTTGGATATAGTAATTTTGCTCTCTTTCAATATTCATATTGGTTCTTTATCATTGATGATGTGGTTGTCTCATTTAATGAAACTTTGCATGCTAGTTCACATGGTACAAAACATATGAAACGATAAAAGAATTATGAATGTGGTAAGAAGTATGATTAATCATTCTTCCTTACTGAAAACTCTCTGAGAAGTAATAAGGATTACGACATGGATTATTAATAGGGTTCTAATCTAAGCAGTAGCTAGCTAAAGCCCATTATGGAATTTTGATATGTGAACATTCGACATTGGATATTTGCATATTTGGGGTTGTCCGATTAATGTAAGGTCTTCGGCCTAATAAGGAAAATTGGACTCAAGAACTATTAGTTATTGCTTGTTAGATACTCTATAAGGTCACTTGAGATGGGAAACTTGAAGGTTCTTAAGGAAGTTGAGTTTGAGGGGAGAATAAGGTTATAAACATTATCATGAAAGTGGAGTTTATTTTCCTCCTACAGTTGCAATTGACAATGATTATGCGTTCATTCCTAACATTGTTCAAGATGCAAATTTGGATTATCAAGATAATGTTAAGGAACTCCTTGTCTGGATAAGATAATGTTTCTAAAGAGCAAACTCAACAACCTCAAGAATGGAAGCCATGAAAAATTGGATGAAATCTCATCAAATTACCTAAAGGTGTGAAAGCTCTTTGATCATTGATGAACATCAAGACTAAAGAGGTTCAAAGGTAGTGTTGAGAGATATACAGTTTGCCATGTTGTCATGAATTTCATCAAAAGGTAGATATTGATTATAAAGAAACTTTTATTTTAGATTTATCGAAAGATTCTTTAAAATCATTGTGGTACTCATGGCTCATTTTAAATTTTTGGCATGTTTCTCGTTTATGGTAAATAATCATCGTTAAGTTTATCTCGTTTAGATTTGAGATATATAAAGTTAATGATTGTATATACCGTAGGTTTAGTAGGAGAGAATCCCATTACTGAGGAACTTAAGTTTGATTCATTCAGTGCCCCAAGAATGAGTCTAAAGTTATAGATATACAAAAGACAATTTATGCATCAACTATGAGAGGTCTTTTGTATTTTCAAGTATGTACACATCCGGATATAGTGTGCATAGTAGGATTATTAGACAGATATTAACCCCAGGATGGATCATTTGGAAAGCAGCCAATAAAGGGGTTATGAAGTATTTACATAGAACAAAGGTTTATATGCTCACTTATCGGAAATCAGATCTTTGGGAGATTATTTGGTATTTCTGTTTCCGATTTTGATTGATGCCAATAAAATAAAGAGATCCAGTTTGGGCTATACTTAATTGTTATTTGGATGAGCTATTTTGGGAAAGTGCCAAGCAGACACTTATAGTTTATTCCACATGAAAATTTTAGCTTGTTAAGAGGCATCTTATCAACGGATATGGTAGATATTGTCACTAGGCTGCATGTTAAGACTGGTATTGACATACCATGAGGATAATGTGACAATAACTCGGTTTTACCATATTCCAACAACATAAACTATTGAAGTTGAGGTGCACATAAACTTCAAGTTTCTTGTTGTAATAAAGAAATAATTGAGTCATTCAGATTGTCTATAGAACATATTCAGACAAACTCCACATTGCGGCCGCTCACCAAGGTTTTACCAACTAAGGTGTTACAAGCATAATGCTCATATGGGTGTTGTACGGTTTTAAAGATGTGCATGTTCAGTGGGAGTTTGTATTTTGATGTTCTTCAGGTTAAGACACATTTCAGAATTATCTTCTGCAGAATAAAGAATAAAGTTTTTGTTTTGGACTATGAATCAGTTGCATTTTTTCATGATCTCATAAAGAATAAAGTAGGACCAGTTGGAAATAGGCATGTTGGAGATCACGTTACATGTAATTTCCATGCTACACATCCATACTTGATCTATGTCATTGAATATACTGGTGTGGTGACCATTGATGGGTCTAGTTACCATTTAAGTGTAACGAAAGCCGCTTTGATCTCACACTGATGTAGGAGATGGACCAGAATGTATCTAAGGGGATATCTCAAGGATAGATAGCATTTTCAGCGCGCACTCAGGATTTTACAATATAATTATCTCTGGTGACATATGTAGTCCAAGTGGGAGATTGTTGGGATTTTTATTAATTTCCCATGTGGACTTACATATGTAATTACAATTATATTATGGGCTATCTAATTTAATGGAGCCAATTAAGTGGTCTAATTTAATAGGGCTCTATGGATATCTATTGGGTATGGGTTTTGCAATGTGTAGAGACTCAATACTAGTTAATTAGGATTGATGGGCTTCTAATTAACCTAGTATATAAAGAACTCTCATTAGGATTATGGTCCCCAAGTCAAATCAGTCGTCACTCTTCTCCTCTTCTCATCTTAGAGAGAGACCAATGGAGTACCTAAAGGATTTGGTGTGGAAGACGCTTAACCCGATTAAGGATTCACACGCGTGCGGACGGACCGAGGTATCTATTTGTGTCTATGGATTTAAGGCACGCTTCGATTTAGATTCGATTTTATATTTGTTTCTTGATAATTCACGTGATAGTGCAGGGTATGAATTAATTCTATTAATTCTAACAACACCCACCACATATTTCTGCTTGCCACCAAGAGATCATATGATTCAAGTTGTTGGATGACTATTCACTTGAAAACTTCTTAATTAAGATAATCTTTATTCTACTTGCTCAATTTAATTTTATTAGTTTAAATTCAATATTCTTGATTATGCCAAATTAGCAGGCCAGTTTAAGTGGTTAGGATTGCTAATAACTAATGTAGAGATAGTTAATTAATTATAAGACTCTTGTATGAATTTATAGAGTGGAACAATTTCAAGTTTTTATTTGATTAAACTGATTTTTAATCCTTACGGGTTTGGTCAATTGGAAGGGTAGGATTAAAAAAAATGAAATAATTATACTTTAAGTAAACTATATATTAAGATTTACATGTTATAACTGGAATCAAGATATATTTAATTATATAAGTATAAATTAAATAATAGAGCAAAACTGGATGATAGAATAATGTTGATACTCTTGCTCTTTTAATAAAATGGTGTTAAATATTTAGTGCATGATGTACGGGTTATGATGTACCCACTGTAATGTTTAAAAAAATGGGTTTGCTTTATTTAGAGGAATTTTAGGTTAAGGTATATGGGACGGCTTTGTGCAAGTCAACTGAGTGAAAAATTAATAATATATATTCTTTCATTATTTTATGCGCAGGGTTGAAAGGGACCACCTGATTAATAAAGAGTGTTAGAAATCTGAGGTAAGTAAAAATCTATCTGTAATTGTAATGCATGGACATAGTATTGTTTGAATTAATTATATTGTGATTGTTGTATCTTCTTGAATATACGTGAGTATTGTATATTGCATAATTGGCTAGCGTGATATTGCACTATAGTACTTGGTAAACCATTAAACATGTCATTCACAGCATTTGCATGTGCGTTCAAATTACAAGAGAATGTTCGCATGCACAAAAATATTTTCTGGAAGAAAATAGATGTTTGTTGACCACTGCTGGTACACCAAGGCATGTTGGGCATGCTTTATGATATATGTTTAGGTATAGCAAGTGTGGTACTTTTTTAGTGAACACAGAGCTAGATGGGAGATGGGCTCTCGGTGGGTCACAGGAGGATGGACTATTTGTGGGTACCTATGTTATGACATTATGAGGGGGGATACTTCTTGACGGACACATGGGACGCATGTAGGGGACCTCTTGGCTAGGCCGCAGGAGGATGGACCACACGTAGTTTCATAACAATATTATTGGGCATTTGATTATTGTTGTGTGCAGAGCTCTTTTCCGGTGCATAGTAGTTGGGCCAGGGGCCCCAAATAAAAGAAAATGATTTTGAATAAAGTATTTTGATTCATGGATTGACATTTTAGCATTACATGTTGGAAAATCATTGTTATTTTTTGGGCATGCATGATTTTTACTTGTTAGGTTTCAGCTCATGTAGTTCATGCATTGCAGGTGAGCATGAGAATGCCTGAGTCATCGGCTTACTGTGCAGTACTGAAGCTTCTTCAGGTTTTGAGGATCATGGATGTGGACGACGACCTGTCGGGTTTGGTTGTGATTCCATTTTGGTTTGCTTATGTTGTGTTATATATAAGAACTTATATTGTTTATAACTTTTCAAACTGTATTGTAAATACATGTAGATAGTGTGCTGGTTTGAATTGTGGGCTTGTATATATAGTCTCCGTGCTTACATACATACATGATTGACTGTCCTTTTGCTTTTAGACATGGTCTAACCTTTATTGCTGCGTACAGGGTCATTTTGTTATTCATCTTTGTTGTTATTATAGGGTTTATTTCGGTATATTGTTATAGGGAAAAGAAAAAAAAATTGCATGTTCTTATAAATAGAGTTTATATTATCGAGTTGTACAGTTTATATATCTTAGAGTAGTAGTATTAAGGGTGGGTGTGATAGAGTGGTATCAGAGGCCAACTACAGGTTCTGTAGACTATCCATGTTCATGAACTCAAAACTCGTGGAACACAACCATGCCAGTATGTTTTACTTTATTGTCTGATGCATTTTATGTTTCTTGAAATTATATTGGCCATATGTTATTAGGTTTTCCTAAGACAATGTTTCAGTTATGGTGAGAACTAGAGTTGAGAGTAGTGGTGGGGATAGAAATCAAGGAGGAAGACCCCTATACTAACTGGTGATCGCTTATGGAGCTCATCCAGCGACAATCCGAACAAATTCAACAACTCATCCATCAGAGGGATATAGCAGGAGAACAAAGAGGATAAATGAATCAACCACACCAAAGGGTAGATCAAGTCAAGATAGTAGGGGAAAGATTCCGAAAGCAAAATCCACCAACCTTTGAAGATGCAGTAGATCCCATAGCAACAGAAGATTGGTTGTGAACCCTAGAAAATATGTTCCTGTACAGCAGGGTCTCAGAAGAAGAGAAGGTAATGTGTGGTTCGTTTATTCATCGTGGAAGTGCGGGACATTGGTGGGATACAATGAGAAGCATAAAAGATGTTACGACAATGACCTGGGAAAGATTTAAAGAACTATTCAAAAACAAGTACTTCACGGCTCCTGTTCATGCATGTAATGAAGATGAACGAGTTTATACAATTACGCCAGGGGACAATGACTGTCGGGCATTACATTCGCAAATTTAAAGAATTATCCAGGTTTGCCACTCATATGGTCAACACTGACGCACTAAAAGTAGAGAGATTCCTTGAAGGCCCGAGGCCGGAACTATATAGAGATGTCAGCATAGCGGGAATTCAAAGAATAACCTATTCACAGGTTGCTGAGAGAGCATTGGTGGCAGAACAAGCTGAGTTAAGGATTTTTTGTGCCCAAGAAGCTAGACACCAATTCAAACAAAGACATGGACAAAAATGGGTTGGAAGCCCGAAGAAGAGAGTTTTCCAAGTTTAGCAGCAATAGAAACCCAATTTTCAACCACACCAAGGACGACAACAGTGAGAACAAATTAAGCACCAAAGAGCTGATCAGAGTAAGGCACCTACACCACTACCTTTCTATCATAGGTGCAAGACTAGAGACTAGGAGCTTTACCCAATTTGTGTAAATGCTTCTTTGTTAGATAACTAAGTCTCCAGACCACTCCTTGAAAATAATATATTGGTTCTCAAAGCTCCATGTTTTGATGTTCATTACTCTAAATTTGTCGTCCCCTCTCTTGAATTGTGCCTTAATTACCTCATCGAAAATGGCTCATTGATTGGCCATATGGTCCAGAAACTTCTTTTCAGGCCAGCCAAGTTTGCTTTTCTAGAGCCAAAAACCCGACCAAAGAGGCTCCTCTTACATTCACCTTTGCTGAAGTCAGTATCCTTATCCTCAAGGGTAACACCAATTTCCTCTGTTTCGGGCAAAGAGAATCTGCTAAGCTTCCGTTCGATGTCATCCGCCATGAAAGGTATCCCAATCCCTTTTTATTCCAGCAAAGTCGTCCAAAAAAGCTCCCGTGACCTGTAGAAAAGGAACGAGCAAAACAGACCCAGATAGAGGAGAAATTAGCACAGGAAAAAAAGTCAAAGGGAACAAAAATTATTAAGATATGAAAAACTAAAGGAAGCAACAGTAAATTTATTTGGATTGAATGAAAGAAAGAAAAAACTTCCCTTTCTTTCTCTTCTTTTTATCCCTTCGACGAATTTCGGCTATGACCAATTTTCTTTTTTCTTTTCTTGTACCCGGTAAAATAGTAGGCGGACAGAGATTTAATAATATTAAATGGGGCTGGTGAGTATGAAAGGGGGTAATAAATGAAGAACTACGGATCGTACTGAATAAACAAGAAATAAATGACAAAGTGTAAAATATATAACTCTATTAAGCTTAAGAAAATATATTTATTAATATTTTTTGAAATATTGAAAGTTTATTTAAGTTAAATAGTTAATACTTTATTTCTTTCATTCATCTTTTATATTTAATTTCTTTATATATTTATTGTACATTGCTTTAGTCTTTTAAAGTTTAAATAATGTACAATAAAAAAATCACTTTTAAAATTTAATAAGAATGTAAATTAAATAGGCTCCAAAATATTCAAAATTTACTAAAAAATAGTGGATTCATTTTCATTAAGGTTGCATTTGAATGAGAGAATTTGGATTTGGAGGAAGGATTTCAAATGACTCCATCCATATAAGATGGATTTGAAATCCTCGAAAATAACTCCAAAAATAGCTTCCAATGATTTGAAATCCATTATAGAATGAATTCATCCAAATAACTTCAATGAATTTGAAATCCTTAGCTCCAAATCCATCAACTAAAATGGAGCCTAAGGATAGTTTTGTCCATATATTAATATTTTAATTTGATTAAGGAGGATAAGTGTTATATTTGCAAGTTTAGGGGGTTAAATGAGACATAGGGCCAAATTCCAGGATTGTTATTGTAATTCGCCCTACTTTATATATGAGTAATTACCACACTTGCCCACTTTTCGGTAAAAATACCACCAAATACACTCCTATCATTTTGTACCTATTTTTTTTCTTTTTTACGCTCCTGCATATTTTTTGATTATGTTTACCTTTTTTTCGTTTATTTTTGTTCTGTATAGCTTTATATGTTATATATGTTGTTTTGATGTTGTTTAAATTTGTTTCTTTGTTGTTTCGATGTTTTAAAACAACTTTTACCTATTTTTTATGCTCTTTTTTTTCATGTTTATTTTGTACATTGTTTATATTGTTTCTGTGTTGTTCTATAATATTTTTAATATTGTTCTAATAATTTTTGTTGTTGTTTCCATGTAGTTTTCAATGTGTAGATACAGTTTAACCTATTTTTAAGCTCTTTTTATTCATGTGATATTTTTAATATTTTTTACGTTGTTTTCATACCGTTGCTAATGCTGTTATGATCTTTGTTTGTTGTTTCCACGTAGTTTTCGATGTTTAAGTACAATTTTTACCTATTTTTAAGCTCTTTTTGCTCTATGGTGTTTCTATATTGTTTCTGGTTTGTTTTGATATTGTTTCTTGTTTGTTTCTCTGTTTTTTATGTTTTCATGCATTGGATCAAAAATTGAATTGTGTTTTTTTATTCATGTTGTTTCTATATTATTTTCAATTTATTTGGTTTTAATACGTGTTATTTTATGTGTATAATTCTTATTTTTTATAAGATTTCGAATATAAAATGGATTATTTAACGAAGGCAAAATTTAAGTTTCACTGAAATTTGATTAGAAGAAACAACAAAGAAACATGTTCGGAAAAAAAAGAAACAACAACGTAAAAAAGTCCGAAAAATTTGGCAAGAGCGTAAATTTATCCAAAAAAGGGTGGAAGTATAATTTTATCCGAATAATACCGGGAATCGTAAAAAGGCTATCTTTTTCTCCGAGAAGTGAAGCAAAAGTGTCCATAACCTTTATATATTCGGTAAAATCTTGGGCTACTTCGCCGTTGATACTAAAAGCCACAAACTTTGCTCTACCCAAAGGCCCAACATTTGGGTTTTACTAATTGCTGTATGAGCCCGAGTTCCATAGAGTGTTTTACATTTTGGGCCGACATCAAAGAATTGGGCTTCACCTCCCCCTAACAACATTCTTCGAATTTTTGAAAAATAATTTATATATCTCTCGAGCTTTATGTGGATCAAGCGATTTATTCGTTAATTTTGTTTTTCGTTTTTAATAAATTTATTATTATATTAGTTTGTTTTTATTTTTCAATACAAATATATATGATTTTGTTAGCTAATAATTGTAACTAATTTATTGAGAATATTATCCAATATACTATTTCAACTGTCAAAATATTATTTTATATTATAATAAATAAATAATTATATGCTACCCTATGGGAATGACTAAGCTTTATTGTGATTTTTAGAGCTGATAAGATGTAGTCTGGACCATGGTTTTCTAGGTCCAATAAAAGTTGGGCCTACTCGACCTGACCCGATTGACTCATGAGATCGGGTTAGTCCGACCCGATATTTTTTGTGTACAAAATACACACATGGGATGGATTGGATCATGCATTTTCGCGGTCCAACCCAACCCAAATAAAACCTCAATGGGCTCAGTCCGATCCAGTCTAGTTCGGCCTATTGCCAACTCCAGTGACTTTAACATGTGTCCAACTAGGGTAAATTGCAGTTTTAGTCCTGTAACTTTGGAGTAGTTGCAATTTTAGTCCTTTGTCTTTTAAAGTTGCATTTTTGGTCCTGGATAATTTTGCCCTTATGGCTAAATAGCATTTTTGGTCATTTATCTTTCTAACAATAGCAATTTAGTCCCATAACTTTCGAGCATTAACTATTTTAGTCCTTAACATATTATATCTAATTTATTTAAATAAACCCAGATTTTGTAGAATAAAAGTTTCACATTTTCTGACACCTATTTTGTTCGTGACATTGTTACATCTACTTAGATCAGTCTATTCAGATATTTTAATATGATTGTTCCAATATGTTGTCTTGTCCTGGTATTCTTGTGCATACATCTTCAAATTTTGAAATTCTTTTTTTTTTTTTTTTTTTTGGGGGGGAGGGGCTTAAAGCCCCACAAGCCACCAAGAGGGAAATTGTGGTACGATAGATTTAAAAAAAAGTGCATATAAATATTGTTAATTATTTAAAGTCATAGTACAAATGCTTTTTAAAATTTTGTAAAAGTTGATTATGTAACCATACATGAAAAATTAATACACATATATAAAAAAAATTAGAATAATTAAGAGAACAAGATACATCAAAACACAATTTTGGTAACATTATTGATATTATTAGATTTTTGTTTTTTGTTATTTTTAGTTTTGTAGGTTTTTGACTTTTGTCATGATTTATTTATTCAAGTTGCTAAGTCAATCTTTTAATTTTTGAAATTTTATTGCGGGGATTTATATTGTTTTATTTGAATTTTCTAATTCTATTTTTACTTTTTGTAAAATTAGGGGTACAAATTTATTATTAATTTTTTCTTTACTAAAAAATATTGTTGATTTTGTTTTTCAGTTGTTTGTACGTAGATCCGTCGTTATGTCCTATAAGGTAGATATCTTGGACAATTGTCCACATCCATTTTCTCAGAGAAAATTCTCCTCACCAATTGTTAATATAATAAATATAATAAATATAACTAAAAGTTCTTAATAAATCTAGGTTCTGATAGTGTTTTGAGCAAAACACTTAGTCAAATATGCCATTGATGTGTATAAGGGTATTCTTGGTATTTTGAAAATATTAAATAAACCCAGGGGACCAATTTTGCAACAACTTGAAACTTACAGGACCGAAATGACTTCGGTATAAAACATATAGGACCAATTTTGCAAACACAATCAAATTTACAGAACCAATTTTACAAACTCAATACTTATAGGATCGAAATTGCAAATTGTCTATTGTTATAGCCATAGGACCAATTTTGCAATTTGTATCTTTTTGGAGGTAAAATTAAAAAAATAAAATAAAATGAGACACATGTTGGATACCATTACCTGCAGCATCTAGCCGTATAATCTAATTCGATGAAACTATTCTTAAATTACCGAGATTTGTTATTGTGCCTCACCCCACCCCCTCCCTCTAAAACCCTGCAAGGGCCTGGTCTGAATTCTCAATTCTCAAATCTCAAATCTCAATTCGTCAGTGTACCTATACATGCACACACACGCTGTAATGTATATGTTGTAACCCGTTGTAATCTGTAAACTTATCTAGCGATGGATGAATCGAACCCTAGGTCAACAGGTGAAAAAGCCGATATTCGAACCATGCGCTGCCCGCATTGCGCCGGTCCCCTTGCCAAGGAGATGGTACAACCAAAAAATTGCTTTATTTTTCGCTTTTAATTTTATGTTCTTCTGAATTTTGATTTTATTGCAGGAGACCAGCGAGTGGACGGTTCCACCACTCATCAGAGACAGCTTTTCAATGGTGTGAATTATAATTGTAGTCATCGTTTTTGTATTATTCTAGTTTTCCCCCCCTTTTTCTGCCTTTGATTTAGACTCGTGTTTTTCCCCCATTAATTTAGATAGGATCGGCGGTTGGCGGCACGGCAGGCGCTTTTTATGGCTTCAACCATGGTATGTTTCGCTTGCCATTATTGTTTTGTATTATTTGTGATGATTTGTTTTCCCAGAATTGATTTTCCCTTAAGCTGTGTTATATATATTTGATGAATTACACTTCATATAATATGATTCCTTGCGTCGCCATTCCTGTTTCCTCTTCCTTTTTTTTTCCGAAACAAAAGATATATATTAAAACTCAAAGGAGAAGATTACAACGAGGATCAACAGATCCAGAGATAGTCAAGGATACATCCCAGAAAATCCAAGAGAAACCATTACAAAAATGGCCTAGAGCAACAATAGATAAGAGACAAAAAGCACAAAACAAACATAGCAAGGACTGATGGCAAGGGATTTTGGCAATACAGAAGCAAGATAATCCAAAATCCTTTACTATCAGTCATACTACAAGCAGACTCAAACAGACACAGAGGATACACCCAACCAAACAAAAGACACCACTCCACTAAATCAAGCAATTTCTAGAGTAGAATTCTTCTTGCAGACATCATGGTACTCCCTCCATTTCCTCACTGCAATCTCCAAGGTAGCCAGCTCTGATTTCCAGATTTGTTGAAGGATCCATTGGTTCCGCGTTTTCCAAATCCACCAGAGCAAATACGTTGTAAGTTGGATTCAATCTTTTGCCCAACCCCATCATTAAAACAACAAACCTGACTCCACCACGAGCAAATTGAATCAATATCAGCCTCCAAGCCATACCAATTAATTGGGGCGAGTTTCCAAACAATTTTGGCTCTTTCACACTTAAAAAATATATGTTCCACAATTTCCTATTCACCTCCACTGCTCTTGCAAATCGCATCAATATCTATTCCTTTTTTCCTCAGATTGCAATTAGTAGGATGTTTGAAAGACACTTCCACAAAAAGTGCTTAATTTTGGCTTTAATGTTGAACTTCCAACTCAAGCTTCTAACTTTTTTCAACAATGGACCAGTTTCACTACTTTCCGCGATGCCCAAGCTTGCAATCTTTTTCCCAACCAGATTTGCATAAGTGGATTTAACAGAGAAGTGACCTTTCTTTTCAAGGTGCCAAACAAATGTATCTCTTTTATCCGGACTCATACCTTTGTCTTAAGAATGTTAGAGCAATCATTGGGGTTAAAAAATTCGCCAACCATATCTGAATTCCATTCAAGACCCTCAGGATTGAGAAGGTCTTTCACCCAGGGCAGGTGGACGGCTGAAAGCCAATTGCATTTGGGATCCAGGGGGACTGCCAAATCATAATTTATTTCCCCATCATCAATTTCCTTTCGCAGACCTCCTTTAAGAATCTCACGAACCACAAGCCAACTCCTCCATAACCAAGATGCATTTTGGCTAGGCTTAGCATTCAACAAATCTCCCTGAGGAAAGTATTTTGCTGTGAGGACTTTTGAAACAAGTAAATTCGGATGGCCAATGAGTCTCCACAGATTTTTTGTCAGGAGGGCCTCATTAAAAAGGATAAGATCGTGAAACCCCAGGCCACCATGATCTTTAGGCAAAGAGAGAAACTTCCGGGCCTTCCAATGCACACCATGATGTGACTTGTTTGTTGTTGGATTTCCACCAAAATTGGGTCACCATTTGACTAATTTTCATGCAGGTACCAATAGGAAGTTTGTAGCACGCCATGACAGAGACTGGGAGAGCGTCAATAATAGCCTTAATAAGAAATTCCTTACCTACTAGGGAAAGGAACTTATTTTTCCAGCTGTAGATTCTTGCTTAGACTCTCTCAATCACAAAATCAAAGATTTCTTTTTTGGATCTTCCAATAGATAAAGGTAGTCCCAAATATCTACTTGAGTTATGTCTTTGGATTCCACCGAGTGCCTGGCAATTCTCCTCCTGGACAGCGGGAGTAGTATTCTTGCTGAAAAATATTGATGACTTCTCCCAATTCACCTTCTGGCCAGACAATAATTGGTAATTCTCCAGAATCTCCATAATCACACCGGCCTGAAAAGTGTTAGCTTCACAAAAAAGAATAGAATCATCGGCAAATAAGAGATGTGTGATAGTTGGCCCATTTTTGCAAATTCTAAGACCCTTAAATTTATTCTCACAATCTCACTTGCTGCTGATTTGATGAGATTCGAGAAAATCTCAGAAATGATAACGAAAAGATATGGCGAAATTGGATGCCCCTGACGAATCCCTCTAGAAGGAACCACTAATCCACAAACTTTCCCATTGATGTTGAAAGACAATGAGGGAAGAGAGACATGAAGAGATCCAATTAACAAAAACATGAGCAAATCCCATTTTAAGCATAACCACTCTTGATCCTTCCCATTCAACTCGATCATATGCTTTCATCATGTCCAATTTAATGGCCATAAAATGTTTACCCCCTGATCTATGTCTATTCAGAAAATGAAAGGCTTCATGAGCAACAATCACATTGTCAAGAA
Organism: Rehmannia glutinosa; assembly: GCA_016081115.2. NCBI lineage: Eukaryota > Viridiplantae > Streptophyta > Magnoliopsida > Lamiales > Orobanchaceae > Rehmannia > Rehmannia glutinosa. The sequence continues at coordinate 289,364 of JABTTQ020000044.1, forward strand.
TGTATCGATCCGACAGGAAGGCTGCTTGGTTCTCACAGACACAGGATGGTAAACAAGTTTTAAGTCTATTGGCAAGGATTTTGGAGATGATTTTATAACTTACATTGCAGAGGCTAATTGGCCGATATTGGGGGATCTTGGTTGGATTTGGACATTTAGGGATAAGGGTAACAACTGCGTTATTCATTTTTTTAAAAATTTTCCCAGAGGAGAAAAAACTGAGAATAGCTTCGCAGAGGGATTTTTTAATAACATGCCAGAGTTTCTGAAAAAAATAGGAGACATACCATCGGGTCCAGGTGCTTTAGAAGGGCTCATATCGAACAGAGCTTGTTTGATTTTGTTTTCATCAACAGGTGCAATCAGCCTCTCATTACAGTCAGCTGTGATTGAGTGAGGAATACCATTGAGCAGCCTCAGATCACCCCTACAACCATCAGTTAAGAACAGCTTTTGGTAGGAATCAGTAATAGCCTTTTCAATGGTAGCTTCAGTATCACAGACCTCAGAATCCCCCTCAATCAATCTGCTAATACAGTTCCTTTTCCTCCTTTGCAGACAGAAAGCATGAAATTTTTTTGAGTCCTTTTCCTCTTCAAAAATAAATTTTCTGTTTGTATCTCGCGGACTTTGCTAGTCGTATTGTGACACGATCATTCCAAGGTTAAGGGATGTTGCCCGCTGCATTTGGTCCTTTATTTAGTTGCTCTTTAAACCAATTTTGATTTTCTTTTAGTTAAAATGGATCTTTCAAATTGGAAATCGAGTGTAGTGCTACTTGGTTTCAGTTTGTTTTGCATTATGTCTTGAAGAAATATATATCTATTTTGTTTGATTTATTGTTTTTTTGCACAGTGCCGGTGGTTTTAATACTTTCCATCAACTTAATAATTTTCGATTTGGCTAAATATTTTTAAGTAGGAGACATGATTAACATGCAACATTCATCATAGTTCTCTTACATTTTACCAATTGTAACAAAGAAAACTCTTACGTTAACCTCTTTGGCTGTAGCTGCACAAGGTCATTATATATCTTCCTCAATAGTTGTCATTTCATATAGTTTGAGAATTTCTGTGTTACAACATTTATTTTTAGTGTACACGAACAACATTACTCGTCTGAATAATGCTTGAAAGAAAGGTCACTATAACCTTGGTACTGTAATTTAAAATCATTATGCAGACTACAAGTCATTTAAGCTATTCTGCCATCTATTCCTTGATATTGATTTCTGTTAGGTATTGGAGTCTATGTATTTGTATTTCACTTAAAAACATTGTTCTTCTGGCCTCTGGGGAGGGAATGATCTAATGAAGAATTTAATCACTTTTTACTCTGCTGTCTGAAAACTTCTGCAGCTATGCCGATTGTGAGGAGGTGGATTAAAGGACCAATGTGGTTGCAGTTTCTCATTGGTGTAAGTTTTCCAATGCTGTTCTTTTACTCTGCGAAGCTGCAGAGCGACCTCTGTTGTTGGACCTTGTTTATCCTTTTCATCCCTTTTCTCTTGTATGATGGGAGTGGATTGTGTTGTTAAGTAACACTGCAGATTTAGTAATGGCATTATTTATGTCATGTTGTTTAAGGAAATCAGTTCATTGGTTATAAATTAAGTAGAAGTATCAGCATCGGCTCTATTTTCATTTGAAGTTAATGATGCAATTGCTGATATATGATACACAATGGCTTCAGACACACCATATTTACAGTTTAAATTTTGCCCAATGTTGGAAGAACATCATGATATGAGTTAGCTTCCCTGGGAATTTCCAGAGGTCGCATTCTCAGGTAATCAATTAAGTGCATAGATGGCGGTTTGAAAGAGAAGAGGTATCTCTTTCACCTTCAATAATATGCAACTCACTCGAGGCCATTGCTGAAGGCCAAAAAGATTCAGCTTAAATCCCTATTTTTGAATTGGGACCAGGGAGGGGGATGTAAATGAAGAATGAGGATACCAGTGCGATGTGCATAGAGATCAAAAGAAAGTTAAAAGCAGGCAGAGAACACACCATATATGGTTGTGAGTGAAACATCGAGAGAATGGATCAAATTTGTGGTTGGGCACACTATATGTGCTTTCGATATTGATTTCTGTAGCATCTCAATTGTGCAAAAATTGGCAGATTTCACTTTTATTTAAACCGGTTTCTCATTTGTGTATCAATAATATCAATATGTGCCTGCTTGGTAACTGGGTTATTTTTCATATAAGGATTGCAGTCAGCATTCTTATCAGTTGTCAAGTGGTACTTGTTTTCTATTAGTGAGTGAAACTGTTGTTTAGCGTATAAAATATGTTACATCATATCAGTTTTTAACTGTCAAGAAGTTTCACTCGTAAACTTTTTTGTTCACTCTTGTCTTGTGTTTTTCTTTGTTGGATTACTGAATTATCTTTTGTTGCAGGCCCCACCAGTCATTATTTTTTCATCAGGGTGTGCTGGGGTAGCAGGTGAGACTCTCTCCACAGAACAGCCAGTACTTGATTCTGATATAAATTTTATGGGGCTTGTAAAATGATTGATTCCTCTTCTTTATAATGTCAATGTTTGTTGCTAGTGTTTAAATTCTGAAATAGTAACGTCAACTAGTGAAACTCCTCATTTCATCCCTGCAAAGTAGTAGTCCCTTGTGACTTTGTTTCCATTCTACTAAGTACTAACATCGAATTCAATGTCTATAGACATTATTTCTAAAATGGAAAGTTTGCTTTTCTTATGCTCTCTGAATCTTGGAAGATTGAATTTCTCCAAGGGTTAGTGTGACTAACATATTTATGGGTAGGGAGATGGATTTTTATAAGTTAGAGTATTCAGGATTTTTTCAGAAAGTGGTCTACTAGTGGCACTGGCGGAGCGAGGGGCCAACCTGCCTCCACCCCCAACCCCCCGCCCCTCTTTTTTTTTAAAAAATGAATAAAGAATTTTTTTAAAAAAAATTATATGATTTTTCTTGGGTTTTCTATCCGGCCCACTCAAAATAATGGTGATTTAAGTGTCCTGGCTCCGCCATTGACTAATGGTGATTTAAGTGCTAAGACCACTCAAAATAATCTTGATCATTGGGGGTTGACGCAGAAGATAGGCTGGTGAGGGTAAGTTATAAAATCAGACTGGTGACAAGTATTTCACCTTTTTTGTATCATAATTGTTTTGGAATTACTTTCCTTTGCGTAATTGAATTAACAGCTCATATATCGATTACAAGCTGCTTCTATTTCATTCGGAGTATTAACATAACCTGGATGTGTGACTTTATTGGCCATTATTCTGAATACACCTACCTTAATGTGAGTTGGTTTTAATTTTTAGTGAACTCAGATGTTTTCATGTAAAGAGTTGATACTGTTAGTAAAGTGGTTCGGGTCAGTAAGAGAAGTTTCTTAGAAGGGTTTACCTGTTTGTTCTTGGAAATATGGAGTTTTAGGCTACTTTTGAAATATAAGAGGGTGTCTTTCGCTTTCTACAAAAAAACCTATCATGTCTGAAAACACTTTATCCCCCGATGCACCTCATCTTTCCATATGGACCTAATTTTGTGCAGGTGGTTCCATTCCAGCACTAGCTCAACTTGCATCGTCGTCTTATCATGCCGTTGTGTCATCATCACCATCTCCACCTTCATCCACATAGAGTCTGAAATACTGAATCGAAAACTTCGGCGTCTTTCTTCTGATACTTAATGATGGGAGAAAGGAAGGGATTTTGATAGGGAGGAATTGCTACTATGAATTCTTTCACTGTTTGTTTGATTAGCTTGCTTACATTTTGGGTGTCATATGTCTCTCAGTAGCAGATAACTAGTTGGGTTGGCCCCATATGTATTTATGTAATTAACTATCTATGCATGAGGAACCTGTACTGACAGATGCTGTATATGTAATTTTCTTTAATTCATGTAAAAAGTAGTCAGAAGCCCATGTGTGAGTTATTACTTTGTAAATGCAAACATTTCTATGCTTCAATGGGAGTATCGGCAAACACTCAAAAAAATTGAATCTCAGCTTTTAGTTGGAAAGAATCATTTTCTATTGTTTGCAAATGCCAACTTTTGCTTCTAATTTTGTTTCATTTAATCAAAATCTGGGGATGAATGCTTTAAAGAGTTTTTGAAACTCTAAAAGAAAGTGATTATGAATGGAAAAAATGGTCGTCTTTCCGTATTGAAGTTGGGAATCATGTTTTTTTTAGAGTTTGCAAACACTCCCGTAAATTTCTGATTCTACTTCTTGTTTGATTTCTACGCATAAATAAAGCACTTTTACAACTTATCGACCAAACATTATCTCTTAGCTTAGTCAATTTTCAGCTTCTATTTGCAAAAACTATCAATTTCTGATATTCAACTACTTGTAATAAATCACTTACTCCAAAAGTATAAGTGCTTGCAAACTCTCCCAAAATGTCATGTTAGTTCCTTTTTTGTCATCTTGCATTTTATTTAGAAGCTTTTCACTATATATTCATTTTGAATAAACAAATACAGAGGTGCAGAGTGCAGACACTTATATTCACTTATTACCTCCTTTAGCTTCTTGGTATTTTATTGCACTTATGTTTTCCTGTATTTTGTCAAAGCCATACAAAGAAGCCTTTCTTGAAGTTGCCATAAAGTTTATGCCTTTTCTTTAGCACTACAGTCACTGGTTTCATGGTCACATCTGTAGATTGATATAAATGCTGAGAAGTGATACTGCTGCTATTTCAATCATTTGAGCATCTTCTGCAACAAATGGGAATTTAAACTTTTATTGCAGAAAGAGAGGGCACTGACCAGCCTGTGAGTTATAAATGGCTTTATTTGTATGTACCATTAGAAAGTTGCCATAAAGTTGATGCCAGAAGGTTCTCAATAGAAGTGGAGATGGCTACAACTTGTCAAAGTACAATTGAGCATTTAAGTTTTTTGGAGAGGGATGCTTTTTCTTGTACACTGGTGAAATGGGACCTCCATGCATGCTTATTTGATATCTTGTGTCCTAATGAAAATTGATTCCTGTTATTTAGTGAAATGTTAAGTGGATTCAGACAAGATTGGCCATGTGCTCTATTGGAGGCTCTTGCATTACTTTGGACCACTTTCATGTGCAACTTGCAGTGCTTGATTTTTTTCCCCATTACCTTTTTACCATTTTTGCAAATTTCACATTTACATTCGCATTTTGCCCTCCCAACCCAACTTTTCATCTCTATAAATTTGAAGATTTAAGTGAAGCCATTTTCCAGTCAAAGAAAGAAAAAAAGGGGCAAATTTTGTTGCTTTGTTTGTGAAAGGTAAATAATAAATTAACAGTTTTTTTTTTTTTTTTTTTTTTATCATATGTTGGTCTTTTCTTGGCCACTTTCATGTGAGGCTGTTTTTTGCTGGCCTAGCTGTATACTTGATGGAAAAAGGCATTTGCATTTTACCTTTTTCCCCTGCCTTTCATATTCATTTCACCCCTGAGAGGTTCAACTGGTCGGGTTGATTATTTATTCACGTAACTGCACTTGATTCGATATGACATGTATATTTTAAAAATCTGGAAAACTCATCTATTTATATGAGTTGTTTTTCAACCTGAATATTTTTTATGACAATTTTTTTAAATTCAATCATTATACTAACAATTTATTCAACCGATTGAAAGTATCACAAAAGGCAACACAAACAGGTCAAACGGATTACATGTCATTTCAGGTTGACCCGGGCGTGACATGTTCCTTATTTGCGTTATTCGAGTCAGACCTTATTCCTACTTGAGCCCACCAAGTTTAAACCTTAACCCATTTATAACGAGTTAATGGTGAAGAAAATTGGTCGTGGTCACAGCACAGTCCGAGCAAGCAACTGCCTTAATGGATGAGGAGGAAGGGATTTCGGCAAAACTGTGTTGAAGGAACTATTCTCCTTGTAGCTGTGGGCAGGATTTTTCTTCCATCCATCTATCTAGTTGGAGTGGAAGGGGATGACAATCTAGCCTTCAACTTTAATTCTAGATTTGCTTCGATAGGGCTAGGGGAGGGGGAAGGAAGAAATGTGTGATTGGTTGTGCTTTCGGTTCCGTTCACTTTCATTTTTTGAGTGAATAGTGGTGAAAAAAAGTTTAAAAGTGAAAGTTGAATGTGTAGAGAAAAAATAATGATTGCGTTGATGTGATGAAAAATCTTTTAGAGAAGTTGATTGTTTGTGGAATATTTTGTGAAAATAATAATATAAAATATAATGTCAGAAAATTAAATAAAACATGAAAAATTAAACAAAAAATAAGCAATATGGATCTCATTTTATACATTTTGTTTTCAAGATTAAGAGAAAAATAGCAAAAATGGTGATAAATTAAAGAAATTACCGAAATTATTTATATAAATAGGAGGAGGAAAGAGAAATAAATGATATAATTGGGTATTGGGAAGTGTGAAAGAGAGGAAAAATTGAGTTAATTTTAGAAAGAAATGAGATTTTCTTTTTAAAAAAATTCACTTTTTTTTACAACCAATCACATATCCTATAATTTTTTCTTTGAAAAAAAAATTTAAAAAAATTCTCACAACCAGTCACAACCTTAGGGTTCGATCCCTCTTTCTTTATAAGAGAAAGAAGGTTAGGTTAATAGGTACGGGCCGCTCTAAGCCTTTTGATTGAAATTATTACCCACTCGAAAGCTATCTAAAAAAGTCTAAACTTGTCATTTATGTTTTTCATATCATGTCACAAATTGTCACAACGACTGTAATTGAATTAGATATGTAATCTCAAAGCCTAATTTATTTACAATTCTGTGAAGCAAAATGCTTCAACCTATTTATAACAAAGCATTATGAACAATTCTTCAAATTTCTAAAATATGCATGCAGAAGAAAGAAAGATGTTGAAACTGTTATGAACCCTCCAGTCTTATTTCATTTTCATGGAGTAGTGTCATCTACATGCAGCAATGTATACAACCAAATACAAACAAAAACTGCAAAGAAAAATACAGACAACACAAGAATCTGTTTCACCAACAAATTGCTTGCTGCATTTTGAATTACAATAGCACAAAAGACAGGTAAGTACTCTGGACAAAATTAACCTATCTTTCTGAGTAGCAAATTCAAGGAAAATTTCTACATGGACCAAAATTTAAGCAGCCAAATCTGATGAATTACGCGCGAAAAAAGGTTTCACCTATGACAAACACATTTGTAGTGATAAGCACTGTTGATAGGGTCATTGCCTTCGACCGGAACTTGCTCAGCTCTGCACTTATATTTGCATCCTCTGCATTCGTTGTATGTGCACGTTGGCGCTACTGATCCAATCAACGACGTTTTCGTGTTATCCTGCATATTTCCAAACTGAAAAAAATCAAGAATAGTTTGCAACATTGTTAAAATTTATCATCAGGACAATATTTGTTTTCTGACCTTGAGATTTAATTTTGTTTCTGGTGATGAAATATGATAACCTTTTGGAATATTGTGAACTTCCACATGAACTCTAGCCCCTGTTGCATCTGCTAACCAAATATAGAAACACACAGGTAAATTTCAATATCAAAAGAATTTTGAGCTATTTTTATGCATTCAAATGAAAGAAAACAAGAAAACACATGCTAACATTGAATACTACACAAAAAAAGGCATAACCATTATAGAAGAAAGCTTTTCTTAGCCAATGTGTGTTTACATTTTACCTTAGCAAGAATGTCTGTGAGGACCACAACTAATGCACTATAACATTTTCTACTCTAAATCAGTGGAAAAACTTAGATAAAAAAAAATGCGATTATTTGAGATAACATAATCTTTTGCTAGTACGAAAAATGAAACGCGGATATTTGAGACCTTGTAGGAGCATTGCTGCGCAAAAGAAGGCAATGAAGAGCGACCGAAAGATGGGATGCTTCATATTTGCCATCTTTTTTTTCTCTTTTTTTGCCTTAGTTGTATGTGAACAATATTTTGATGTGAGAAACAGAATGGTGGCCTAAAGGAGAAAGGATATGAAATATAGATAGGAAGAGAGTATAAAAAAAGAAGGCTGTGGATGAATACTGACCATAAGGAGATAGACTGGGCTAAATTTATGCAGTACTGCAAAAACAAAAAGAGGTCCCCAACTGACAAAAAAAATTCAAATATTTATATCTGTATATGCAAAAATGCTGGATTATTCCATAGACCTACAAAATCTTACACAGTATCTTTCAATTTGCCATCATTTATTTATTTTTTAAGAAAAGACAACAACTGTATGTTGTCTATGAGAAATGATGGAAGAATCAAATTTATTCCAAATTGATTACTTTGAATTGTTAAAAAATTTACTGGTCCACGAAGTACACTTTGCTGATATGTGATTGATGCATCATGGTTTATAAAGCCCAAGAGGTGAATGCATGAAGGGCCATAAGTGAAGAAAGATAATGAGTCGCAATACATAAACTAAGTTCTTGGAGTGCACTAGGCCTAAACCCATGGACTAGTGAAACTAATGGTCTATGAATCAATCATCACTAGATTAAACTCTCCGATATTTGAGTACAAATACCCCTAACTTCCTTCATTTGAAGATGCATAAGTTATTCTTTACAAATTCATTGTCTCTAGCTATATTACTGACTTGAGCGCTGAAGAGTGTATCCTAAGCAATCTACGAGACCCCTAGCCGTTTGTTCGTGTTGTAGGAAAGACCATTGGTGGAGCCAGCATACAAAAGTGGAATAGGCCAGGACAAGAAAATGGAGTAAGCTAAATAGAAAATTTTTAAAAAAGCTCTAACTAATGTTTTATTTATTTATTTTCAGTGATATAATTAGTTGTTAAAAACAAAAATTGGGGGGCGGGAGAAGGGGGCGCGGCCCCAGCATGATCGCCCCCAGTTATGCCACTGGGCAGGACCCACAACTATCATTTATTTCTTGACGAACACAAGTCAATTTTCTGGTCGATGTATTACATTATTACATAGATCCAAGATCACCCAACCCTGACCATATTAGTAGAGCTATCAAACGGGCGGAGTCGGACCAACCCTATGTCGTTTCGACGGGCCAAATAGAAAAATTGGATCAGGTCGGGCCAAACCGAAACAATCACTGCCTCTATATTTTTTTCAACCCAACCCACTAAAAATAAACATAAAATTTTGGAACAAATAGGTCAGGCCAAATAGGTATAGTTCATTTTGGGCCTCTAAAAATAAAGCCAAGCCCAACCTTTATACCGGAACGACCTGTCGGATCGAGTTCATTTTGATAGCTCGACACATCAGCAATAAACCTGTTTTTGCTTTATTCTTGTGAAACTTCCATAATCAAGAAGTAGAAGCAGCTCTTTCATTGTGTGTGTGCATGTGTTTTTTTAGTGTGTGTGTGGACATATCTATTGGTACTTTAAGATCCTCGTGGTTAATCATAACCAAATAATTTTAGATTCTATCTGGACAATTCCAAGAAATGTCCTGAGCAATCTTATTTTGTATGATTAAAAAAATGTAACTGCGAACCATGTATTATATAAACATCATAAAATTTAAATCACGAAAAACATTATATGCATTTTAATTTAATTTAATTTAATTTAATTTCCTAACAATAAATTAATATATATGCATTTTATGAGAAAAAAATCACGAAAAACATTATGTCATAAAAGTATTATAACTATTCAGTAAAAATTGTTGGGATAATCATATCTCTATATGGAATTGTGGCCAAAAAGAAGAAAGGGACAAAGATGAGGTGATAAATAATTTCATCAGCCCAAATAGTTCAATTCATTTATTCTTGGATTCCTTGTAGATTAAAGATGGGCCTGCCAATAAAAGCCGAAACCAATGCTATAAAAGACTGAACATACATGTTCCAATTTTTCTTTTTTTTTTTTTTTTTTAAAGAAACTAATTCGCTTACAAAAATTGACTACAAAAGTTATTCAAAAGTAAGAAGCGCCGACATTCTCGACCATTTCAGAACAAGGATCTTCTTGAGTTTCCAAGGAAAGCTCATAAAATATTCAATATATAATAAAAAAGGGTTAATTATAAAAACTACCTAGGAGTGGGGCTGTGGAGGCACGGCAGGGCAAGGCAGGTTTTGTCATTTATTATCCCCGCCCCGCGAAGGATCGGGGCATGATCGGGGTGAATCGAGGGGAAGGGCGGCAGCGGGGATCCCTTAGAGTTTTCTATAATTTAAATAATATTTTTAATTCTCAAATTTATATATTTTATTAAAAATAATAGACATTTTGTTAAATTTATGTGTTTTATTTGTTAACACTTGTAGAAATTATCAAGAAGTATACTAAAAATGATACTAGATAATAATTATTTTAAAAAATAATATTTTCATATATATACAACACAAAAATATACTTAATATATATAAAGTGGGCCGGGATAGGGGCGGGGTGACCTAAATCCATCCCGGCCCCATTGACATAATCGGGGCGGAGATTCCCCATCGGGTTCGGGGCGGGGATGGGTTCCCTGGTCAGGTTCGGGGTATTTTGCGATCTCTTAAACTACTCTTGAGATTTATTCTAATTACAAAAAAAAAATCAGTTATCTTATAAATTTATGATTTATGAATATCCTCTGACATTTGTTTTTAGCTTACAAAATCGCATCATTAAGAAGTGGTATTTGTTAAGTAAGTATAAAATTTTGAATATTTGTAATTTTTGAAAAATAAGTGGAGTTTTTTTTTTTTGTAATTGAGCTAAACCTTAGGGTAGTTTTTAAATTTATCCCTATAAAAAATATGATGTGGATATTTGATGGACTGTAGCGGCAATGGAGGCCCAAAAATTAAGTTTAGTAAGCCCAATAAGAATGGCCATGACTAGGGCTGCAAATGAACAAAGCCGTTCGTGAGTTATTCGGAGCTCGATTCGATAAAAGCTCGTTCGAGTTCATTTAATGAGGCTCGTTAAAATAAACAAACCAAACTCAAACTTAGAGATATTCGGTTCGTTAGCCCGTGAACAAGCTCGTTAATAAGCTCGTGAATAGGATCGATAGTAAGCTCGTATAAATTGAACTAATAATTTAATTTTAATTTTATTTTTTCATATTTTTACTTAAGATAATATAAAAATATTTCAATAAAATCAATTTTTTTGAATAAACTATAAGTTTTAATAAATATAAATAAATTGAATAATATTTTAATTTTTAATTAATATTTACTAAGCCCGTTTAGGCTCGATAAGGCTCGAAAAAGTTCGTGAGTCATCAACATGTTCGATAAATTCAGGCTCGAGTTCGACTCGATAATAAACGAGCCAAACTCAAACACTCAAAAACTCGGTTTGGTTCGATTTGATTGCAGCCCTAGCCATGACCATAGATCTGTGATTCCCTAAGCCTGATCCCTTCAATTTGAGGTAGCCTTTTGTTTTGTCTTTATTCTCTGCTTTGGAATTGGACCTTTGATTTTCATTAAAGCGTTCGCAATAATATGGTTTTTAAGGATCGGATACATCATCATATCAATATCTTTTAAGTTTTACAAGATGTCTATTGGGCCTAACCAGCAATAAAATATGTAAAAAGTATCCCAATATTATCATGAGAAAAAAATAATAAACCCCTCAAACTATACACAATTTTCTAGATTGCTCTCTAAACTAATTTTTTTCTATGTAACCCCCTCAACTACACGAAAATTTCTACGATCTCATCCCATTCTCCCCGCCGGCAGATCTGATGGGAATATTCCGTTGGCGAGGAAGAGAAGAGGGCACCGTAGAAAATTTTATGTAGTTTAGGGGGTTAAATAGAAGAAAATAGTTTAGGGGTTGGTTTCAAAAATTGTGCATAGTTCGGGGCTACATTAAAATTTTCATAGATTTTTATATTTATACTTATTATGTATTTGTATACAAATAAAGTATTAAATTAAATCATAGTTTTATAATTTCACAAGTTATTATGCATGATTTCCAAGCGAATTACTCTGACTCTGAAAAATATTTAGACACTAAAATAAATATTTCCTTAAAGCAAAATAAAGAATACAAGCTTTGAAAACCTAATCAAATATAGAAATGACATTCATCTCCACTATACGACTGTTTTTATTCGATGCATAAGCAATAGAATGGTCAAGAATAGGGATGACAATTTCGACACGGCCCGTGAGTACCTACCCTGTCCCGCCCCGCCTATATTTTTTTAATATATTTAATAATTTTTGTAAATAATATTTTATAAGTATATTAAAAATAAAAAAATTTATTCATTTTTTCTATTTAAATTTATTTAATGTGGGGTAGGAGGCGCCGACGACCGACTCTTCGCCGTGCCCCGTGCGCAGTCAGGCCATCCCTAATCAAGAACCCAACAAACTGAAACACAATTTTGTCAATTATAAGCATGCATACATATTTATGAGCACACATAATTTACAATTTGATGTGCATATGGGGAAAAGTCGAACCTGGTAAGCTAGTAAATCTAAAATTGAGGAAGAATTAAATAAAATTTTAAAGTTGATTTAACTACTAGAGGAAATTTAATATACCCCCTAACTATGCATGATTTTCAAATTACCCCCTAAACTATTTTTTTTATTTAACCCCCTGAAATACACGAAAAATTCTACGGTCCCATCTCTTCACCTGTCGGTGAATCTGACCGGAATATTCCGCTGGCGGGGAGGAGAGATGGGACCATATAAATTTTCATGTAGTTCAAGGGGTTAAGTAGAAAAAAAATTAGTTTAGGGGGCAATGTAGAAAATCGCGTATAGTTTGGGGGTTATTAATTCTTGTCATGAAATTACTATGATGCACAGCGAAAGACGGCTGATGAATTCTAAAGGTGCACATTTCTTGAATAGTACTTTAATAATGACATGTAATCTATTATAAATAGACGTTGATTGATCATAATAATTGTACACCTCTCTTTCTATTCTCTGATAATTCTTCTTAAGGCTTATTTTCCAGTATTAATTTCTTATTATTTACAATACGTTATCAACACGAGTTATTGCTCGAGAAAAGTTTGTGTATTTCAAGTTTGAAGTTCTTCGTACTAATTTATATTTATTTTTCTTTGTAGAAAAATGGCTGGTATTAAAAAAATAAAAATTCCAGATCCTTGACACCATGTGCAATAATTATTTATCATGGTGTAGATTATTAAATTGAACCTCTAGGGTCAAGATCTGGCCAAAATACTAAACCATGTGAAAGTCGAAAAGGTCAATATAAAAGATGAGGCAAATGCAATGATATTTATATGCCATCATGTTGTTTTTTGGCCCAATACCTTTATGGTTTGTGGCCCATTAAAACCCAGCCCAAATTGCAACTCAACCCTAACTTAGTCCCGGGTTGAGTCATATCCGTTTAATAAACCGCGAATCCTTTTATGCTCTATCCCAACCATCCATTTTAGGGCTTTCATCTTAGCCCTTCATTTGCCCTCATTTATTCTCTGTTGGCTGAAACCCTAAGAAGATTAACACTCCTCTCCCTTACATTGCGGTTGATCTCTCTCTCTCAAAAATCATGTTTCTCTCTCTCATTTTCTTTGTGAATCTGAGTTCGATTCTTCGTGGGTTTTTTGGAGGTGGTTTCCGATTATTTGTTTGGTGTTCGTAAATCGGAACTTCAAGGGGATCTTTGGGCTTGACCGGTCTTTGTGGTGGGTTTGAGAGGGCTTTGGGTTGGGTGCTTGGTGTGTTCTTCTTCTCCACCTTAGGGCGCTTACCTAGGCTTGCTTTGTGCATGTCCTTGGGGTATAAAATCAGTGTCTGAGCCGAAGGTGCCATCCACCTATCCTCTGTTTGATTCAATGTTGTGGAAAAGAGCTCGAAGGAGTTCCGTCAATCAAAACCCGGTGATATCTTTTCTTGTTATTCCTTTCAGTTTTTTAGTTCTATTTATTAGAGCTTTTATTGATTTATGTTTCGGCCTTTGTGGAAGCAGTCCGGTTCATTGAAATTAGCCCCATTTTCGGCCTTTGTGCCTGATTTGTATAGTAATTTGATTTCGTGTGCTACTCTTGAGGATGATGGTTTAGAGGAAAAATGGGGAAAAACGCTTAATGAAAAATTTCAAGAGAAATTTGGTAATTTTCAAAGCTGTTAAAAGGAGAAATTTGTATGTCTGCATTGCTGAACCTGAATCTTATTTGCAAAATTCTGTGAATGTTGTGAATGCCTCTGAAAATGACAAAACTAATTTATGGCTTTGGGTCATATGAGTGCTAAAGGTCTTGAACTTTTGCATAAAAATGGCTATTTTGGAAAAGATAAACTGTCTTATATGCCGTTTTGTGATTTTTGTTTTCTTGGCAAACAGTCTAGAGTGAAATTTCCTATTTCCCCTGCCCCTAACAAATCTGCCTGTTCTGAAATTCTTGAATATTTGCATGTCGATGTGTGGGGTCATGCTAGTGTTACTACTCATGGTGGTTCTAGGTATTTTTTATCTGTTATTGATGAATTTTCAAGAAAAGTTTGGGTGTTTTTATTGAAAAACAAATCTGATGTGTTTGATGTGTTTAAACAGCGAAAAACTTTAATTGAAAATCAAACAGGTAAGAAAATTAAAATTTTAAGAACTGATAATGACTTGAATTTTGTAATCAACTGTTTGATAATTTATGTGTTGATTCTGGTATTAAAAGGCACAAAACAATTATGTATACACCGCAGCAAAACGGTCCAGCGAAATCAATGAATCGAACTTTACTTGAAAGGGTGAGAAAAATGCTTGCTTGTTCTGGACTTTAAAAAAAATTGGGGTGAAGCTGTTTTAACTGCTACTTATGTGATTAATCGATCTCCTTATGTGCCTTTAAATGGTAAAATACATGAATATGTGTTTACGGGTATGGAAATTGATTTTTCTAACTTGAAAGTATTTGGATGTTCTGCGTTTGCTCATCAAAAACATGATATACTTGAACCTAGGGCTATAAAATGTGTTTTTCGTGGTTATCTTGAAGGTGTTAAAGGTTATAGGTTGTGGTTAAAATCTGAACCTGGTTTTAAAGTTTTAATTAGCAGGGATGTGACATTTAATGAATCTGAAATGCCTTGCTTATCTGTGCATATGACTGATTCTGAAAATAGTACACCAAATAAAGTGGAGCATGTTCCTAGTTTGGATATTTTTCCTGATGTTGTTGTGCATGAAAAACCATGAAAATATGCCTGAAACTAAACCTATTTTGCATGAAAATGAACCTATTTTTCCTGAAAATCTTGATGATGCTGATGTGCATGATGAAATAATTGATAAAAATGAACCATAAATTAAAAATCTGCATGATCATCAAGAGATAGGGCAAGATGAAACATTAGGCAACTGCTAGGTTTGATGATTTTCATATGACACTCATTTGTTTTCAGTGTGTTTGACTCTATTGATAATTCTGAGCCTAAATCTTATGAAGATGCTTTAAACTCTGCAAATTCTGCTGAGTGGTTAAATGCTATGAATGAGGAAATGCATTCTTTGCATGTTAACAATACTTGGATTCTTGTGCCTAAACCTGCTAATTCTTCTGTTAGGGACTATAAATGTTTGTTTAAGGTGAAGAATGAATGTGAATCTATTAGATTTAAAGCTAGGTTAGTGGCCAAGGGATTTACTCAAAAAATGGGATAGATTATACAAAAACATTAGCTCATGTTGTGAAGTTTACTACTGTCCGAATTATGCTTGTTTTGTGTGCTCAGTTTAATTGGGAATTAAAATAAATGGATGTCAAAACTACATTTTTGCATGGTGATTTAGATGAAAAAATCTATATGAGCAAGGGCGGAGGGGGGGCAGAGCCCCCCATTTTTAAATTTTTTTTACACTATAAAATTTAAAAAAAAAAATTTTAAATATATTTTATATGATTCTGCCCCCCATTTTTAAATTTTTTTAAAAAAATATTTTAAATATATTTTATATGATTTTCTTATTCGGCCCACCCATTTTCGCGTATCGGCCCACCCCGAAAAAATTCTTGGCTCGGCCCTTGTATATGAGGTAGCCTATTGGTTTTGTTGACAAAAAGAATCCTGATTTTATTTGTTTGCTTAAGAAATCGCTTTACGGTTTGAAACAATCTCCTAGATGATGAAACAAAAATTTGATGAGTACATGCTTTCTTTAAAATTTAAAAGAAGTTCTTATGGTCATTGCTTATATTTTAAAGAAGATGCTAAAGTTTCTGTTTTCTTGTTAATCTATGTGGATGACATGTTGCTGATTAGTTCTTGCGTAAAAACTGTTGAATATGTTCAAAATTGTATAAGTGCCAAATTTGACACGAAATATCTAGGAGATGCACAAAGGATTCTTGGTATGAACATTGTTAGAGATATGAAAAATTCTACGATTTTTCTAAATCAGATTTCTTATGTTGAAAATATTTTGAGTAAATTTTCTATGGCTAATTCTAAGCCTGTGAATGTGCCTTTGGCTTGTCATTTTCTATTGGGTAATGAACAATCTCCTAAAACTGCCCATGAAATGAATGTTATGAAAAATGTGACTTATCAAATGCTATAGGATCTGTTATATATTTGATGGTTAATACTAGGCCCGATATTGCGCATGATGTGAGTTGTTTGAGTTGTTATATATGTGACCCTGGTATGCCTCATTGGAATGCTTTGAAATGGTTGTTAAGATACTAAAATATTCTGTGAATTTAGGGCTGAAATTTACTAAATCTGCTGAAGGTGTTAAATTAAAGGGTTGTGTTGATTCTAACTGTGCTAATTTTAGAGATAAAAGAAAATCATCAACTTCATATGTTTTCACTTTGTGTGGTTCTTGTGTGAGCTGGAAATATCAGTTACAACATATAGTTGCTTTGTCCACGACTGAATCTGAATATGTTGTTGTAACTGACGATTTAAAAGAAGTTATTTGGTTAAAAGGATTAATAAATGAAATTGGTTTTCTTAAAGGAGAGATGTGTTTTCTGATAGTCAGTCCAGAATTCAACTGTGTAAAAACCCTTATTTTCATGATAGGACTAAACATACCGATGTTAGATTTCATTATATTTGTGATATTGTTGCGAAAGGAATAGTATGTCCTGAAAAGATACCGTCTAAATTTAACCCTGCAGACACGAGAACTAAGTGTTTACCTATTAGTAAATTTTTGTCTTGTCTTAAAATTCTGAATTTTGATACAGGTGATTGAACGATACTGTACTTGTTGGTTTTCTGTTTATAACTTTCTTTGTGCTTGTTATAAGTTGTTTTGTGGAACTGTGTGTGCAATAAGTGAAAGAAAAAAAATCGGCGATGATGATAATTGTTTGTTGACCCTGTGCTTTGTGAACTAGTATTGGTCCAAGGTGGAGAATGTTGTTTTTTGACCCAATACCTTTATGGTTTGTGGCCCATTAAAACCAACCCAAATTGCAACTCAATCCTAACTTAGACCCGGGTCGAGCCATACCCAGTTAATAAACCGCGGATCCTTTATGCTTTATCCTAGCCATCTATTTTAGGGCTTTCATCTTACCCCTTCCTTTGCCCTCATTTATTCCCTGTTGGCTGAAACCCTAAGAAGATTAACACTCCTCTCTCTTAGACAGTGGTTGATCTCTCTCACTCAAAAATCACATTTCTCTTTCTCATTTTCTTTGTGAATCTAAGTTCGATTCTTCGTGGGTTTTTTAGATGTGGTTTCCGATTTCTTGCTTGGTGTTCATAAATCGAAACTTTGAGGGGATCTTTGGGCTTGACCGATCTTTGTGGTGGGTTTGAGAGGGCTTTAGGCGGGGTGCTTGGTGTGTTCTTCTTCTCCACCTTAGGGAACTTACCTAGGCTTGCTTTGTGCACATCCTTGGGGTATAAAATAAGTGTCTGAGCCGAAGGTGCCATCCACCTATTCTCTGTCTGATTCGGTGCTGTGGAAAGGAGCTGGAAAGAGTTCCATCAACCAAAACCCAGTGATACCTTTTCTTGTTCTTCCTTTCAGTTTTTTAATTCTATTTATCAGAGCTTTTTTATTTCTATTTATCGAGCGGTTTTTCAACCCCATTTTTTTGTATTTTGCTTGGTTATGGTTTGGGTTTTTCAGTATATTCAGTTTTTATTCTTTTTCCCTTTTCTATTCGGTTTGCTCTTGGATGGAGCGTGTAGCTCCGAGCAGTCCCGCGAGTTATATTTATAGGACTTGTAATTATTCTTGTTGTTTAGATTATTTGTAATCCCTAATTCCTATCCCGTAGGCTGAATATTCTGTAATAGTTCTATTCGTTAGAATCTGTAATATTTATTTGGCTATGGCGTACAGGCTCGACAGTGTAAGTCCAAGCGGCTACGATAATCTAGAGGGGGGTGAATAGATTATCTCCATCTTTTCGATTTTACCCTCTTTTTCGAGCAAGACAAACCAAGACAATAATAAAGGTGCGGAATGTAAACAACACACGTCGATTTATAGAGGTTCAACCCACCTAGGGCCTAATCCTCTACCACCCCAGTATATCCGGGATGGATTTCAAAAAGAAAAAAGATTTTATTAATTACCAAAATTAATACAACACCAACTTACAACAACACCTTGAAGAGCACCACACTCTTCTTCAACACCACCTTTGAGATTACCACAATCTCACTTGAAGATTACCACAATCTCCACCGGCACCTTGTGAAGATTACCACAATCTTCAACCTTGAAGAATACCAAATTCTTCAACACCTCAACAAGAAGATTACCACAATCTTCTTACATTTAACACCTAGATCACCCAAGTGTGTTCTTACCACAAGAACACTCACAAGGATATCTTGTGTTGAATGATAACCCAAAAATTCAAGATTACAACTCGATAATTGATAATACAATAGAGTGCAAGTGTAATCAAGAATAGCCTAGACCTCAAGGATGTGAAAGTGAATAGCTAGGCAAAGTACAAGAAATAAGACAATGTAAGAACAATTGTATTCTTGAGTGTATCTTGTTGTGTTGTAGTTTTCTCTCTTGTGTTGTGCTTCAAATCTTCCTCTATTTATAGAAGATGTCTTGTACATGATAGGCTCCTCTTAGGGACATGAATTCTGTAAAAAATTGCAAGACAATTGAAGAAAATAGCTGTTAGAAATCCATCCCACAAATTAAGGGAAAGTTGTCTGCGGTCAAACGGTCAGATTTTTGTTGTCAAACCATAGGGCGACCGGTCGCGCACTAATATGAGAATTAAAAAGACACAGCAAAACTTCACAGGGGGACCGGTCTTGGGGGGGTCCGACCGGTCGCCCAGGGGTGCGACCGGTCGGCCACAATGTGGACCGGTCACCCCTCAATGTTTTCAAGAGACGTTGCGTTCTGTTTGAGAAATACTCTTCCCAGGTACCGGTCGACCTCCATACAAATATTTCCAACTTGTTTTATGTTTCAAAACTAGACTCTAGGTACGGGTTGCCCTATAGGGCGACCGATTGGCCTTAAAACAAAAGTATTGTCCAATATTTTATCGAAAATAAACTTCAAGAAATACTCCGAAAAATAGTAAAAACATTTTAGACCGATCGGGAGTATTAGGACAACATTTAGAAACATAGTTTCGATGTAAAAACCCATTGACAAAAAAATCATTAAATGTGTTGTCCAATTTTGTCAAAAATAAACTTGAAGAAATACTCCGGAAAATATTAAAACCATTTTAAATCATTTAGGAATATTTGGACAACCTTTAACACCATTGTTTTGGTATAAAAACAAAATCATCAAAATCATGATAAAACCATTTATCAAACAGACAGCGGGATCGATACCTTACACATCATCTAACTGATGATTTGAAAATTAGTATATATAAATTGAAATGCCTTCTGAGCTCTGCAAAAGCTCAAAGATAGATTTGACAATGATACTCCCTCAGGCACAATATGATTGACAACAACTGAGGTTGCAAGACTTTAAGTCCATTGCCGACTATAATTCGACATTATTTAAAATTAAGTCCCGACTAGCTCTTTGTGGGACAAAACTGTCTGAATATGATAAATTAGAGAAAATATTCTCCATTATGCATAAATCAAATATTGAACAGTAATACAGACAACGTCAATTCAAGATATATTCTGAATTGATCTCGGTTATTCTTACGGCTGAGAAAACCAATGAACTTTTATTGAAAAATCACAATTTGCGACCTTCTGGGTCCCATGCAGTGCCTGAAGTACATTCTAGTCCCCATAGAGGTGGGAGTTAATTTAGAGGCCATATGTATAAACCCGGGTATGGTTACCGCAGGGGCGGTGGTTGTGGTGGTCTCCGTCAAAATACTCATAGATATGACTGTGGCGGTCGTAATTTCTATAATTGAGATAATTATCATTATTCCCGCCAAAATGATTATGCGATCAAACTGGGGCATCCAAATAAACAAAATCGTGATAAAGGAAAAATGCTTATGGAGAGAACTGGTATTGATATTTGTAATAGATGTGGTTGTTTGATAAATGTTTTTATCATGATTTTGATGATTTTGTTTTT
Source organism: Rehmannia glutinosa (assembly GCA_016081115.2). Lineage (NCBI taxonomy): Eukaryota > Viridiplantae > Streptophyta > Magnoliopsida > Lamiales > Orobanchaceae > Rehmannia > Rehmannia glutinosa. The sequence goes on from JABTTQ020000044.1 coordinate 309,820, forward strand.
ATACCAAAACAATGTTTTTAAAGGTTGTCTAAATACTCCTAAATGATTTAAAATGGTTTTAATATTTTCCGGAGTAATTCTTCAAGTTTTATTTTCGACAAATTGGACAACACATTTAATGATTTTGTATCAATGGGTTTTTACATCCAAACTATGTTTTTAAATGTTGTCCTAATACTTCCGATTGGTCTAAAATGTTTTTACTATTTTTCGAAGTATTTATTGGAGTTTATATTGGACAACACTTTTGATGATTTTGTGTTAATGTGTTATCTCATCAAAACTATATTTCTAATATTGTCCTAAATACTACCGATTGGTTTAAAATGTTTTTACGAATTTTTCGGAGTATTTTTTGAGGTTTATATTCGATAAAAATTGGACAACATTTGAATTAGGAGATCGACCGGTCGACCAAAGAGGCGACCGATACCTGGGAACGCATTTCACGAAACATAACTCTCAGGCTCCTAAAATTGGTCAGGGTGACCGGTCACCGTGGTGGGCGATCGGTCGCACCCTAGGGCGAACGATCGACCCCCCTTAGGATCGGTCACCCTATTGAATTTTTACTGCGTTCTTTTTCAATCTTATTAGTGCGCGACCGGTCGCCCTATGTTTTGACACCAAAATTCTAACCATTGTGCAGCAGACAACTTTTTCCCTAAATTGTGGAATTGATTTCTAACAGCTATAATCTTGATTTTAATTGAATTTTTTTTGTAGATATCAGATTCCAAGAGGATCCTATCAAGTATCAATCATCTCCTATAAATAGAGGAAGATTTGAAGCACAAAAACAAGAGAGAACAACACAACACAACAAGATATACTCAATCAAACACTTGGTCTTATATTGTCATTATTCTTGTTGTAATTTGTCTAGCTTATCACTTTCACATTCTTGAGGTCTAGGCTATTCTTGATTACACTTGTACTCAATTGTATAATTTATTATCGAGTTGTAATCTTGATTTTTTTAGGTTATCATTCAACACAAGATATCCTTGTGAGTGTTCTTTTGGTAAGAACACACTTGAGTGATCTAGGTGTTAGGTGTGAGAAGATTGTGGTAATCTTCTTGTTGAGGTGTTGAAGAATTTGGTATTCTTCAAGGTTGAAGATTGTGGTAATCTTCACAAGGTGTCGTTGGAGATTGTGGTAATCTTCAAGAAGAGATTGTGGTAATCTCAAAGGTGGTGTTGAAGAAGAGTGTGGTGCTCTTCAAGGTGTTGTTGTAAGTTGGTGTTGTATTAATTTTAGTAATTAATAAAATCTTTTTTTCTTTTTGAAATCCATCCCGGATATACTGGGGTGGTAGAGGATTAGGCCCTAGGTGGGTTGAACCTCTATAAATCGACGTGTGTTGTTTACATTCCACACCTTATTATTGTCTTTGAGCATTCGGTTCGAAAAAGAGGGTAAAATCGAAAAGATGGAGATAATCTATTCACCCCCCTCTAGATTATCGTAGCCGCTTGGACTTACAAGTGGTATTAGAGCCAAACTCTTTGGCAAGCTCGTTTCATATCGCGAGTGAAGAGGAACGATCGTCGGCTATGAACGAAGCTCATCTTTCCGGCACCTCCACCACCAAGCCACCACTATTTGATTCCAAAAATTTTATATTTTGGAAAGAAAGAATGGAATGTTATCTACAAGGTTGCGGGTTCGATATTTGGAACATCGTCATAAATGGAGAATCTATTCCGATGATAGACACACCACACACCTCCAAAGGCTTCAAAGAGCTCAATGATGAAGAGAAGAAAATCATCTCCTTAAATGGTAAAGCTCTCAGTATTTTGTATTGTTCATTTACTAATTTGGTATATGAACATATTCTAGGGATTCGATCGGCTCATGGAGTATGGCAAAAATTAGAAGCCATTCATGAAGTATTTGCAAATGATAGGAGCAACTCAAAAGCATCTACTTCTCAAAGGGATACAATGTCAAATCTAAGGAACAAACCTCTTACAACTTCCAACTATGAAGAAGTTGAACATTGTCTTATGGGCATCGAAGAAGAAAACGAGGTATGTCTTAAACCCTCTACTTCCTATGATATTGTTGTTCAAAATGATTATAGTGATTTACAAAATGATTTTGATGATCTTCAAAATGAATTCCAAAATTTACTTGTTAAGTACAAAAATTTGAAAAAGGAATTCAATGTTTTGAAAAATGAAAAGGATAGTTTATTTACTTCCTATGAATCACTATCATGTGCTCACACCACCACACTTGACAAGGTTAGAAACCTTGAAAAACATAATAGTACTCTTGTTGAGGATATAAATTGCATGAAAAATGATTTATCAAAATCCAACTTGAGTACCAATAAATTGCCCAATGTTGTGAATGTTAATAGTTGTGATAGTTTGAATAGTGAATTTGATCATGAGCCTAATATTGTCAAGCATATGAAAAAGAATCAAGTTCCTATGCATATTAGTGATGTTACTTGCTTTTATTGCGGTAAGAAGGGTCATACGGTAAATACTTGTCGGGCTAGAAATAGCTCTAATTATTGTTGGAGACCTAAAAGTCTCAAGACTTATCCCAAAGGACCCAAGCACTTGAGGATACCACAAAACAATGTCATTTTAGGTACCCGGCGAAATAATAATCGAAGAAAATTCATGCCTCCAAGGAAACATCAAATGAACATCTCATTTGATCAAAGATGGAGAAAACAAAGTCAATTTCCAAGAAGAGGATATAATCAAAAATGGGAAAAACACAATCCTTGGAAATGGCAAAGACATCATCAACAAGATGATTTTCCAAGAGAAAGACACTTTCGAAAATGGGAAGGCCACAATGCTTGGAGATGGAGCAATTGGAGAAGCTATCATCAACAAGAGGATTTTCAAAGGGGAAGATATCATCAATAATGGGAACAGCACAACCCATGGAAACGGTGTAATTGGTAAACCGTATCTCCCTAGTTAAATATGCATTTTATTTTGTTATTATGCATGCTTTTATTTGTGTCTTAATTGCAAAATGAGTTTTCAAGTATTTATTTTTTAATTAAGGTCTTCAATATATATTTGTGCTTTTAAAATTGTTTTTGAAAAAGAAGACCTTATATGATGTTTTTAAAACTCTTGTGCATTTTTGTAGACTAAAGTATGTTATCATCTCTTATGAATTTTTATGGCATGAGCTTACTTGTGATATCTCTTAGCCTACACTTTTATCATTATGATTTGTGCTAGATTTGTTTTAAGAATTGTGTAGGATTTACATATTTTCACAAATGGCCATTTACGTCATTATTTGTCAAGAAAGGCATTAATTATCGAGGTACGTTTACTTGTGTTATTCTTACTCTTATAGACTCGATATATGTATTGCCATGTGCCTATGTGCTTGTTTTTCATAGTATTTCATACAAGTGCCATTAAGAGGATTTTTAGATTCTTTGAAAGGCACTATTCGATATTTGATTGCACATATTTGCTTTGTCAACTCTTGTTCAAATACTTCTTTTAAATGAGGTCTCAACTATATATTATCGGATTTTCAAATTTCAAAAGAGACCTTTTTGTAGCTTTCTTAATCTTATTTGAACTTGCATAATTTATTAGACTCTTGATGATCTTCTAAATGCATAGTATGTGTTTCTTGCTTCATGGTCTATATATATAGTGTCTATTTCTACTATGCTCTTATGCAAGATATTTTCGTGATTGATGATTGAGGCATGTTTTTACACTTGGGCTATTTTTTCTTGCTTATATAAGCAATGCCGTTAATGAGTTTGTTAAGTTGTGTAGATGAGAAATGAAGTACTCCAAATATTAGTTACCTCAAAATATTTGGATGTAAATGTTCTATTATGAACACCTTAGATCAATCGGATGCCCTATGATGATAGTGATGAAGAAGACAAAAAGGGTATTCCGGAATAAACTCGATGACCAAGGCAACATTGGTCGAACTAAGGCGAGGTTAGTAGCTCGAATGTATTTTCAAGAAGAAGGAAATTGATTTTGATGTAACATTTGCACTCATAGCACATTTAGTAGCTATTTGCATTTTAGTTGCCCATTCTTGTTTTAAGAAAATTTCAAGCTTTACCAAATGGATGTTAAATCCAATTTTCTCAATGGTTTTATTCAAGAAGAAGTCTATGTAAAACAACCTCCGGGGCTTAAAATTTTTCTAGGCCAAATGATTTTTATTAAAGGCCTTGTATGGTTTAAAACAAGTACCCCATGTATGGTATGATAGACTTAGCTATTTTTGCTAAATGTTTTTACAAAAGGTAAAGTTGATACTACTCTCTTTGTTTTTGAAAAAGGGCAAGATTGTTTACTTGTACATATTTATGAGAATATATTTGGTGCTACTAATGAATATTTGTGCAAGATATGTTTTTTCTAAGTTGATACTAGGTGAGCTTGAGATGAGCATGATGGGGGAGCTCAATTTCTTGCTTGGATTACAAATTATTCAATGCCAAAGAAAATGGTTATATTTCAAAAGAACTCTTGAAGGAGTTAAGCATTGAAGAAAGAAGAACTATCTCAACCTCTATGGCTAAAGATTGACAAAGGTTGAGAAAGGCATATCGGCCGACAAACAAATTCGAGGTATGTTTTCTTGTATTATTCCTATAGACTTGACATTCCATATGCCTTATGTCTATTTGCTCGACTTCAAAAACTATCCCAACGAATCTCATTAAAGTGTCGTTAAAAGAAATTTTCAAATATTTGAAAGGCACTTCTTCTTATGACTTGTTGTATCCAAAGTTTTAAAACGTTCTTATTTTTCGGGATAACAAGTCCGGTATTTATTATACGGTTATTCGTATTCAAAATATGGTTTGTCATAATCAAACTAAACATATTGAGATTCAATTTTTTTTTTAAAAAAAAAGGGATTGAGTTTTTTAACAAAAACTTGAGATGTGTTTAATTCCGTCTCAAGGATAACTCGCGGACTTCTTAAATTAACCGTTGAGTAGTTTACCTCATTTCGAGCTTGATTATGACATAATGTATATTGAATGAGATCTATGTTTGCATTTTGTACGTTTTTAAAACTTAGGGGCGATAAATCGGATTTTTGGATCACACTTCGGATTTTTCAAACAGAACCAAAACAGTGGGCTGCCAGGGCAGGGGCCGACCGGTCGCCCACCAGCTCGACCGATCGCCCTGAACGTTTTTTTGGTTAAAAATGGTTCTGTTTCCAGACTTAGCCATTTTGGCTTATTTTGTCCATTTTTCGTCCCTCTTCGCCAATTGCACACAAATTTCACTCCAAATTTGTTTTATTGCATACATTTCATATCATTTAGGAGTATTTGGACAACCTTTAAAAACATTGTTTTGGTATAAAAACAAAATCATCAAAATCATGATAAAAACATTTATCAAACAATCTCCCCCTTTTTGATGATTACAAACCAAAATAATTTTAACGAGGTCGATTTTGAAAACAAAACAATTTTAACGGTTAAAAGGAGCTATCCGTTGTGAGCAACAACATTCCATGCAATATAATCACAAGGATGGGAGTAGAGATATTAAACATATATAGCAAAAGCTCCCCCTATCAATATGCACAACAAGAGTAATGTAAAAGCAATCAACCACAAGCTAAAAGCTTAGCTTTTACATATTGATCTTAAGTACAAGAGCTTGCAAGCTCCCCCTGTCAACAAAACAACATTAGACAAGTTGAGGTTTATTTTCGACAAAAATCGGACAACATTTGAATTAGGAGGTCGACCGGTAGACCAAAGAGGCGACCGGTACCTGGGAACGCATTTCACGAAACAGAACTCCCAGGCTCCTAAAATTAGTCAGGGTGACCGGTCACCGTGGTGGGCGACCGGTCGCACCCTAGGGCAAACGGTCGACCCCCTTAGGACCGGTCATCCTATTGAATTTTTGTTGCGTTCTTTTTCAATCTTATTAGTGCGCGACCGGTCGCCCTATGTTTTGACAACAAAATTCTAACCATTGTGCAGCAGATAGCTTTTCCCTAAATTGTGGAATTGATTTCTAACAGCTATAATCTTGATTTTAATTGAAATATTTTTGTAGATATCAGATTCCAAGAGGAGCCTATCAAGTATCAATCATCTCCTATAAATAGAGGAAGATTTGAAGCACAACAACAAGAGAGAACAACACAACACAACAAGATATACTCAAGCAAACACTTGGTCTTATATTGTCATTATTCTTGTTGTAATTTGCCTAGCTTATCACTTTCACATTCTTGAGGTCTAGGCTATTCTTGATTACACTTGCACTCAATTGTATAATTTATTATCGAGTTGTAATCTTGATTTTTTTGGGTTATCATTCAACACAAGATATCCTTGTGAGTGTTCTTGTGGTAAGAACACACTTGGGTGATCTAGGTGTTAGGTGTGAGAAGATTGTGGTAATCTTCTTGTTGAGGTGTTGAAGAATTTGATATTCTTCAAGGTTGAGGATTGTGGTAATCTTCACAAGGTGCCGTTGGAGATTTTGGTAATCTTCAAGAAGAGATTGTGGTAATCTCAAAGGTGGTATTGAAGAAGAGTGTGGTGCTCTTCAAGGTGTTGTTGTAAGTTGGTGTTGTATTAATTTTAGTAATTAATAAAATATTTTTTCTTTTTGAAATCCATCCCGGATATACTGGGGTGGTAGAGGATTAGGCCCTATGTGGGTTGAACCTCTATAAATCGACGTGTGTTGTTTACATTCCGCACCTTATTATTGTCTTTGAGCATTCGGTTCGAAAAAGAGGGTAAAATCAAAAGGATGGAGATAATCTATTCACCCCCCCTCTAGATTATCGTAGCCGCTTGGACTTATAGTGGTATGACATGCCATTGGACCAAAACATGTAGTAGTGTCCAACAGCTGGTGAATCTATCCCAGGAATCAAAGAAAAATAAAGGCAATAGTGTTCAAGTACATGCCACTGAGGCAATAGAGCCATTTACTATTACTGGGGCCCATAAATCTAAAATTATACGTGATCAGAATCCTATCCAGGATTGGAAATCACTCAACCTATCAGATTTCTTTGAAAATCTTGTTTTGAGACACAAGATACCGAATGGTTAAAATAAAATCAGATGTAATATTTGTATGTTATCTCCGTCATATGATATATTCCCGAGGTTGAGTTTATTTGATTGTTCCCATGTTTGTACTTTTCTCGGATGATACATTCTTGATTGAAGCTTTTAAGCTGAAATAATAAATTTGTTTATGTTTAATATTTGGATCACAAAATATCAGTAAATTTCTACTAAATCATTAACAATTTTTACATTCAAATTTTACATCCTCCAACGGCTATTTAACGGTCAATAACGACTAGTAATAGTAGCTTTCATTCTATAAATATATCAATATTTCATTCAACAAATTCACACATATTCACTCATCTTTCTAAAACTTCACATTTTTTTCATTCTAAAAATGGTTAACTTGATTGTAGTGTTTCTCATTACAGTAGTCTTCATGTATACTATCTTACTTTTTGTTGGAGAATATCCTCCAAGACACTTTTAGCTTATGATTGAGCTTCTTATCATCACCATTTTTCCTCTGTTAGCTTCAATAATGTATTTCAACATGTTATAATCATTGGATGATTATATATGTCTATGTTGTCGAATAAAATCTTTATATTTTGAACTTTTGTTGTGCATTGATATTATTTATTTATTTTATATTTCAGTGATAGAATTTTTGATAATTATATAATATTAATTTAATAATGATTATACCAGGTACACATGAGAAATACTGAGAAAAGAGACTATTGTCTACTTGATAGTGCAACAATGCACTCAATATTAACAAATAAAATATATTTCTCAAGTGTGAAACTCTGCAAGGTACAAGTTACAACTATATCTGGTCCTGTTGAGAGTATTGATGGCTCCAGGAATATAACAGTGGTATTGTCTAATGGTACAATCTTGCATATTGAAAATGCATTATTATCTAATAAATCAAAAAAAAAATCTACTAAGTTTTAAAGATATGCATGATAATGGCTATCACTTGGAGACACTAATAAATATAATAAAGAGTGCATATGTATCACATCCTATAAATGGGAAAAAGAATTGTCCATGAGAAATTTGAAAGAACAATTTCTGGGTTGTATTTGTCCCAGATAAAGCTTTTGAATTATACACAACTATGCCTTGGAAGCTGGTGAATCCTAATATATTTTAGTTATGGCATGATCGCATAGGACACCCAAGAATAACTATGATACATAGGATTGTTATGGACATCCATTAAAAGGCACAAAGATGTTGATGTCCAAAGATAATTTTTGTAAATCGTGTTCACAAGGAAAACTCATTATTAAACCTTTCATGGAAAAGGTTGGTTACGAATCACCATCATTTTTGTGGACCAATACATCCTGCTAGTGGATCATTTCGATATTTCATGGTTCTAATAGATGCATCACGTAGATGATCACATGTATGCTTATTATCTACCAGAAATATTGCTATTGCTCGATTATTAGCCGCAAGTTATTAAATTTTGAGCACATTTTCCTGATTATCCTATCAAGAATATAAGGATGGATAATACTGGAGAATTTACATCAAAGAGTTTTGATGAATATTACGCCGCACTGTAAATTAATGTTGAGCATCCAGTAGCACATGTTCATATTCAAAATGGATTGGCAGAATCCTTATTAAATGAGTTTAAATCATTGCTCGTACATTATTAATGAGATCAAAGCTCACGAGTGTAGCATGGACATTGGCGGATTCAGGGTTGGCCCAGCCCTTTTTTAAAAAAAAATAGTTATAATTTGTATTATTTTTTCTTGGGTTTACTATCCGGCCCACCCATTTTCGTGTATCGGCCCACCCTGCTAGGGTGTCCTGGCTCTGCCATTGAGCATGGGGTCATGCAAGATGCAACATTGCATGCATCAGTACTTATCAAATTACGCCCCACTGCTTATCATATGCATTTCATGTCTATGGAAAAAATTTGGTGAAATATGTTGGTTCTATCACCTTTTATATAACCATATCTTACTTGTGCTATGCATGATGCATTATCGTCTTAAAAAATGTAGGAGTGTTGGTAACTTGTTTCAGCTGACAAACATTTCGTATATGAGTTGTAACTGATCTTAAGCAAATACAATACCAGTTTCGTGAAGAGCAATTATTTCAGAGTGATTAGAAGAACTCGCTACTAATGTTTGTTTGGTATATCACCATGATATAGTTGTACAATTGTAGCAAAATAAATAACCAGATTGTGATCGATCTTTGTGCGGATCAGATCTATATCCAGCATCAGCAAAACTAATAACCCAGAGTAAGTGGATTCCTTGGAGCATAATAACCCCAAATCTATAGTACCACTGAGATAACGAAAAATGTGTTTAATACCATTTCAGTTTCTCCGAGTTGGCTTAGAATTGTATTGTGCAAGTTGATTCACTGCAAAAGAAATATCTTATCTAGTACATTATTCTAAATACATTAATGCTCCAATAGCATTAAGATAATGCACTTCAGGATCCAAAATCTCTTCATCAATTTCTTTTGGTCGGAATGGATCTTTCTTGGGATCTAAACTGCGTATGATCATAGGGGTACTCAAGGGATGAGCTTTATCCATATTAAATCACTTGAGTAACCTTTTAGTATAAGCAGATTGGCGGACAAGTATCCCATTATCTATATGCTCTAGCTCAAGACCAAGACAAAGTTTAGTTTTTCCAAGATCTTTAGATATCAGCAACATTAGTTAATTCTCCAGCGGTGCCAATCAAATTCATATCATCGAATGTACTGCAGTGATAGCAATTCCGATACCACATGCGACCAGATTGCTTTAATCCATACATCAATCTTTGCAACTTGATCAAGTATAGTTGATGAGGAGTATCTGATTTTTGCATTTTGTACCCATATGGAATTTTCAAATAAATATCATAATCCAGTGAACCATATTGATATGTCGTCACTACATCCATTAGACGCATGTCCAAGTTCTTATAGACAACCATACTAATGAGAAAACGGAATGTGATTATATCCATCACTGGTGAATAAGTTTTATCATAATCAGTTCCAGGACTCTTTGAGAATCATTGAGCCATACGTCGGGCTTTATATCTCACGGCTTTTTTTTTCTCATTTCTCTTTTGAACAAATACCCATTTAATGGACTTTACATTATTTGGAGTTCGAGCAAATTGCCCAAATAAATTTCGTTTTTCTAGGGAAGCTAACTCGAATTTTATTGCTTCCTCCCGCATAGGCCAATCAAGCCTCTAACGGCATTCCATTTGAGAACGTGGTTCATTATCATAATCATCATTCATAATCTCTTGAGCAACCTAGAATGCAAAATTATCATCAATATTTATTTCATTTTGATCCCATATTTCATTAAAATAGCTCATGGAATTTTCGGTGCTATCAAAATTTTGTACATTTTCTGAGATATAGGCTCTACAGATTCATCTGGAGCATGCTCATTAATATCAACTCTCCCCTTTCTTTTTCTAGGAACAATATCCTTTGAGCCAATAGGTCTACCAAGTTCTTATCGTGGGTTATCATCATTCATTTTGTTATGTTCATCAGGAGCAATAATCCTAATTGGAGCATTAACAACCGGAATATGAGACTTTGTGACTTTGCTAGCATCGGTTAATGCATCAGGAAGTCTATTAGCAATATTTTGTAAATGAATGATTCTATTCACCTCACTTTTACATTCTAAAGTATGTGGATCTAAATGGAATAAGCTTTGTTCTTTCCAGGAGATACTCTCAACTGATTTTTGTTTATGTAAAACAACTTTATCCATTCCCATTGATGGTTATGTTGTCTCATCAAAATGACAATCTGCAAATCTAGCGGTAAATAAATCTCCCGTCATTGGTTCCAAATATTGAATAATTGATGGAGAATTAAATTCAATGTATATACCAAGTCTACATTGTGGACACATTTTTGTTCTCTGAGGATATGGAATCGGCAACTGAACAACACACCAAAGTGCGTAGGTTTAAAATTTCGACTCAAAACTAAGAGTTAATTAGGCGTACCGAAGTCAAAAGAAGCGTACAAAGTCAATTGAATGTACAAAAGTCATTTTCCCAAAAAGTGAGTATTTTTTGGAATTTTCCCAAACTAAATGTCATTTACTTTGTCCCAAAATATATATCTCTGGTGCAAAAAAGGAAAAAGAAAAAATATGTAAGATCGAAGTTCAACCATGTTCGACCCAAATTCAGCAAAAAGCCCATTTCACGTGGTATTTATATATAATTTCTACAGACTAAATTGCAATTTTACTCATGTACCTATAAGGAATTTGGAATAATAGTCTTATTGAAATCACGATTTGTAAAAATATCCCGTTATTACTCTCGATTTCAGTCATTTGATCTTCCGAAATTAGAAAGTTTGATGGAAAATTCCACGAGTCCATACTACCGACCAAACCTGCTTATTTGGAAATGAATTTCGGTTGTGTGGATATTTTTCAAGTGAGTTGACATGTTGATTGAGACAAAACCCATGAAAGAAATAGAGGATGTTCACATAGGCGAAATTGGTTTTCTTGTCAGTGAGTTTGTATAGAAATGTGGACACATGGACTTTTTCAATAAATTTTCCAACTTCCGGCTACCAAAGGACTAAATTCGACGTGTTTTTTGAAAGTTATAAAATTCTTTTGCAAATATTGATTTCAGCAGGACTATTATTGTTCATCCTTTATGATTACAAGACAAAGGCGGATTTAGTGCTCCTATTATGGGGGCAATTTTTCACTTCTATTATTTATTTTTATAAGTGATATATTAGTTTAAAATAAAAACCAAAGTGTATCCCTATTAATTATTTTTGATGTAGTTTATAATTGTATTTATTATAAAAATAAAATCTAGATATGTCCCTGCTATAAGACAAAAATTGCAATTTATCCAATTTGTATAGTGAACAATAAAGTGCATTTCTACGAACACTTAACAATACTCATAAATATTTTTAAAAAAAAAAAACTATATTAAAAAACCCTATCTCATAGATAAATGTTTATTCCAAAAGTGCCCGTGCCAATGTTCAAATATTATTTACTTTGGTAGGGGCCAAACTCCACTTAAAGCTCAGAGTTTGGTTCGGTCGTGTTTTTTTGGGCTTAATTATATTTTTCTTCTTCGAACAATTTTGGGCTTAATTCCAAGTATAGTTGGGTTTGTCACACAGTCCAATTCACAGGTCAAAGAATGATCCACCATATTGATCCAATTGGCAATTAACTGACAAATTTATGTGACATTTCATATTACTCATTAAGTTTAAAATCTTTTCCCCTATCTAATTACAAGTAAATTATCCACGATTTTAAGTACTTTCAAGTTACAATAATTTCAAATCATTTAACTCTTTTCTTGAATTGTATTTTGAGTTATTATATTGTGGATTTGATTTCATTTCCTCGATTTCTTTATACAAGTTAAAACTTAATTTCATCCAAAGCAGACACTTTCAATATTTCTGGAAAATTAAAATAAATTAATAGATGAAAAAGAAAATAATGGTTTCTTTTCAAAAAGAAAATGAACAATGTTATTTACGGATTGAGATTTAATGTTCCACTTTTCTGTTTCACTCCATGTTTTATTGCATCGAATGAATGATAGGTGTACAAGATGATATCAACATTGTACACATGTTCATTCAATATATGAAATATGAAGTGAAACAGAGAAGAAAAAGTAGAATAAAAGATCTCATCTTGTTATTTATAAAATGGGGATTTTTTTTAAATAAGTCCATAAAATATTTAAAAAACAGTTAAAGAGTGAAAACTCCCGCGAAATTCCCAACTTTTGAAGAATACCAATCCCTACCCTTCATCCCATCCCTCAGCTCAAACAATCCCTTTCCCTTATCCCTCAATCTTCTCAATCCACCATTTTCCTCTCAATAATCCTTCCAACAATCCCCCCAAGCAAAGCATCATTCTTCTCTTATAAACAATCCTAATCCTCCCCATAATCCCCCAACAACAAACACCATTTCCAAATAAACAAACTTCTTCAAAACTCAAACTTTTCGTCTTATCAAAAGAAAAAAAAATGGACTCTGAACAACCCCATGTTGAAGATCAAATATCCCTTTCAAAGTACTCGAAAAGGGTAATTCTGGAAACGATTCTAGGTCGTCCAGATGGCGGCGTGGGATTGATCGGACGGAGAATAGTGGTTGGAGGGTGGGTTAAATCGTCCCGCGAGTTCAGAAAAGAACCCGAGGTACAAGCACCTGAAGCATTAGGGCCTAAAGATGTTAGCTGTGTTGAAGTTCTTCAAAGTAGGCTGCCATTTTTCAGGTCCATCATAAAGGTTTTCGGTGGAGATCATCATCGTATGCGTGACAAGTTGGATACTATTATACCTAAGCCACCACAACCGTCGATTTCTATCTTGCAAATCAGTGATGGATCATGTGTTTCGAGTCTAAGGGTACGTATAGATATAGTTTAAACTTCATTGTTGAATCCAAAATGTGTACAAAGAAGTGGTAACAGGTCAAATTGGTCATTTACATTTTCCGAAAATGAAAAATAGTTATGATTTTCAAAAACATGTTTATTAGTCATTTTGATTAAAATTGACGGTCATACAATTTTTATATTCTTTTGCGAGGTATTTAGTTATTTTTCAAAAAATCTATGAGGATCTCTCGGTACCGAGAAATGAGTCTCAATGAGAAATGAAAAAATTTAAAGTGGAGAAATGAGAAAAAAGCAAAAATAATGAACTAAAAAAAGATGTTTTTAAAAAACATGGCTAAAAAATATTTTTGTCATGGACAAATGGCAAAAATCCGATGACTCTTACAAAAATTACCTGAAGTTTAATCTAATTATAAAAAAAAAACAGCTATATTTCAAAATCACAAATATCCCCTTGAAGTTTGTTTTGTTTTACAAATACCTCAACAATAGTGCAATCTATAAAATATATGTGATATTTGAAATTTTAAAAGATAACTTTTTTTGTAATTAGACTAAACTTTAGAGGAGTTTATTGTAATTAACACAAAAAAATAAAAGTAAAATTTGTGCCATGAAGTTTTTTGTATTGTGTTAATTGATAAGTTTTGTGATGAATCAGGTTTTGGTGGACTCAGCTTTAGCTTCTCCAAGTCATGTTATGCCAACAGGAACTTGTATATTAGCTGAAGGGATAGTGCAGAAACCTTCATTGCAAGATAAGGAAATAATTGAGCTGAAAGCAGAGAAGATTCTTCATGTTGGTTTGGTGGATCAGGATAGATATCCTTTATCCAAGAAACGTTTGCCCCTCGAATTGTTGCGGGATTCGACCCACTTTCGACCACGAACAACAACGGTTTTTGGCTGGATTTTTTTATTTCTTCTGTTTTTAGTGTTTTCAAATATAATTTCTGGTTCTATTAATTTAATTGAAATCTAAAACCATGGAAAATGAAACTTTAGATTTTTTATTCTGCTTGTGGTTTGACTTTTCACACAAATAAAATACCATTATAACTTATTCACTAAATACTTTATTTAATTTATTCAATTTTTAGCTTCTATTAACAATATCAACTTATGATTCTCAACTAACTTTAAATTCTTCTACAATGGATCACTCCATCTAAAAACAGAAGCTTTTGCGAACAAAGAATTTGCAATAACTAAAAAGAGTATTTCTTAGCTTTTGGATGGAAAAAAAAATTATTTTTTAGTGTTTGCAAATGCCGACTTCTATTTGGGATCTACTTCATTTAATTGATGATGATGAGATGATTGCAAATGCCAACTTCTACTTCCGATTCTGCTTCATTTAATCAGAATCTAAAAATAGAGATATTAGTGTTTAAGATTTCTGTTTTGCTTCTGGTTTGATTTTTACAAACAAATAAATATTCTAACAACTTTTTCCCCGGACACTCTCAGCTGATGATTATGAATTACTTTTACTTTTGTTATAATAAATCACTTCTGCTTTTAAGTTGTTGCAAACACTCTCTAAAGAGTTTTCTTGCAGGTGGCATCGGTTATGAGGATAAGAAATGCCCTTACACAAGCAACAAACACCTTCTTCCATGAAAACCGATTTCTTTACGTGCAAGTGCCCATAATCACCACCACTGATTCCGAAGGATCCAGTAAGATTTTCCAAGTGACTACTCTTCCTGCTAAACAGAAAGCAGATGATCAAAGCGCTGCCACCGATGATTTTGAAGGTGTCAAACTTGAAATCATTAAGGCTACAATCAAAGAAAAAAGCAAACAAGTCGAACAACTTAAAAGAAGCGATAGCAATAAAGAAGCCGTAGCTGCTGCTATCCAGGACCTCAAGAAAACAACAGAGTTAGCATCACAATTGGAAGCCAAACAAAAGCAAAAATCCGGAAAGCATTCTGTCCAAACCAATAATTTCTCCGAAGATTTCTTCTCTTGCAAGACGTATCTAACGGTCTCTGGTCGATTGCATTTGGAGAGTTACGCGTCGGCTCTTGGGAATGTTTATTCTTTCGGGCCGAGATTTCATGCGAACAAATTCGATTCAAGAAGTTTTTGGCCGAGATGTGGATGGTTGAGCTTGAAATGGCTTTTTCTGAACTTGAGGTTTATCTTGGTTTCATGCCTTTTATGTTTTTTTCATAAGTTCTTGAGGGATGATTACGAAAACTACTCCCGAGGTTTAGCTTAATTACAAAAACAATCCAGTTAACTTTTAATATTATGAATGCCCCATGACGATTGCATTTGTTTTACAAATTACTGCCTCAATAGGGTGCAATTTGTAAAATAGACACATATGTCAAGGGGATATTTGTAATTACAAAAGATAATTGGGTTTTTTTGACAATAGGCTAAAGCTGAAGGGTAGTATTTGTAATTATCCTCATTCTTGACATTGACAAATGACATTCCATTGTTGCTTCTGTTAATAGTTCCGATGTCTCTATTGAGAACTTTTACACTTTTCTGATGCAATTTCAGGATTCTATGGAATGTGCAATTGACTTTTTGAAGTTCATTTGCAAATGGATTTTAGAAAATTGCACAGAAGATCTAAAGTTTGTCTCCAAGCGTGTCGATAAACTTGTTGTGGATCGGCTTCAGTTGATTGTAACAGGTCCTTTTGAAAAGATTTCTTACACAGAGGCAGTTGAAGTTTTGAACAAGGTAAACTGTCTGCTTAATATTTTGGGTTTATTACAGAAAATACTCTTAAGGTTCAGTCTAATTACAAAGAAATCCAGATATCTTTTAAAATTACAAATTCCTATTAATATTTGTTTTCTATATTACAAATTACACCCTCAACAGGGGTTATTTATTAAACAATTACAAACTTTAAGGGGTTGTTTGTAATTTTGAAAGATAACTGAATTATTTTATCATTAGATAATTAGACTAAACATAAATAGTAGTTTTTTGTAATTTTTCCAACGTGCATGCCAGAACTTTACTAGGTAATTGGAAAAAAAGGGATACAGAAAAACCTGAAGTTTGGGCTAACTATAAAAAATTCCAGAGGTTTTTGAAAATCATAAAAAAAAAAAAAATAAACCTTGAGGTTTGATTTTATTATAAATTTAAGGGGGTAACTAAAATATTTCTCTAAGAGTCAGGAGGTTTTGAAATATCTTTTGCTTATTAAAGGGGAAATGTAAGACGGAATCAAACCTTAAGGATGTTTTTGTAATTTTCAACAACCTCAAGAATCTTTTGCAATTAGTCCAAACCTCAGGCTTTTTTTAGTAATTATCCCGAAAAAAGGACTAAGTTTACCAAGATTTATCTTCAACATTTTGATGGTGCTCCTAAAATCAGGTGACAGAGAGAAAATTTGAAACAAAAGTCGAATGGGGTGCTTCACTCAATGAAGAACATGAAAGGTACAAACATCAAAAGCTATCATATTATACTAGAAAATGCTATGTAAATATTGAATGCATATAACTTACCTTAAAATTCATTGATGGCAGCTATTTAACAGAAGAAATATACAAGAAGCCACTTATTATTTACAACCATCCAAAAGAACTTAAGCCATTCAATGTACGCTTAAACGATGATGGAAAAACAGCTGCAGCATTTGATATAATTGTACCAAAGGTAAAACAAGATAATCACATTATCAGCAATTGCAAAATAAATCTGCTTATAATGACTGTAGGGGTTCCTATTTTCATTTCTCAATATCTAACATGTAATTTCAGGTTGGAGCTCTGATAAGAGGAAGTCAAAGTGAAGAACGCTTTAATATGTTAAGCACAAGGTGAAAAATATCCTCACTTTTGCAAAATTGAGATGATCCATTATTAGATAAAATAATTAAAAAAAAACCTTATATAGGGGCTAATTACTTTTTTGAAAATTTCAAAAACTCTATTGATATTTCGTCTTATATTTTCCTATTTCATAAACAAAAACACATTTTAAAATCCCCTAACATTTATATAAATATTACAATTACCTCCTTAAATTTAAGACCAAATAAAACCTCAAGTGGTTTTTTGTAATGTTCACAAACTTGTGTGTTTTTTCTTTTTGTAATGAGGCCAAATCTCAATTTTTCTTGTAATTATCCCGCGTTACATTTTACCATTAAAAAACAAATATAGGGATATTTACAAATGCTACTCTTAGGTTTAGCTTAATTACCAAAAAAAGAAATCACAGATATCTTTCAAAATTACAAATATCCCTCGATTGGTTTGCAATGTCCCCGGTCAGTAGGTTCAATTTGTAAAACAAATTGTCAGACACATACATCAAAACAACACTTGTATTTTGTACTTTATAGAGAAATACAATTGGATTATTTTGTAGTTAGACTAAACTTCAAGGGTAGTATTTGTAATTATCCCATAAATATATAAGCTGCCCTTACTATGTTGAGCTAACTCGTAGTTCATATGCTGGCAGGATTAAGGAACTGGGTTTGGAAAAGAAGCAATATGAATGGTATTTAGATCTTCGTAAACATGGTAGCGTGAGATGTTGTGGGTTTAGCTTTTTGTTTGATCCATTGGTTCTCTACGCCACTGGACTCAACGATGTTAGAGATGCTGTTCCATTTCCAAGAAGTTTTGGCAAAGCCAATAATTAAATTTATCAAGAAGTTAAAACATCCACTTCTGGGTCCAGAAGACGTTTTACTAAAGTTTGAAGCAATAAAAGGCTCAAGAGTTCCAACCTTCAGATTACCAATATGGTGAACTTACCAAATGTACAAAGTCAATATTTGTGACAATAAGTCCTTAAAGGATCGACATGTATACATGTATATAGTGAAAATGAATATTATTTATCAAGCAAAACTTGGAATACTTTGTTGACGAGTGTGCTTTCTCAGTAACACCATCAAGGTTTAAAAATCCACGATATTTTAAAATAAATTACGTGATCCATGAACAGTGTTATGTTACTATATCCAATCAATTTTATCCCATTCATAAATCCAAACGAGACCCGACATGTAAACAGAGCATACGTTACATATTGACTTCCACTACATGAAGATACTTTGGGGGCAAGTTTCATGCCATATTAAGAGAGTTTGCATACACTAAAAAAAGAAATGATTCTCAAAAAATTACATTTTAGTGTTTATAAACACCAGCTTCTACTTCTGATTCAATTTTTATTTAATCAGAAGTGAAAGCAGGGAAATAAGGCTTTAGACTTTTGATTTTGCTTCTGGTTTTACTTTTACACACAGATAAAACATTTTACAACTTCTCAATCAAACACCCTCTCAAACTATTTGCAAACATTACCAACTTCTAATTTGCCGGCAATAAATCACTTCTTCCAAAAGCATAAGTGTAAGCAAACACTCCCTAACTCGGCAAATATGCATGTTCCATGTTTGGGCTACATTTATGATCCCCTAAAGTACAAGTGAAACAATGTTTGAATAAAGAAATACGAACAGAAAAAGGCACAAAAATGGAAGTTTGTCTGGCAAAGCTGAGGAAATAAGTAACTCGAAAGTGAAGATATAAACAGGCACATAGCTGTTAAATAACATATTCAGATACTGGAGCAGTTCAAAAATGTCATATTATTTTTTCAGAAACCAAACAGACCAAAACAACAAAGTCAAAAACTATCTCCTACTTTTCTCACCTGAACAAAAACGCAGCTAATACCGACCAATCAAAACGAAGTCATCATCGTCCAAGACCTGCACATCTTTCTCTCCTATAAAATTCTCCCTCCCGAGTTCCTTAACTATATTCACAAACTCCACCCTCTTTGCCAAAGGAAGGGGTACATACGGTAACCGAAAAACTGGCCTCACGACCCCAAGCTGAGCAAGGGCCGTGTTTAAGCCAATCGGGTTAGGTTCTTGGAAAAGCCATTCGATTAAAGGCATAAGTTTCGAATTCAAAGATGAATTCTTTCCTCCAAACATAAGTTCTCTCATTAAACCAGGAACTAAGTTGCTCGTAACTGAAATTACGCCCGTAGCCCCGTAATCCCATCTCGAGTCGTGGCATTGATCGTCATTCCCACTCCACACGACCACCCCACTATTCGTATACTGCTCGACTCTATCATTTCCAACGCATTCTTTCACACCGGCCAAGTTGGTGCTATATGCTACAGTCTGAATCACGCGCGGAGGAATATCTTGGCCCGTCCGTGACGGTACGTTGTAGATAATTGTGGGGCCCATGGGAAGCACGCTGTCGAAATGAGAAACCAAACCCTCTAATGAGGTTTTACCATAGTAAGGATTAATGTGGAGTGCTGCGTGCATTCCAACGGCAAAGCCTTGTTCGGTGGCGTGGATAGCTTCTCGAGTGGAGTTACTTCCGGTGTTGCCGATAACTTTGATGGATGCGCCGAAACAGTTGACTGTGTGACCGATGAGCATGATGTGCTCGTCCCAGCTCATCAACTGGCCTTCGCCAGTGGTGCCACCAACAATCACTCCCTCTACACCGTCTTCGATCTGCATGTTCACTAAGGCATCGTAGGCCTCTAAATCGAATCTGCCGTCTGGGAGATAAGGTGTTTTGATGGCGGTTATTAATCTAAGTGCTTTTATGTCGTCAACGTTAGTCCTGCAAATATATGGTTTCACATGTTTACATATGGGTTAGTTTTGAAAAGCCAAGAAGTAAATCCAATCAAATGCATGTCATGAACCACTGATTCTTTTCAGACCCTTTTTTTTATAACCACTTTTTTGTCTTAAATTTAGAAAGTCATTAAAAGTTTATGCTTGATTAATGAATATATCTCATACTTTGCAGCATATACCACCCAATAAATATTCCATACTTTTTTACTTGCCTATAATAAAAAGAAAAATGGATATCAAATAACAACAGCATACCTGAACGTCTTACTATATTGGAATTGTTAACCTCAATGGCCTTCACAAGATGGCAGGGGTATGATGTAGGTTTACACAAACTAGCAGTTTGAGTTCGAATCAGATTTTAC
Source organism: Rehmannia glutinosa (assembly GCA_016081115.2). Classification (NCBI taxonomy): domain Eukaryota; kingdom Viridiplantae; phylum Streptophyta; class Magnoliopsida; order Lamiales; family Orobanchaceae; genus Rehmannia; species Rehmannia glutinosa. Next base: position 330,315 of record JABTTQ020000044.1, read on the forward strand.
ACCAAATACACGTCTAAAAAGTATGAGTTACAACATAATTCCCCATGTCCTTATAACCTAGTCCCATAAATAAAGTGGAAGTATAACTTTTACGCAATGACAACTGACAGTGAAAAGCTTCGACCTCGGTAGACAATGAACACTTTTTCGACAAGCAATTTGGCAGTCAACATCTTTCATGTACAGAGGAAATGTAAATACTAAATACAAGAGACAACCCCATTTGACTGAGCAGATGATTCCAAATATCCATTCTCCTCAAAATAACAGGGATATAGAAAAGGCAAGAGAAATCATAACCAACATTAACTTCTACATGTCAATGATCCATGCATCAACTCTAACCATAGTTTTTAAAACTTTAAGTGAGACACGTTAACAGGAAAGTTCTGTGGCTAAAATTGACATAACAAAATACAGCACGAAAACAGGACATAAATTATGCAATAATAATTTAATTCTGAATTTGACTTTTGTGATCGGATATATTTTCATAGTTGAGCAAATATGCGTAAGAGAAAAAATGGTGGCAAGCCCACATCAGCTTGACACACATATGAAAATAGTAATTTTACAATCGTTGTCACAAAGAGACAAGAAAGTGTTCAAGCTGAATTTGCAATGTGAAGATCAATCTCACTTGCACAGAGACGTATTAATAGATAAAACAGGTACCCACTAATACACTAGATATCGTTTTGGAACTACTCCTTACTAACATGATATTCTTGAAAACTATACAAAAGAAAGTATGTTTGATGAAAGTAAAATCAAATTGGCCTGTAGTATTACGGAGGAAACAAAATAAAAACGGAAGCAATCACTTTAAGAAGAAACTGCTCGAAAGATTACCTATTTTTAACTTCATAACTACGCATTGGGAGATGAAAATTGGGTATCACAGCTGCTCTAGATGACCTCCACTTTGGCATCCTGACTGCATAATAGCAGTAAAAACTGGCATCAGTACTATGTCAAGAAGAGTTTCTGGTTGCGGAAAGTAAAATAATAAGTCTTTCTTCAAATTGTAGAAGTCAAATTGTACTTATAACCAAAAATAATCGTATCAACAGCCAGAATAAATATTTCTGAATGAAATGTGTTAGAACTCAGATGAAACAGGGGAATAAAGAGCTCCCAAATAAAGTTTGTTGAAAGAAGGCTAAAAAGCTACATTGTATCTACACCTACAATCAAGCCGAGCTTGATCTTAGTTCAGTTCTATATACTTCATTCATTCACAATGACGCAGAGTATAAATGAAAACATAAACGAAATCCTCTTTTAACAAAAAAACGATCTTGAGAGATACAACTGACCATAAGACAATCAAAACAAAGCTACTCCTAAGCATCCTTTAGTATGTGCGAATTCCTAATTTCAAAAATCAATTGGCAAAATATCAAATAAAATACCTTGATGCGTAGCTTTGAGAGAACAACATCCAATGGCCGACGCCATCGCAAGAGACTCTAGAAATCAATAGATAGATAGAGTAGAAGAACTAAAGAAGAAAGAGCGCAAGGCTGAGGTGAATCACGTAATCCTCCGGCAACGAGGGGCACTCCAGAAACCGAGTGGAGAAATTACTCTCTGAAGGCGGCAGCTCAGCCGCATTAGACTTTCTTCGACTCCTGAAGATGGCGGTTGGCTGACGGCGCGGATGAGGTACAGGTAGAGAGGCGAAGGCGAAGATAGGAAGAGGAAGAGTTAAAACCTGAAGGGGTTGGCCATGGCGGCGGACTAGGAAATAACAATTAGGTTTTCATCTGATGCCCGTGTCTCATTACAGGTGTCAAACACGTCGTGGTCAAAAAAATTCTAATTATTTTTTTTCAGTAATTAAATACAGATTTTACTAGAATACATTATACCTGGGAGGGATTTGTACAAAGATAAAATTTTAGTGGCACAAATTTTAAAAATAGTGTAGGTAGAATCATTTATTTTCAGATTTTTTGTTATCTACTAGTTTCAAAAATATATATTTTGAACTAATATAGTATATCTCAATGAAAAAAATTTGGGAGAATTTCATAATAGGATCCAAATTTAAGAAAATTTATCACTTCAAGACCCAAAATTTCAACCTTCTCAAATCAAAACTCAATTTTTATTTTTCTCTCAAATTAGGTCCTCTCTCAAATTTTGGGTTCTCACTTCAAGACCCAAAATTTCAATCTTCTCAAATCAAGACCCGATTTTTATTTTTTTCTCAAATCGGGCCCTCCCCAAAAATTTTCGGTTCTCATTTCAGGTTTTAAAATTTAATAAAAAGAGAAATGCTAATGTAATCTTTCACGCCAGCCACAAAAAATATTTTTCTTTCTCTTTCATTTTTTCGCTCATCCCATTTTTCCTAATCGATACTTGTTTTAAACTTTAAAATTCAATCATATTTTGACTATCTTATTTTTTGTAGTAACCAAAAAATATTTTACTACTTTTTTATTCATAATTTGGATATCTTATTTTTTTTAGTAAACTAATTACTATTTTTTTCATCTTGTTAGCTTCATACATTTAGATGTACATATCTCGTTATCTGCACATTAAACAAAATTGACTATAAGTATGAAGTAGGAAAAAAAAGAACGAGCGAAAAAAGCGAAAAGAGGAAGAAAAATATTTTTTGTGACTGACGTGATAAATTACACTAATATTTCTCTTTTTGTTAAATTCTAAAACCTAGAATGAGAACCTAAAATTTAGGGGGAGCCCGATTTGACAAAAAAATAAAAATTGGGTCTTGATTTGAGAATGTTGAAATTTTGGATCTTGAAGTGAGAACCCAAAATTTGGGGGAGGGCCCAATTTGAGAAAAAAATAAAAATTGGGTCTTGATTTGAGAATGTTGAAATTTTAGGTGTTATAGTGATATGTTTTCTTAAATTTGGACCCTATTATGAAATTCTCCCAAAAAATTTTGGATAGATTTGATCAACATCAAATTTTCCAAACTAATTGTGAGCAAAATACTTTATTTTTTGGATTATATTTGTCTTTTAATTTGTACATAGAATTGCCACATAGATAAATGTGAAACTATCATGTGAAATTGAGAGATGAGAAGTTGACAAATGTCCGAAATTAATGAGGTTGTGACATGTGTCAACTTTTTTTTTAATATATTGGGTAGATTAGACTTAAGAACTTTGGTTAGCCATTTGATATGTTTTCTTTTTTTAAAATTTCTTTTTGGGGAAGAATAGTGGTAACAAAAATTAGAAGAAAAAAGATGAATTTTTATTATGTGGTTGGATATGAGATGAATTTTTATATCCAGTCGCTACCTTGACTTTTAACACACACTAGACGAGACATCGTGCGATAAATGAGTTGGATGTTTGTGATGCCCCATTTTGTACTTGGACACGTGCATTTTCCTAATATATAGTTATATGAATTCTATCTCATTCTATTGCAATAATCTTAAAACATTAGACAATAGGCGAGAAATGCTATTTAATGTTTTTTATTGATGAGGTCGGAAGAGAAAAAAAAATCACACATCATATCATGAAAAATACATTCAATACTATGTATTCGTGTTTGGCCTTGAAATCTGAATTTCCATAAAACCAAACAAGGCGCAACTTCATCATCATTGCGTTTTAGTCATACTTAGATCCTTAATAAGTATGGTATTTGTTTCAAGACTGTAATAGTAAATCCGGATGCAACTTTTTTCCGAAAGATGTTCGTATGTGTAAATTGGAAGGCGGATGTTTATGCAAAAGCTATTGTGTAACAATAAATGAAAAACTAAAACATATATATAAGAAAAATATGATATAACTAAACATAGTTTCGGTAACATTATTGATTTTATTAGATTTATATGAGGTGGGTTTATTTTTCAGATTTTGTCGTGTATTTTTTTTATTCATATTGTTTAAGTCACTTTTCATATTTGGTATTTCTAAACCGTACAATGCACGAACTGTGTTTATATAAAAAAATATTTTTTAGTGATTGCAAAGTATAGAATTTCAGTAAATAATTATAATATAAAGTTAAAATAATTTGATTATAATTTATAATTAAACAATACAAAAATAAATTATTATAAACTATGAAAAAACTCTTTAAATAAAAAATATTTGTTGGTAACAAATTTTGTGAATATGTATTGTATCTATTTATAGAGCATGTTTATCTATAATCTATAATAAAATAAAAGTTTGAAAAAATTTTGATTGTCCAATGGTGAATGTTTAATTTATTGTATTTTTAATATAATCAATAAATAAACCATTTCAAATTCCAACATATTTTAAGAGTTTAGGAAGTTTAACAATTGTCATAATTATTAAACAAATTAAACAATAATCACGTTTTATATTTAGCCAAATTTTAGTGGAAAATAAAATATTTCAAAAAAAACTATTACAATTTATATTTACACATATATCAAAACAATCTCAAACATACATATTCACATCTATTAGAGTAATAGTCTAAATGTACATCTTTGAAAGTTGAATATCAAAACATGTAGATAAATATAAAAAATAATTTCTATTAACATAAAAAATACGTTAATAAATAAAAAAAATAATTTTCTATCTAAAAAAACATATTATGAATATAATTTCACATTAAATAAAATTTATTTTTTTCTTACATGAGTATATATAATGCGCACTAAACATATATAATGTTATCTATGGATATATGCAATGTATAAAATATTTGAATTTCTTCAATTAAAATATTTTTTTAATTGAATTAATCAACTTAAACAATATTCTATATAATTATGAAGAAATAGGTTAAGCCTAAATAACAACTACACATATATCACAAATAATCAAAATATACGAATACAAATTGATGTCCAATAACTCAAATGCATGATTTTTTAAGCCCGTTACAAAATAAAATTTTGAGAAAATATATATTTTGTCTATTATTTACTAGGTTTATGTTTTATTTTGTATATGCAATATGTGTGTCAAACTGAAGATCGTAAAAAGATAATTAATTACATATATTATACATAGAATGAATCTAAAATGAAAAAGTTATTAAAATTTAAAAAAGAAAAGAGAAATAACAAAATAATAATTAATACATACACGCACAAATATTGAAAGCCAATTCTTATATAAATCTAATTCTAATAAAGTCAGACGTAAAATTTACCAAGGGAGGAAAATATTTTTAGAAATATGTCTATTATTATATATATGTATATAGATGTCCTGTAGTTGAAAAATTATTTAAAAAATAAATTAAATACTATTAGGGCTGCAAACGAACCGAACCGAGCCGAGTTTGTCAGAATTTGAGTTTGACTAATTTATTATCGAGTCGAACTTGAGCTTGAATTTATCAAATATATTGATGGCTCGAAAACTTTTTCAAGCTTAATCGAGCTAAACGAGTTTAGTAAATATCAATTATAAATTAAATTATTCTTCAATTTATTACAAAACAAAACTATGTATTTCTAAAACACATAATATATCAATTAAAACTTATGATTCTATTCAAACAACTAAATTTATCTAAATTTTTTTATATTTATCATAAGTAAACGAATAAAAATTAAAAAGTCAAATATTTAGTTTAATTTACACGAGTTTACTAACGAGCTACTCACGAGCTTATTAACAAGTCTAGTGACAAGCTAACAAACCAAATATCTCTAAGTTTGAGTTTGGTTCATTTATTTTAAAGAGACTCGTTAATTGAACTCAAACGAGCTTTTATCGAGTTGAGCTCCAAATAGCTCATGAGCAACTTGGTTCATTTGCAGCCCTAAATACGATACCATTTTATCTGGGTTAAGGACAAAAATGCCCAACATTGTAAAAAATGACACATTTACTCTCTCGGACTTTTTTAAGCTTCTGGGCTTTTTTGGTCTTTTTTACGCTCCTACCATTTTTTTGCGAACTTTTTGATGACATTGTTTCAAGGTTGTTTTAAACATGTTTCAACTACTAAAATTTCAGCGAAAAATACAGTTTATGCCACGAGTAAATAATCAGTTTTATACTCAAAATCTAATAACCAATCAATAAATATATACACATAAACAACACATATTAAAACAAAGCACATTAAAAATAATATAGAAACAACACATAAATAGAGAAACACAATTCAATTTTTAATTTGATGTATTGAAAAACATCGGAAACAACATGAAAACAATAATTAAATAACATAACAACATAAAAAACTAAATATAAACAATCCATAAACAATACAAGAACAAAAGAGCTTAAAAACAGGTAAAAGCTAAATTGAAACACCGGATACAACATTGAAACGACAAAGAAACATCATAACATCATTGAAAATTAAACAATATATAAACAACCTTTTTTTTAAGAAAAACATGATCTATTATTGGGAGATCATCTCCGAATTTGCCAAGTCTACCAAGGAGTCAGGCAAATCCCCGACTACTGGTTGAATACAACGCAAAGAAAAAGCTAAATGAGAAATGTGGTGGGCTAAAGTATTCTCAGACCGTTTAACAAAACTAGGAAAAACACGACAAAACGAACTACCATTATCTAGAATATCATGAATTAAGTTCCCAAAATATGATAAATCTTCTTGTTTCCGGGCAAGTTTGTGATAGAGGCTAAGATTATCCGTTTCCACCTCGATTTGTGAGAGTTGCATGCATTTTGCCATTAATATTCCTTCTCTACAAGCTAGTGCTTTGGCAACATTGATTTCATATTCCACATCTACGTACTTTGTGAGAGTCTTGATAACTTTACCTCGGTGATCCCGAATGACAACGTCTAGACATGTGCCTTCTCCTTCCATAATAGAAGCGTCCAAATTGATTTTAACTGAGCCAACTTCCGAAGGAGACCAAACTTCTTTCCAACGTCGAGGTTGCAACAAAGGGGGTGACATATGTGTTTGCATGTACTCTTCCATGCACCTGATTGCTGTTACAAAGCAGTTTTCATGACTAAGTGCTTTATCATTAAAAAACAACTTGTTTCTTGCATCCCAAATAATCCAAAGTAGTACATCAAACAATCCATGACTATCACTATCCACCTTCTTTCGAACCAGTTCCAACCAATCACGAGTTTTGTGTTGATCCCCATTATTTGAAAACTGAAGGCGAAGCGGACAAGTTTTCCAGAAAAAATTAGCCCACTCACAATTACGTATGGCGTGCTCAATTGTCTCTTCACTCACTCCATATCTCCAGAAAATGGGATCCAAATCAATTCCTCGTTTACGAAGTTCCGACTTGGTTGGGATAATTTCTTTCACACACCTCCATAGGAAAACCTAGGCCTTAGGAGGTATCTTCAAGTTCCAAATCCATCTCTAAAGTATCTTCAAGTTCCAAATCCATCTCTAATATCTCGAGCCACTTGATAACCGGATTTCACTAGGTAGCTTCCATTCTTTGAATGATGCCAAACCATCCTATCTTTCCCTCTACTAACACAAATGGGGATCGATAATATGGCTTTAGCATCCATTGACTGAAACCTTTCCATAATGGTATTAGAATCCCACGTCCCCCTCTCAACAGAAACAAGTTTAGCCACCATTAAATCTCTAGTCTCATTTGAAGGCACCTACGTAATATGCTTAAAAGTTGGGTTTCCCGAAATCCAGGGATCGAAACCTTTACCTCCTTACCATCTTCAATATTCCATCAAATACCACGAGCGAGTATCTTTCGACTTGCTATGATGCTTCTCCAAACATAATATTTATTATGGCCAATCGAAGCTTGTTAAAAGGATACCCAAGGGTAGTACTTAGCTTTCAACACTTTGGATAGAAGTGAGCTCTCATCTTGCACAAGATGCCAACCCTGCTTCTCAAGCATCGCTAAATTAAAGCAATGGAAATCACGAAAACCCAATCCGCCCTCTAGTTTTGATTTGCAAATGTCCTGCCAGGAACTCCAATGAATGCGACGTTCGTCTCTTTTCTAGCCCCACCAAAAATTACTAACAATAGATTTAATGTGTTGGCACGTTTGCATGGGGACAAGGAAACAACTCATCAAGTAGGATGGATGGCTTGCGCAACTGCCTTAATCAAAATAGATTTGCCCACCATCGATAAATATCAGCTCTTCCAGTTTTTAAGCGTTTTTAAGACTTTGTCCACAAGGAGCGCAAAATATATATTTTTGAACAGCCCACCTCAGTTGGAATCCCTAAATAGATCTTCTGCGTATCCACTAGCTGCACGCCCAGCCTTCGGGCCAAGCTTTCCTGCTGCGTCTCGTGTATACCCTTACTAAATGAGATTTTAGATTTTTCTAAGTTTATCTTTGACCCGAGGCCCTCTCATACAAAGATATAATATTCTTTGTTTCATCGATCCCCTCTCATTTGCTCTTCCAAAAATAATACTATCATCTGCGAAGAACAAATGTGAAACCTCAGGTGCCCTCCTACATACTCAGATTCCATGCAACCGTCCGCCCATTTCTGCTTTACGGATCATAGAGAAAAAGGCCTCTGCATAAAAAAGAAAAAGGTACGGGGACATCAGGTTTCCTTGTCGGAGCCCACGAGAGGGGGAAAACTAACATCAAGTTGGCCATTAACAAGAGTAGAAAAAGAACCGAGCTAATACACTTCATAACAAGATTGACAAAAGACTCATTAATACCAAGTCGAAGCATGACACCACGTAAAAAGGGCCATTCAACCCTATCATAGGCTTTTGACATATCCGGTTTAAAAGCGAAGGACCCACGTTTCCTAGCTTTATTATTCTTCATGCAATGAAAAATTTCAAAAGCCAAGAGAGCGGTATCAGTGATAAGACGACCAGGGACAAAAGCAGACTGTGTATGGTGAATAAGGGATGAGAGAACCAATTAAGCCTGTTAGCGATAGTTTTCGTAATAATTTAAACACAACATTACACAGGCTAATAGGTCAAAAATCCGTAACAAGCTCAACTTTTTTCTTTTTAGGGATTAGAACAATGAAAGTATGATTAATAGAATGAGGACTCTCATGGCCATTAAGAATATTCAGAATAACATCAAGGACATCTAATTTGATAAGAGACCAAAGTTTCGGATAAAAGAGAGTAGGCATACCATCCGAGCCCGGGATTTAGTAGGATGCATTTGAGACAGGGCTTCCACAACTTCATCTGCTTAAAACGATCGGCTTAGAACTTCATTCATTTCATTTGTCATCCTCAGGTCGACCGCACCAAGAGGTCCTTCCATATCTAGTTGGGTTTCGGCCGAGAAAATCATCTTAAAATATTCTTTAAAAATCATTGTAACACCCTGTTGTGCGTCCACCCAAGCCCCCTCAGAATTTTTGATTTTCTCGATAGAATTTTGCGCCTTCCTTCCATTAGCAATTTTGTGAAAAAAAGTCGTGTTTCTGTCCCCGTCTTTATCCAATTTGTTTGAGCTCTTTGATGCCAATATTTTTTCTGTTTGATATGGAACTCGAGAAGTTCCCCTGCTAATTGTTGCATATCCTCACTATATGCTTGTGCAAGGCTGAGTGTTGATCCAATTTATAAATCTTTTCTTCACACTTTTTAAGTAGGTGCCAATATTCCCAAAATGGGACCGTTCTTATTTGAGCAACTCAACCCCACAATTATCAATTTTTTGCTTTAAGCCAATTAATCCCGTAGAGATCACCCCTCCGTCCCATCCTTGTCGCACCACTTTTTGACACGATTCGTCTTGAAGCCACATCGATTCAAATCTAATTTTTTTTCTTCCTCCGCCTATGTGGCCCTTATTCTGCCCGTGTTCGATCCCACTTAATAAGCACCTGGGCAGTGATCCGAGGTTACTCTGTTTAAGTAATAAACTTGGTAATTCGGAAAAAGGTCCACCCACTCCTCATTACTAAGGCATCGATCAAGTCGCTCATGAATATTTCCATCCCCTTTTTGCCCATTCGTCCAGGTATATATGAACCCATCAAATCCTAAGTCATCGAGTCGTCTTGGATTACTTTATGAAATTCCAACATCTTATCCGTGTTTTTTTGTCGACCACCAGTTTTTTCAAATGTATATAGAATTTCATTGAAATCCCCGACACAAAGCCATTGAGAGTTCATATTATTCGCTAGAGTCCGCATAATCTCCCACGTGAGATACTTTTCACCTTCCACAGACCAGCCATATATACCCGAAAATGGCCAATCTTTATCCCCGTTGTTTATCATCCCGTCAATATGATGTAATGAATCAGACCATAATTTGAAATTAAACACGCCTTTCCACATGAGGCATAATCCTCCTCGTCTGATACCAGAATTCAAGTCAATCTACATCATGCATTCCTTCAAAATCAGTGTCTTTGAAAATATTTTCCATTTCTGCCATAACGAGTTTTGTTTCCATAAGGAAAATAAATTTGGAATCTTTCTCATTGATAAAATGTTTAATCAAACGAACTGGCAGTGGGTTCCCAAGCCCCCGACAGTTCCAACTTAGGCAACTCATTGTGACCGGCGAGGTTGCTTTTTTGCAACCTTCACCGATAATGAAAATGTACAAGGCACATCAAACATACCGAACTCCCGGGTTCTTTTATTACAATCATCATCCATCTCTGAGGTAGATACAAGGTTTAGAGGGTTTGGACGTTTTAAGGGGGTGCACCATTGGGAAAGGGTTTTTTTGTTGGCTGACGTTGTTTGATATGGGTCCATGCATTTTTTGGTTTGTGTTTGGGTTTAGTGGGGTTTTCAGTGTAGGTTTTATTGGTGATTTGGGTATGGTCGAGTTGTGGGTTAGGCTGGTAGGTGATTAGCGGGACTTGTGGTTTTGTTGATGTTGGAGTTAGTGTATGAGCTGGGGACAGGGGGTCGGTCCGGTATTGCTATTTTTTGGTTGGGGTGTTGTGATCGGTGGCTTAACCACTTGTGATTGTTTGGGTCCGTGCGGTTGAGATGTATTAGGGAGGGGCGCATTAACCTGGTCGGGTGCGTGCGTTTGCTGTTCTTTGGGTTGATTATCGACTTGGAGTGTACTTGGGCTTGGTGTGTGGGGTATTGTGGCATTTATGACTCTATTAATATTATTCTTATGGTGGGATGATATAGATAATGATTCCAATGAATGATGAATGATGTTGTTGATTGGGGAATCAACTTCTATACCATCAGGGGTTTGTTTTGTTTGTTGAGGAGGCTAAGGATAAATGTTTGATTGGGTTGTGTTGATTGGTTGAGGGTAGAAGGAAGCGGTGTGTGTTCAAGTGAGAAGATGATTGGGATTCGTCAGCTTTTTCATGGCCGAAAAGGTTGCGGGCGGGGTTATTTTTGGAGTTTTTGAAAGGTTCTTAGGTTGTGTTTGTACGTTTGAGGGGAGATGCCTTAAGCCACAACCCATATTTCATGCTCGTGGTATCTTAACATTCATTGCGATCGTAATGTTCGCAATTTCTGAAAAAATGACCGATAACGCCGCAACAAAAGCAATATGTTCGGAGTGATTCATGTTTCAGAGGGATGATCAACTGTTTACCTTTAACCCAGATTGTAAGAGCTTGGACTAACAGTTAAGTAATATCGATCTAAGTATTGAACCGTAGGAATATTTCCAAAAAGTCCTTCGCCTGATTGATCCAAATGTTCCAGCTCGCCAATTTGTTTCGCCAAATGTCTGGGCAGTGTTTGCATTCATACAAGCAATGGGAATGTCATAATCTCGAACCCAAAATGAGGTTTGTGAAACCTAGACCATAGAGGGTTGCTTGTTTTCATCAATTTTTCTAATCGCAAATAGTCCCCCATCGTAATCCCATGGTTGGTTCGCCATAACCCAATCTCTATCTTCATCTCTATCAAATTGAAATAGGATAAGATCTCCACCTCACTCCCTCGCCATAATCGAACCTTTTGGCTTCCAAGCCTTCATCATAACCTCCATGAGATAAAAGGTTTTCCATAACTTATTAGAATAGAGTTTTCCCACCAAGCAATAATGAGGGTCTGTGGGTTGTTCTTGATTCTGATATTCCGCATCATCAAGATCGATAATTTCACCTTCCTTAGCCGTAAGGTTTTCCATCAAAGATGATTTTCAGTGGTATCAAAACCTCCCAGAGATAGTCGGATCTTGTCACGAATCAACCCTAACAAAATAAACAAAGAACTATGTGACCAATCAAAATAGCAAAATAAAGATGAGAGAAAACCTGTCGAGGGAGAAAAAAAAACAGGGAAAAAACTGAAAGAAAAAAAAGAGAAAAACAAAGAAACCCTAATAAAAAAATAGAAAAACCCTAATCCTTGTATAAGGCCGCGAGCGACACGAAGGCTGATAGAAAATGGGCGCAAAGAACAGACGGGCAAAAACTGAAAAAGATGGTGGGATCACCGAACGGTTCCGCCGTTATATAAGGGGAACGAGAAGGTAGCCCTAACAATAAACCCTAGAGGTCGACATAACTCCTTCCAGAGCAGGACGTTGATTATCTTAATTTTTTAATAAAATATAGATTTACTTATTCTTAATGTCCTAACTCCGACACTATAGAAACAATATAGAAAACAAAACATTAACAAAAAAAAGCATTAAAAAATAGGCAAAGCTGCATTGAAACATCGAAACAACATAAAAACAACCATAAACAATATAAACAATTACAAGACAACAAAAATAATATAGAAAACAATTCAGGAAAAAAAATTGAAAAAACATAAAAATGTCCAATAAAATGCAGGAGCATAAAAATATCCAAAAAAAGCGGGTAGCGTAAGCATTGTAGTTTTCTCGAAATATTGGTTATGTTTGTCAATTAGATTAGTTTTCCTCGAAATATTGGTTATGTTTGTCAATTATATTTTGTATTTAGAGGTGTCAAAATGGGTCCAAAAAAAATAAAAATGCTAAGCCAAGCTGTAATTTTAGGGCCTCAAAAAGGATTGGGCCTATTTGGCCCGACCCAACCAATTGGGTCATTTCATGTGAATTTAATAGGATGTGCATCAAAATTAGTGATTTGGTGGAAATTTGGTGCATCTCGGTGCTGACCTAAAAAGAAAAAAAGTCCATGGCCATTTGGCAATTCTAAGTTTATTATCTGAATTCATATATTATTGATTTTATTATTATTATTATTATTATTATTATTATTATTATTATTATTATTATTATTATTATTATTATTATTATTATTACTAGATGAGGTCCATGTGCGATGCACAGACTATCTTAATAATAAGTAGAGCTATGAAATGGGTCAGTCCGAGCTGGCTCATTGGGCCAAGGAGAAAATCTAGGTTGGGTCAGGCTGAAATTACTTCTAATCACTATTTTTGAGATCGGCTCGACCCACTCCACTCCATGAAATCACCGGCTTGATCGGGCTGCCCGACTTTGTGGACCTAATTCAAATTTTTAGTACATTTTAAAATAAATAGTATTATGTTGTAAATTTATCTCTATTTTATATCTAATATTTGTGATACACATATTTTTATATATATGATATGATATGAAATATGAAGTAGGTAAAGTACTATATGAAGCAAAGTAAGTAACAGTAATGTTTTTGCTATGAAAACCTGTATCATATTATTTCACTTCTCACTTATTTATACACAAAATTTCACTATTCACTTGTGATTTCCCCTTGTAATGTAATGAAATAATTTAATGCTACAGTTCATCTCATGGCTCACGAGCCTGTCATAACACTCCCCCTTAGACGTAGCATTGTTGTATATTGAATGAGTATGCCTCGTTAAAATCTCAAGCCGGAAAACCCTATGGAAAAAATCGGACATAATGGAAAAAGAGTACATTCTCAAATCCAAATCTTGTACATAAGCTGCCTCGTTAAAATCTTAAGCTATAAAAACCCAAAGGGATAAAAACCAGGCATAAAGAAAAAAGAGTACAACGCACAATATATTCGCTCCTCCTGAAATGAAGAATATCAGCTGCTTAATTGATCCATCAATCTTGCTTTGTATTAATTCTTCTCATTCCAATGCCGAAAAGTAGTTTTTTGAATGTAGACGTCGGCAAGGATTTTGTAAATAAATCAGCAAGATTGTGACATGAGCGAATCTGTTGAACATCTACCTCTCCGTTTTTTCTGGAGTTCATGTGTGTGGAAAAACTTTGGTGGAATATGCTTCGTCCTATCACCTTTTATGTAACCACCTCTTACTTGTGATATGCATGATGCATATCCTCATAGATAATAGTAGGAGTGTTTGTGACTGGTTTCAGCTGACAAGTATTTCGTATATGAGCTATAATTGATCTTAACCAAACGCACTCTTTACCAACTTCATGAAGAGCAATGATTTCAGAGTGATTGGAGGAAGTAGCAACTAATGTTTGTTTGGTAGATCGCCATGATATAGCTGTATCGTTATAGTAAAATAAATAACCAGTTTGTGATCAAGCTTTGTGTGGATCAGATCTATATCCAGCATCAGCATAACCAATTAACCCGAGTTAGTGGATTCCTTGTAGTAGAATAGACCCAAATCTACAGTACCATTGAGATATCGAAAGATATGTTTAATACCATTCCCGTGTCTTCGAGTTGGCTCAGAACTGTATCGTGCAAGTAGATTTATTGCAAAAGAAATACCAGGTCGAGTACATTGTACTAGATACATTAATGATCCAATAGCGTTAAGGTAAGGCACTTCAGGACCTAAAATTTCTTCATCAAATTCCTTTGGTCGGAATGGATCTTTCTCGGGATCTAAACTGCACACAACCATAGGGGTACTTAAGGGATGAGCCTTGTCCATATTAAATCGTCTGAGTATCTGCCTAGTATAAGCAGATTGGTGGACAAGTATCCCGTTATCTTTATGCTCTAACTCAAGTCCAAGACAAAGTTTAGTCTTTCCAAGGTCTTTCACTTCAAACTCTTACTTTAGATATTCAGCATCGTTGGATAACTCTTCAGGTGTGTCAATCAAATTCATGTCATCGATGTATACAACAATGAAAGCAAATCTGGTATCTGATCTTTTAATAAAAACACATGGGCAAATTGTATTATTTTTATAACCTTCCTTAGAAAGGTATTTATTAAGTGTATGATACCACATGCGACCGGATTGTTTTAATCCATACAACAATCTTTGTAATTTGATCGAGTATAATTCACGGGGAGTATCTGATTTTGGCATTTTATATCCATCTGGAATTTTCATATAAATATCAGAATCTAATAAACCATATAGATATGACGTCACCAGGGGCAGAACCAGGACTCGATACTGAGGGGGGTCGATTTTTAGCATGGACCTCATAGGGCGTCGCCTAGAACCGATTTTTTGGCCGCATGGCAAACACCTAGGCCGGATTGTTTGACGCATAGGCTGATTTTTAGCGAAAATGATTTTTTACATCGATTTTGGCAAAGGCGGCCGCTTAGGCCGATTTTTACAACACTGATTTGTGTCAAATACAAAATTTATATCAATACAATGTCAATATTCATTATTAAGTATCCCAAAATACATAATTACAACACAAAATTGACGCACTTTTTCTTTTTACCAAAAAAAATGAGGGGGGCCAAATGGAATTAATCCCAAAATTTACATATAAAAAATAAAAAATCAAAAATATTGGGGGGGGCAGGGCCCCCCTCCCCAACCAAGTAGTTCCGTCCCTGGCCGTCACTACGTCCATTAGACGCTGTCTAGATTCTCGTGGACAACCATACTGATAAGAAAACGAAACGTGATTGTATCCATCACAGGTAAATATGTTTCATCATAATCTATCCCAGGTCTCTGGGATAATCCTTGAGTCACCAGTCGGGCTTTATATCTCACGACTTCGTTTTTCTCATTTCTATTTCGAACAAATACCCACTTGTATCCAATGGGTTTTACATTGTTTGGAGTTGGAGTAATTTGTCCAAATACATTCCATTTTTCTATGGAACCTAATTTAGATTTTATTGCTTCCTCCCACATAGGCCAATCAGGCCTTTGACGACATTCCATTATAGCACGTGGTCCACAATCATAATCATCATTTAAAATTTCTTGAGCAACCAAGAATGCAAAATTATTATCAATAATTATTTTATTTCGATCCCATATTTCATTACTATAGCTCATGGGATTCTCAGTGCTATCAGAATTTTTGATTTGCACATTTTCGAAGATATTAGGCTCTACAGATTCGTCTGGAGCATGCTCATTAGTATTAATTCTCCCCTTTTTTTTCGAGGAACAATATTTTTTGAGCCAATAGGTCTACCACGTTTTTGTCGTGGGATATCATCATTCATTTTCTTATTTTCATCTGGAACAATAATCCTGGCTGGAGCATTTACAGCCGGAATATAGGACTTCGTGACTTTAATAGCATCGTTAAATGCATCAGGAAATCTATTAGCAATATTTTGCAAATGAATGATTCTATTTACCTCACTTTCACATTCAGAAGTATGTGGATCTAAATGGGATAAGCTTTGTTCATTCCAGGAGATACTCTCAACTGGTTTTTGTTTATCTAAAATATCTTTATCCCTTCCCATTGATGGAAATGTTGTCTCATCAAAGTGACAATCCGCAAATCTAGCGGTAAATAAATCTCCCGTGATTGGTTCTAAATACCGAATAATTGACAGAGAATCAAATCCAACGTATATACCTAGTCTACGTTGTGGACCCATTTTTGTCCTTTGAGGAGGTGGAATAGGCACATGAACAGCACACCCAAAAGTGCGTAGGTGCGAAATGTTTGGCTCCAAACCAAGAGTTAATTGCATTGGTGAGTGCACATGATAAGCAGTGGGGCATAATCTAATGAGTGTTGATGCATGTAATACTGCATGACCCCATGCTGCACTAGTGAGCTTTGATCTCATTAATAATGTACGGGCAATTATTTGAACTCGTTTAATCATGGATTCTGGCAATCCATTTTGAGTATGAACATGTGCTACTGGGTGTTCAACATTTATTCCCAGTGCTGCGCAATATTCATCAAAACTTTTTGATGTAAATTCTCCGGCATTATCCATCCTTAATTTTTATGGGATAATTAGGAAAATGTGCTCGAAGTTTAATAATTCGTGCTAATAATCGAGCAAACACAATATTTCTAGTAGATAATAGACATACGTGTGACCATCTACACGATGCATCTATTAAGACCATGAAATACCTAAATGGTCCGCTTGCGGGATGCATCGGTCCACAAATATCGTCATAAATACGTTGTAAAAATGATGGTGATTCAAAACCAACCTTTTTCATGGAAGGCTTAGCAATAAATTTTCCTTGTGAACACGATTCACAGAAATAATCTTTGGACATTAGCACATTTTTGCCTTTTAATGGATGTCCATTAGTGTGTTCAACAATCCTACGCATCATAGTTGTTCCTGGGTGTCCTAGGCGATCATGCCATAACCCAAATATATCAGGATTCACCAGTTTCCAAGGCATGGTGGCGTAGGATTCAAAAGTTTTAATTGGGACACAATACAACCCAGAAGTTGTTGCTTCAAATTTCTCATGAGCAATTCTTTTTTTCATTTTATAGGATGTGATACATAGACACTCTTTATTATTTTCATTTAGCTTCTCTAAGTGATATCCATTATCACGCACATCCTTAAAACTCAGTAGATTTTTTTTTTATGATCTACTAGATAACAATGCATTTTCAATATTCAATATTATACCATTAGGCAACAGTATTGTTGCATTCCCGGAGCCATCAATAATCTCAACGGGACCAGATATAGTTGTAACTCGTGCCTTGCACAAATTGACACTCGAGAAATATACTTTATTTGTTAATATTGAGTGCGTTGTTGCACTATCAAGTAGACAATAGTCTCTTTTCTTGGTGTTTCCCATGTGTACCTGTTTGAATTATTATTAAATTAATATTATATGATTATCAAAAAAATCTTTTGTTCAAATGTAAAACAACTAAATAACAACATTAATGTACAACAAAAGTTTAAATATAAAATTTTTTATTCGATAACATATGCGTACATAATTTTCAAACTATTACATGTTAAAAATAATTGCCCATAACAATGGATAAACCATGAAGACAAGAAAATTAACTAAAAGCCAAAAATGCTCTGGAGGATATTCTCCAACAAAGGATAGTGTACAAGAAGACTATTGTGATGAGATATGACACGATTAAGTTAACCATTTTTTTTTGGAATAAGAGAGATGAGAATTTGTTTTAAGAAAGATGAGAGAGTGTGTGTGAAATTGTTGAATGAAATGTTGGTATATTTATAGATAAAAGTTATTGTTCATAGTCGTTTAATATAGCCGTTGGAGGAGAGAAATTAATGTGAAAAATTTGAATGTCAAATTTGTGAATGATTTGGTAGAAATTTACTAATATTTTATGATCGAAAAATATTAGACGCAAACAAATTTTATTATTTCATATTAAAAGCTTAAAACCAGGAATGTATCATCCGGAATAAGTACAAACATGGTACAAAAAACTTAATCTCGGGATATATCATCCGAGAGAAATAACATACAAACATTGAGTCTATTTTTAATATATACAGTCGGCACCTTGTGTAAGTCCAAGCGGCTACGATAATCTAGAGGGGGGTGAATAGATTATCTCCATCTTTTCGATTTTACCTTCTTTTTCGAGTAAGACAAGCCAAGACAATAATAAAGGTGCGGAATGTAAACAACACACGTCAATTTATAGAGGTTCAACCCACCTAGGGTCTAATCCTCTACCACCCCAGTATATCCGGGATGGATTTCAAAAAGAAAAAGAATTTTATTAATTACCAAAATTAATACAAACTCAACTTACAACACCTTGAAGAGCACCACACTCTTCTACAACACCACCTTTGGAGATTACCACAATCTCCCTTTGAAGATTACCACAATCTTCCTTCAACGACACCTTTGAAGATCACCACAATCTTCAATCTTGAAGAATACCAAATTCTCCAACACCTCTAGAGCACCACACTCTTGAAACACCTATCACCTAGATCACCCAAGTGTATTCTTACCACAAGAATACTCACAAGGATGTCTTGTGTTGAATGATGACCAAAAATCAAGATTACAACTCAATAATGAATATTACAATATGAGTGCAAAGTGTAATCAAGAATAGCCTAGACCTCAAGGATGTGAAAGTGATAAGCTAGGCAAAATTACAACAAGAATAATGACAATGAAGAACAGGTGATTGCTTGAAGTGTATCTTGTTGTGTTGTATCTCAATGGTTGCTCCAAAACTTCCTCTATTTATAGGAGATGATTGATCAAGCATAGGCTCCTCTTGGGGATTGAAAATCTACAGAAAAATACAATTAAAATCAAGAATATAGTTGTTAGAAATTAATCCCACATTTTAAGGAAATGTTGTCTGCTGTCAAACGGTCAGAAATTTGCTGTCAAAAGATAGGGCGACCGGTCGCACACAAATAGAAGTTCAAAAAATGACACAACATTTTTACATAGGGCGACCGGTCGACGTGGGGTTCGACCGGTCACCCCTATGTCCAACCGGTCCATGCCTCAATGAAATGAAGAACGGGAGTTTCTGTTTCAACCAATACTTGAAGGTCACCAGTCGCACCCTGGGCGACCGGTCGATCGGACGGTCGACGCCCAAGGCGACCGGTCGACCTGCGTTTTTATACTCCAGGTTCACTTTTTTGTTTCAACGTACTCTTCAGGTACGGGTTGCCCTATAGGGCGACCGGTTGACCTCGAGACAGAAATGTTGTCCGATTTTTGTCGAAAATAAAACTCAAGAAATACTCCGAAAAAATAGTAAAAATATTTTAAACCAATCGGGAGTATTTAGACAACATTTAGGAACCTTGTTTTGAAGTGAAATCTTATAAACATAAAATCATTAAAAGTATTGTCCGATTTTATCTGAAATAAAAACTTGAAGAAGTACTCCGGAAAATATTGAAACCATTTGAAATCATTTAGGAGTATTTGACAACAGTTAAAAATATTGTTTTGGTGTAAAAATAAAATCATCAAAATTAAGATAAAAACATGTATCAAACAATCTCCCCCTTTTTGATGATTACAAACCAAAACAATTTTTAGAAAAATTGGGAGGACAATTTTAAAAATGATTTTCCGGTAAAAACATCTAACCGTTTGGAAGCAACCAAAATTTCAAAAATACATAAGCAACCAATTAAGGGAGTAAGTATATTCAATAATAAGCACAAGCTCCCCCTATCAACAATCACATCATGAATAATGCAAAAGCAATTAACAATCCATAATGAATAATGTAAAAAACCATAAGTTAAAAGCTTAGCTTTTACAAGTTGTTTAAGAGCTTATAAGCTCCCCCTATCAACAAAACATCATTAGACAAGTATATAAGTCCATCAAGCAACAATTGGACTAAAAATAATTCACAACTTATGGCTTTTGAGAGCCATAGCTTATAGCTTTTATAACAAGCTTTTATTAGCTTCTTTGAGCTAATGAGCCAATTTCCTGTTTATCTTCCCCTTTGGAATCATCAAAAAGAATGTTAGGATGATAAAAACACCATACAAGTTTATCAAAGTGCGCCAACAATACGATTTATCAACCATTGAAAGAATTAACCTTAGAATCCAAAAAAAATGGGAGAGATGTATCATAAGAAATCCATAAGCTCATTTTGTTAGCCAAAAACATGATCTCAATAAGACTTTAATACATTTGAAAATAAGAGAATCATGTAGGTGATGAGTCTTTCATTGAAATATTTTATCGAACACTTGGCGGGGTCAAAGTTTGAAGAAGATGTATATAGCCCTTGTAAAAGAAATTAAGCCAAGTTTTTCATATCATCACCAAAAAAACAATTTTCAACATATGTCCATCAAATAAGAGGCTCAAAACAAAGTAAATTCTCAAGGGTTCGACCCAATTGAGATAATTTTAGCCAAAAAAAGAATCAAGGCATTACCAATGCCATCAAGCAAAAATTAAAAGAAGCACTTTTACCATCAAGTACTTCATACCAACTATCAAACAATGCCAAACTAGAGTATTTTTACCATTAAATACTCCATCATGATCATCCACAAGTCATTATTAACTTGCTATTTTAACCCTTTCAAGAAAACAAGCAAATCACATTAGTGCAATAGAGTTTTACAAGATAGTTCATAGAAATACAAAACATCATGAACAAAAGAAAATGCTAAGATAATAAAGGGGTGGGGACATCAATCCTCGTCCAAAGAGAAGCAAGTTCAGGGGATAAGATCTTTGATGAATTTCTTTAATTTGCCGATTGACTTTTTCAAACTAGAATTTTCTTTCTTCACAACCCGGAGCTCTTTTCTAAGAGAAGCTACATCTCTAAATGTATATCTTTCCACTTTGTCCATTCTCTCTTTGAGACTTAAATCTTCAACATCCGACTCGTTTTCATCTTCTTCCTCATTTCCTTCATTGAAGTGTTCTTCCTCATTTTCTTCCTCCCCAACTTCTTGTTCCTCCTCTTCATTCCCCACATTCTCTTCTTCCTCATCTCCTTGTTCATCAACATTACCTCTTCCGATATTTTCAACCTCATTGTCATTAAAAAAATCATCCCGAGGTTGTTGTTGATGTCGGGCACGTCCCCTAGCGGCTTTGGTGGGAACCCGTGGTAAATGTTGTCGCATTCTTACCATTTGTAGAATGTTGGCATTATCAAAGTCATTGTAACGAATTTCGGTGTTCATCTCATTTTAGGGTATCCCGATAAGTATAATAGTCGGTAAATCAAATTTCCCAAGGTATATTTTTCTTAGTAAGCCTTCTTGATTCCGACAAACAATACACAAAAATTGCCCCATAATTTACTCTTTCTCCTCGAATAATCTTATAGGTGAGAAAGAGTTCGAGATTACTCGGAAGTTTTACTTCTTTTCCACAAATGCAATAGGAGCAAATAATAGATATAATCCGATAATTTGGCGGCATTGCCGAGTAAGTATGTCACGCCGGGATACACTCCTAAAATGGTTTTCACCTCATCTAGTGAAACACCGAAAATATTATCATCCCAATGAGTGCAATCCACATTAACCACTCCATCATTCTAAGCACATTAAAATGATTACAAATATCGCCAATGTCCATGAAAAATGCCTACCATTAACAAATGTGTGAAGTTCCAACGGATTATCTACCGTAGCATCAATAATCCACATATTTGCATAAAAAAGTTTTATAAGCTCGTCATCATAATGCAAACACGGATTATCCCATAATGAAACCCAACTTTGAATTTCAAAATAAGCCCTAATTTAGGAAATTCATCATGAAATGCTAAAAATCGAACCATACGAGTGCACGCAATTTTCTTGTCGTTCAACCCAATGTTTTCATAGTGCTCCTCCGCAAGTTTATTTAGAAATCAAAATCTATTAACTCAGAGGGAGGCTCGTAAAAAGTGATAACTTACTAGAGTCCCAATGAATATTCGACTTTGAAATCCGGCTCTTAATTCGACAAACTCTTCCGTAGTAAGCCGGTTTGATTATCTCCTTGTGAAATATCATATTGTTGGGGGTTGGAGGAAGATTCTCCCCTTTGCTTTCTTTTCTCTTTTGAGGATTTCGTCCAGGTGAATTGACGGTGTGCCATGAAAATAAGATGAATTTGAGTATTATAAGCTCAAGGATTGAATACTTTTGAGAGAATTTTGAGAAGAGAAGAGTAGAGTTAGGGTTCGAAAATTTTAAGAGATGAAATGAAGAGAAATAACCCCTGTTTCAAAAATAAAGACATTGCCCGTCTGTTTTTACCCGATGACGGGTCGACCGACCTCGGTGGTGGACCTGGCCGAGTACTGGGGTTTGAGTGCAATTTCATTTCCAGAAATTTCAAAATTCGATTTTTCACCCCAAAAGTTTTAAAACTTTGCAAAAAGATAATTATGAACTAAATCCAACAAATATGAGTTTCGTGAAAACACATATACTAGAAAAACAAGATTTAGCGAGTAGTGCCCTTTTAAGAAAAATTTACAAAGTCATTTAGGGGCACTTAAGGGGTTAAAATAAAATATTTTGAAAGACATGAGCATAAACATAATATCGAGTTCTAAGACAAATACGAGTGATCATACCTCGATGGTTTAAGACTCTTGATGAGATATATTACCTACACAACTCTTAAACAAATTGCACAAGATATAATAGCACAAGTGTAGGCAAGTAATAAGAGATAACACAAAAATTATGCTTATGCTATAAAAATCCATAAGAGTTTAAAAGCAACATGTAAGGTCTCATTTTCAAGGGATTTTAAAAACGCAAATATGTGTTGAGGACCTTAATTTTAAAATTATGAAAACACATTTGCAATATAGGCACAAATAAAAACATGCATACTAACTAAATAAAATGCATATTTAAATGGGGAGATACGGCTTACCAATTACACCATTTCCATGGGTTGTGTCGTTCCCGTTATTGATGATATCTTTGAAAATCATCTTGTTGATGATGGTTTTTCCAATTACTCCATTTCCAAGCATTGTGGCCTTCTCTTTGGAAATCATCTTGTTGATGATATCTTTGCCATTTCCAAGGATTGTGTTCTTCCCATTTTTGATTATATCCTCTTCTTGGAAATTGACTTTGTTTTCTCCTTCTTTGATCAAATGAGATGTTCATTTGATGTTTTCTTGGCGGCATGATTTTTCTTCGATTATTAATCCGTCGAGTACCTACAATGACATTGTTTTGTGGTACCCTCAAGTGCTTGGGTCCTTTTGGATTAGCTTTGAGACTTTTAGGTCTCCACAAATAATTAGAGCTATTTCTAGCCCGACAAGAATTAGCCGTATGACCCTTTTTACCGCAATAGAAGCAAGTGATAATTTTTGAAGCATAATGACCAACATGCATAGAGACTTGATTTCTTTTCATACGATTAACAACACTAGGCTTATGATCAAGTCCTTGTTTCAATTTATTACAATTATGAACATCAACAATATCGGTCATTTTATTGGTACTCAAGTTGGGTTTTGATAAATTATTTTTCATGCAATTAATATCCTTAACAAGAGTACTATTTTGTTTTTCAAGGTTTCTAACCTTATCAAGTGTGGTGGTGTGAGCACATGATAGTGATTCATAGGAAGTAAATAAACTATATTTTTCATTTTTCAAAATATTGAATTCCTTTTTCAAATTTTTGTACTTAACAAGTAAACCTTGGAATTCATTTTGAAGATCATTAAAATCATTTTGCAAATCACTATAATCATTTTGAATAGCAATATCATAAGAAGTAGAGGGTTTAAGACATACCTCGTTTTCTTCTTCGATGCCCATAAGACATTGTTCGACTACTTCATAGTTTGAAGTTGTAAAAGGCTTGTTCTTTAGATTTGAACTTGTATCCCTTTGAGAAGTTGATACTTTTGAGTTGCTCCTATTATTTGCATATACTTCATGAATGACTTCTAATTTTTGCCATACTCTATGAGCCGATCGAATTCCTACAATATGTTCATATTCCAAATAAGTAAGTGAACAATATAAAATATTGAGAGCTTTACCATTTAAGGAGATGATTTTCTTTTCTTCATCATTTAGCTCTTTGAGGCCTTTGGAGGTGTGTGGTGTGTCTATCATCGGAATCGATTCTCCATTTATGACAATGTTCCAAATATCGAACCCGCAACCTTGTAGATAACATTCCATTCTTTCTTTCCAAAATATAAAATTTTTGGAATTAAATAGTGGTGGCTTGGTGGTGGAGGTGTCGGAAAGATGAGCTTCGTTCGTAGCCGACAATCGTTCCTCTTCACTCGCGATGTGAAACGAGCTTGCCAAAGCGTTTGGCTTTGATACCACTTGTAAGTCAGCGGCTACGATAATCAGAGGGGGTGAATAGATTATCTCCATCTTTCGATTTTACCCTCTTTTTCGAGCAAGACAAGCCAAGACAATAATAAAGGTGCGGAATGTAAACAACACACGTCGATTTATAGAGGTTCAACCCACCTAGGTGCTAATCCTCTACCACCCCAGTATATCCGGGATGGATTTCAAAAAGAAAAAGAATTTTATTAATTACCAAAATTAATACAAACTCAACTTACAACACCTTGAAGAGCACCACACTCTTCTACAACACCACCTTTGGAGATTACCACAATCTCCTTTGAAGATTACCACAATCTTCCTTCAACGACACCTTTGAAGATCACCACAATCTTCAATCTTGAAGAATACCAAATTCTCCAACACCTCAAGAGCACCACACTCTTGAAACACCTATCACCTAGATCACCCAAGTGTATTCTTACCACAAGAATACTCACAAGGATGTCTTGTGTTGAATGATGACCAAAAATCAAGATTACAACTCAATAATGAATATTACAATATGAGTGCAAAGTGTAATCAAGAATAGCCTAGACCTCAAGGATGTGAAAGTGATAAGCTAGGCAAAATTACAACAAGAATAATGACAATGAAGAACAAGTGATTGCTTGTAGTGTATCTTGTTGTGTTGTATCTCAATTGTTGTAGTGGTTGCTCCAAAACTTCCTCTATTTATAGGAGATGATTGATCAAGCATAGGCTCCTCTTGGGGATTGAAAATCTACAGAAAAATACAATTAAAATCAAGAATATAGCTGTTAGAAATCAATCCCACATTTTAAGGAAATGTTGTCTGCTGTCAAACGATCAGAAATTTGCTGTCAAAAGATAGGGTGACCGGTCGCACAGAAATAGAAGTTCAAAAAATGACACAGCATTTTTATATAGGGCGACCGGTCGACGTGGGGTTCGACCGGTCACCCCTATGTCCAACCGGTCCATGCCTCAATGAAATGAAGAACGGGAGTTTATGTTTCAACCAAGACTTGCAGGTCACCGATCGCACTGGGTGGCGGCCGGACGGGTCGACGCCGTCGGCGGCCGGGTTGGCCGACCACGTTTTTATACTCCAGGTTCACTTTTTTGTTTCAACGTACTCTTCAGTGCGGGTTGCCCTATAGGGCGACCGGTTGACCTCGAGGCGAGAAATGTTGTCCGATTTTTGTCGAAAATAAAACTCAAGAAATACTCCGAAAAAATAGTAAAAATATTTTAAACCAATCGGGAGTATTTAGACAACATTTAAGAACCTTGTTTTGAAGTGAAATCTTATAAACATAAAATCATTAAAAGTGTTGTCCGATTTTATCTGAAATAAAAACTTGAAGAAGTACTCCGGAAAATATTGAAACCATTTGAAATCATTTAGGAGTATTTGGACAACTGTTAAAAACATTGTTTTGGTGTAAAAATAAAATCATCAAAATTAAGATAAAAACATGTATCAAACACCTTGTGCCTCATGATCCTCAAGAAAATTAGATATATCGAGTGGTTTTCAGTCATGGACAGGATTTTGATCGCGTATAATTTCATATATGTAGGCCTCATTAGTAGTAGTGGTTCCACTGCCTCTGTGGCATGTGTTTAAACAATTTTGCCTTTATTTTTCTTTGATTCCTGGTATAGGTTTACCAGGTGCTGGGCATTTCGACATGTTTTGGCCCACCTGTCATCCCACATCTGTTGCAAAGATCACCACCAGTTCTTTCCATTGGCATTTTTCCGTTATCACGATTTGGCTTATTTGGATGCCACGCATATCTGTGAGTATTTTGATGTGGACCACCACGACCACGACCCCTGCGGGCACCACGCCCGGGTTTATACTCACAACCTCTAAATCGGCCCCTCCTCTACCGGAGTTAGCATGTGCTTAGTAATCGCATTAGACCAGAAGGTCACAAAATCATGATTTCTCAACAACAATTCATTGGTTTTCTTTGCCGTGAGAAGAACCAAGATTAATTCAGAATATGTTTTAAATTGTCGTTGTCTATATTGCTGTTGGAGCACAATATTCAATTTATACATAGTGGAGAATGTTTTCTCCAATTTATCATACTTAGATAATTTTGTCCCGCAAAGAGCCAGTCGAGACTCAATTTTGAATAACGCGAATTAATTATAGTCGGCAACGGACTTGAAGTCCTGCAATCTTAGTTGTTGCCAGTCATATTGTGCCTTCGGGAGTATCACAGTTCTGGTGTGATCAAACCAGAGCTCAGAAGGCCTTTCAATTTGTATATATTCATTTTTTAAATCATCAGATAGATGATGGTGAATTAATATCATTGTGTTCGCCTCATCTTTTACAACGACCTCTTCGATTTTTACAGGCTTCAATATTTCAGCCAGATCTAGATCCTGGAGGTGCAATTTAACATCCATACACCATGATAGATAATTATCACCAGTGGTATCAAGGAACTGGAATTTTTGTTTTTTGATACCATCCATTTTTCTACAAAGGAAATAAAATAAATTAGTACACACAAATTCAAACTTGAAATATACAAATATTTTCTCGAGCAATAACTCGTGCTGATAATGTATTGTAAATTTCTATCTATTTTATATCTAATATTTGTGATACGTATATTTATATATATGATATGATATGAAATATGAAGTAGGTAAAGTACTATATGAAGCAAAGTAAGTAACAATAATGTTTTTGCTATGAAAACCTGTATCATATCATTTCACTTCTCACTTATTTATATACAAAATTTCACTATTCACTTGTGATCTCCCCTTGTAATGTAATGAAATAATTTAATGCTATAGTTCATCTCATGGCTTACGAGCCTGTTATAACATATTCATCATTTTATACTAATAATTTTACAATAATAATAAATATGTATGGCATTAAAAAATGTTAATTCATATTTTTTTAAGTTAAAATAATTTAATAGCAAAACCAATGCATCATTTTTCTTATAACTTTCAAAATTACACTATACTCTATTTTAATAATATGTTATGAACATATTTTAGGATCTTTTATTTTAAATTTCAATAACAATATTATAGTACACTTCAAACATATTTAAGAATTTATTTATACATTGTTATAAATTATTAGATTCAACTTTATTTATAAATATAATAACACAATTATAAGATTGTACTTTAAAAATTATATTACAATACAATTAAAATATATAATTTCAAATATTATGACTCATTAATATATTATAATTTTAGCACACTACGTGTATATTTTTTTCAGTTTCAAAATAATATTATATTCTTTCTTCATCATATATTTATAACTTATATATTAAAATTTTCAGTTATATCAAAATCTAAAATATATAAAATAATTCAGAGTTTGTAATTTATCCGAAATATTCTAAAAGAATTCGTTTAAATTAACAATATTATATCACACTCCAAACACGTGTTTCCAGTATTGTTTATAAATCTTAAACAAAAAATACATTTAATTTAAATTTATCTATAAATATAATAATACTATTAAAAGATTAAACTCTAATGATGTATATTGTAATACCAATTTACGATTCTAATACACTATTTTTAAAAGTATAAATTTTCACTACGTTTAGGATTTGATTAAAATTATAAATCGTATTAAATTGATCGTTAGAAAACAAAAGAGATAATATTATAGCCAATAATGCTGATTTGTTTTAAATTTTTGTTTAGATATTTTGGAGTTTTTAATACAATATTTAATATTGATTAGTCGTACATAAACTATATTGTTAATGATATTAAAATTAAAATGGACAAAGTTAATGATAAATTACATTAATTTCGGATAACAAACTACTTTTTCTTTTTTTTCTGTTTAAATATCTTTCCACATTCACGTATTTAGTATTTAATTCTAATTAGAGATACTTAAATTAGAATGTTAGTGCATACCATAATTAAGATAAACAAAATTATGATATAATTATAAAGATATTGAACACATATATCCATTTTACTTTTTCATTTTTCATAAAAAATATCTAATTTTATTTTTAGCAAGTGCAAATAAGTGGAAAAACAAATTTGGAAACATGTTAGTTATTATATATAATAGATGAGACATGTAGGTCCCAAAGGGTGATAAGTAAAATTTAGAAAAGGGGGGTTGAATAAACTTTACCAACTTTTTGATTTTAGTGCTTTTAAGAATTTTAGAGTTGACTCAAGTCACCTAAGTACTTGAAGGACATCTAAGTTGACTTACAGAGCAAAGTTACCCACTCAACAGACTCGACTGAGTTGTTGATAGTTTAACTTAGTTGTTTCAGCTAACACTTTAAACTTAATGAGTTGACTTGGTTTTAAACAACGGAAACTTTCACCCTTAGTTTTTGAATACGTTTTTCAACGCTTATTTTAGCGGGGGTGGTTATTAGTAGACTTAAGCGAGTTTAACAATCAACGGATATAAAGATAATGCAAAAAGTAAGTGTCTTTGAAAGTAAATAGACACAAACAATTATAGTGGTTGAAGATGGGGTAATTCCTCTAATCCACTCTTCTCCAACTCCCGGAGGAATCCACTAGTGTAACTTGACTTGGTTACAAAATGGTAAGATGAGTCAACTTTGATCACACAAACTATTTCGCTCATGGGACTTAGCTTCTTTCACAAGATTTTACTGCTCTACTACTTGACTTCCTTCAAACCTTTGGACTTGATTACTTAGCCCTCCAACATGTTCAAAGCTGGGTTCAACTGAACCTTACTATATCTCCTTCAAACTGGAGAGTAAACCTCTTGTTCTTGATAACAAATTTTTCCTATTCAACATATGAGTCATCCTTCCTTCACTAAGTGTGTTGGATTGATTTCTTTCGAGTTTCAATCTTGAGGATATTCCTTGAATGCTTGAGAAATATTTTGCAGTTATTTGCTTCAATTCTTGTATGCTTGTAATCTTGGTATATGTAACCTTCTCTCAAATGAATCCTCAGCCTTTTATAGTGCACGTTTGAAAATATGTCCGTTGAAGAGATATGCATATTATTCAAACTACACTTCTTGGTCGTTAGCATGTATTTTCTTGATCTCCAGCAAATGATGGTGACATATCCTCGTTTTAATGAAATGTGCGACTTTTCGAGGTCGACACACGCTTCACAGGATGGGAACTTTTAGAAATAACAAGAGTATGGACGTATTACTATAATAAGTAATGTCCTTGATTTTGTGCAATCGGATAGAGCGGAGCGAGCCCCAAAATAGATACTCTATTCAATCGACTTTGACTTGATAGCTGCTTTATTCCTTTTAAGCGTCGTACCATACATTGGTATACAACCTTTTCTAACAACTTGAGTGATACTTTTTCGCACTTCAATGTTCACCGCCTCATATCCGGTCTTCTTCTTCTTCAATCTTGATGAGTCTTGCAATTCTTCAACTTCAACATCTTCGACTCAACTAATATAATCAAGGACGAAGGCACTCATGGGCCAAGAGGGGCACTGGGGCCCTCTCAAATTTTGAAAAAAAGTAGGTGTATTTTGATCCTATCACTTTTTAATTTTAAATAAATAAAAAATTAGAAAAATTGAAAAAAAGTCTTAAATTATCTTGCATTCTTCTTTTCTGCTTTCATTTGTGAATCTTGAAAAATATGAGTTTTGGTCATTTTGCCCATTTTTTAAAAATTTTATACATTTTTTAAACTCCACCATAAACTTTAACTTGAACTTTTGTATTATCCTCTTGTGTCTCTATTTGTTCCTTTTGGGATTTTGTTATTTTTTTAATATTAAGATGTGATTGAATTAATACAATGACTTAATCAAAATTTCTACTTATTTTAAATTTAATATATTATTTTTAATTTTACATGTGGTAAAGGACAAATTGTCCACTTATGTTTCGTAAAAATGAAAAATAGTCATATTTTTTGAAAATATATTTTTTAGTCATTTTGACACGGTCATACTCTTCTTGTATTTTCCGGTGAGGTACATGGTTATATTTAAGAAAATTGATGCTGTACATTTTTCGGTATCTGGTCATGGATCGGTCTCTAGAAAGGAAAAAAAAAAGCAGTGAAAATTTGAACTCAAAAGACTAAGAAAACATGGTTAAAACTTTTTTTATTATGGAGAAGTAACTAAAAACCCGATAGACTCTTTTATACTAGTATTAGTTGGGCCCTTCTACCCGAGATTCCTAGCTTCATCACTGAATATAATCCTATTTATTACAAGTTGAATTTCATTTGAATTGGGGTGCCAACTTCCTAATCTAAATTTATATAGTATCATCAAAATCTATACAGAGACATAGTAACAAGTTAACAACAAAACAATAATTTATCATTAATTTAATTGACAACTCGTATATTTAAATTTAAGACGAATTCGCGAGAGCATCTTGTTTATATAGTAAAGTCGACGTGGAAAGCTTGCTTTCATCTTGAAAATGCGCGTCCATGTCTACATAGAAAATCATAGAACAACTAATAATGACACTAATTAAACATTAATCATTAATCATCCTTAAATTTATTTATTTTTTACATTATTGTGGTGGTTAGATACAAACAAAATTAATTACATGGTGTAAATTTTAGAATATTGTGAACCATCAATATGCTAATTGCAAGATGAAATGTTTTCATATGCTGCTATCTTCCACCTTAAGAAATCATTTCACAATTTTTCATTACAACCAAAGCAGAACTTGAACATAAAGCAAGTAAGATGCATTCCACACACCCAAAGTGTTTGCAATGACTAAAAAAAAGTGACTTTTAGCTTTTGGTTGAAAAAAAATCGTTTTTGGTGTTTGTAAATACCAACTTCTACTTCTAATTCTGCTCCATTTAATCAAAATCTGAAAGTAGAGAGATGAGCGCTTCAGATTTTTGGTTTTACTTCTAGTCTGACTTTTACAAATAAATAAACACTTTCATAACATTTACACTAAACATTCTCAATTTATGATTCTCAACTTTATGATTCTACTTGAAAAAACTACCAACTTCTGATTCTCAATTAGTTTTAGTTAGAGTTTTTTGCAAACTCTCCCACCACTCCTTGATGTGTGAATTGTGATGAAAATTAAAATCTTATATTTAATCAATATTCCGTTGTATTTTCTAAATAGTCAAGGGAATATACAAAAAAGAAAAATGTGGACTCAACGGTAATGTATTTTGAAAATTTATCACATTTCATACAAGAATCACATTCAAACAACTACATATTGATGCTTATAAATTATTTCTCCATCACTTTTAAGTTATTCAAACGCAATAAGTGATGGTATTTCTTAATCAAAACGTAATTTTTTCACAAAAGAAGGAAAATAAAAATTAAGGGTATTGAGATATAGCTACGAAGCACTAATATGGGTAAGAGGCACGAATACGATACGACACGGATGAAAATACATCATGTTTAAAAATTTTAAGGATATAAATACATGTATATACATATAAAATTATATATGTTTATATTATTAAAAATATGGACATATTAAGTATATTTAGAAAAACAATGTTTGAAGCATAAAAAACTTAAATTTCCTTAATACTCAAATATAAAATGTGCTAGCTCACATAGACATACACATAATAATGTTGAAAATATTACTAATAAAATAACTTTTATATCTTTCCATATGTGGATTTATAACAACTCATATGGATCATGCTTTGTTTCTTTTTTAAATCGAAATGTATAGCCAATCTATTTTATTTTTCAATTGGATACTATTAATGGAGTATCAAAAAAATATGTATCTGATATAATATAATTGCGTCATCCTCACATAAATATATGTGTTTCGTTATAGATATAGGAAAAAACTAAAAGAAGAGGGAAAAAAACGCGACTAGGGGAGACTCTTTACCCGTGAAATACGCAGTTAGTGCGTGCTTACTTTCCCGCACAACTACGACCGTCCACCACCTCTTTCCCTCGAACTCAATAATCAATAAATAAATAATAAAAATCCCAACCTTTTTCTTTCTTCAACATCCTTCTCAAATCCCCTCACACAGACAACCCACATCAAAACGAGCAATAAAAGAAAAAACCAGAAAAAAAAAAAACAATGGCAGAAGAAGGTGGAGGCGAGCAGTATTTGTTCAAGATAGTGGTGATAGGCGATTCAGCTGTGGGCAAATCCAATTTACTTTCCCGCTTTGCTCGAGACGAGTTTGACCACAACTCCAAGGCCACCATTGGAGTGGAGTTTCAGACCCAGGTGGTGGAGCTCGACGGCAAAGAAGTCAAGGCTCAGGTGTGGGACACCGCCAGCCAAGAGCGGTTTCGGGCCGTCACTTCGGCCTATTATCGCGGCGCCGTTGGGGCGCTCATTGTCTATGATATCACCAGGAAGGCAACTTTTGAGAGTGTCAAACGATGGCTTGATGAGCTTAACAGTATGCTTTCTTTTTTCCCCCTTTTAGTATTCCCTTTTTGAATTTTGATACGTTTTCTGATTTTGTGCGTGCTGTGTGTGTGTTTTCTGTTGTGGGGATTACAAAATAGTTGAATGAGTTAATTTTTGAAGGGTTTGTTTGGGTCTTGGTTGTATTTCAGTATTCCATTGTGAATTTACTAAATTCTGAAACTTTTTCATTTTGTATCTGCATTCTTGTTTATGTGTTATTTTAATGTTTTTGCTAGTTTTGGAATTGCTTTTATCCTGGTTTCCATGTTTTGCTGATGTTAATCGGGTTCAGATTTCTTATTCCACTATGTATTCCACTGTTCAGATCAATAACAGGTGTCCTATGAAATATGATATGAACAACACCAATTTATCTTATAGACATGTGTCATTCATCGAGATGTGAAATATAAAGTGGAATACAAAAGTGGAACATGAAATCTGGTGCCATGTTAATCGGTTTCAATAGATGAGGTTAGTTATTGTAATTATACAGAGAGAGTCTGTTTTAGATTAGATGCATATGTTATGCTTCCAATTTTCAGTAGTGATCCGAAGTTCGATGAAGTAAGTTGTCACACCTTCGGAATCTGGATTTCGCTCCCTAAATCTGGGTTGATTTCAAGATGAAATGTGTTTTATGACATTCCTTTATTTTGTCTCAATGGTAACAGAATATATAAGTAAGAGGGAATAGGTATGCAGAGGAGTTTCTTGTCCTGTTTAGGATGATTCAGAAACTTGCTGCACCGAATAATATTTCAAATTTAGTAAAAAAGATTGATTTTTACGAAGGGATGATTATACCCTGAGGTTCAGGGGTAATTACAAAACTACAGCGAAGTTTCGGAATTACAGAAACCTACTTAAGGTTTGATTCTGTATTTCCGTCTTACATTTTCACTCCAACTGTTGGTTGAAATGACAGAATTTGCTGGTACCATCAAATTTTTACAATTACATCCCTCAACATTTCTAAATATTACAAATAGCCCAAACTTTTGTCTTACATTTTACAATTGCATCCCTCAAATTTTCTAAATACTAGAAATAATGAGAGAAAAGTTGGGCTATTTATAGTTTTTAGAAAAGTTGAGGGATGCGATTATAAAATATTTAATGACATCAACAAGTTCGTCGAGGTTAACTAACGATTGGGGCAAACTGTGAGACGGAATCAAACCTGAATCGATTTTATGTAAATGCTAAACTTTTCTGGGTTTTTTTGTAATTACCAAAACCTTAGGGTGTTTCTTGTAATTATCCCTTTTTAGTCGTTACGTGAATTCAATGTGCCTGCTTGAAGTAATCGAATCACTAGACATTTGCATTTTCCTATCTTCCAAAGATTTTTCTCCGGAGATCATATATTTCCCTTGTTTTTTGTTCTGGTAATGTCATTAATAGAACTGTTGGGTAGATAAACCAGTATGGAATAAACACCTCACCTAAAAGTCATAAAAACCCTTTACACCTAAAGTTGATAGAGACATGAAACGTGGAGATCATAAATGGAATTCAGCAGAGCAGGTACGAGTTGCAAACAAACTATACATTTTGGTTTCATCCATTAAATATGTTCAAAACCTGAGGACATTTGATACGAGTTGAATCAAAAGCCTAATATCAGTTTGCTAAATATGTGAATGGGCACATAAAGAGGTTGAATTTTAGGTGAAATGCCAATAGCGTCTAAATGGATCAGTGAACCTGGTTTACATCTTTGATCATTATTGTGTAACAGATTTGAGAAACATATTTTCAAATTTTGTCCTTTTGTTCTATGCTTCGTCCAGTTACATTCCAATTAATATTATTCCTTTTATCCAAACACTTCAACAACATATTTTTAAAATAAGATCTAACATCTTCCAAACTCTTCAAACATCTTATAATATGTAGAAGCTTATAAGATCTTTTAAATAAGCTTAGCCAAACAAGCTATAAACATTTAAGCTCATTTTAAGCCACACCTAATGTATTTAAGTGACACCACTTTATTGTTATGGAGAAAATATAATAAAATCGAGTATTTTTAGGCTTATGTGCTCAATGATCATACAAATATTCTCTTAGTTGCCGTTCATTTTGTTATCGAGTATGGGAAAGTGAATTCTCAACACCCTCTATCTTTTTGCTGTTTTTGACATTTCTAAAATCTAAATTGATGTGCAGCTCACTGCGATACTACAGTTGCGAAAATGCTAGTTGGGAACAAATGTGATTTGGACAACATTAGAGAGGTGAGTGTGGAGGATGGCAAAGCCTTTGCCGAAGAAGAAGGATTATTCTTCATAGAGACCTCTGCTTTGGACTCTACTAATGTGAAAAAGGCCTTTGAGATGGTCATTCGCGAGATATATGATAAGGTTAGCCGGAAAATTCTCAACTCGGATTCCTATAAGGCTGAACTATCAGTCAATCGGGTTGGTGTCGATTTGTCAAAGCAAAACAATGGCATCTTCTCGTGCTGTTCAAGATGAGTCTCGAGTACAACACTGTCACACGATTCTTTTTATCTTTTTGAGCTGATGATTATATATAATTTAGGGATTGCAAAACTAGCCCTAAGGTTTAGCCTAATTACAAAAAAACTCCAGTTATTTTTTTTAAATTACAAAGACCCCCTTTCGAGTGTGCACTTTGTAAATTAGAAACAAATGTAAAGGGGATATTTGTCATTTTGAAAGATATCTGGATTTTTTTTTGTAATTTAGCCAAACCTTAAGGGTAGTTTTTGTAACCCTATAATTTATTTTGGTTTATCTTCAGAAAGGGTCAATTGAATGTTGGTGTTAAGCTGGAAAAATCATATAGTAGTATATTTTTCTGAAACTACAAACGTAAGTTTTTGTTATGAAACTATCCATTTATGGATTGTAAACGTTAAAAGAATGTGTAATTACATTTTATCAAATTATTCTTCCCCTCTGTGCAGAAATCAAACCTGAGTGCCATGAATATCTGTGGGCTCTAGGTAGGGGTGGAACTTGACACGTTATAAGCAGGTTAAGGTCAGAATCAGACCAAACCTGATTAACACAAATACTTAACATGCCGGGTTAAGCTTAACTTGAAATGACGCAATTAAACTCATTTGACCCGATTGTGTTGTTTTATATGATGTTTTCGAATACTTTTGGTTGATTGAATTTGTAAGTATATGATTGAATTTTATAAAATTATCAAAATGTATGTAAATTTAATTTTCAGGCTAAAATTAACTGATACAACCCATACAATCCGTATAAATAGACGAGTATTTAGATTTTTAGAATATACAATGTCATTTTGGGTTGACCTGGAAAAGACGAAAAATTTAACAGAATAGGACTTGTTAGGGTTGACAATAATATGAATTTTCTGGTTCAATGAGGATCAAGTCAGTTTATGGGATAACAATTAATGGGTTGTTCTATAGATTTTTTGTGCGTAAATGAATGGGCTACTTTTGGACTGTTGAATTTCAAGTTGGAAATGGGATGACCCCAAATTCAAAATTTTCTTGAACTGATTTGACAAACCTTATCTTATTACTATAGATGTTATACTGCTTGTTGGCCCCCAAATTTATAGAAGTCGACCCTAACGAGTTTATTTAAATGGAGTCATTATCGTTATAAGTAAAAAATATAAAAAATTATATATTTAAATCTAAAATTTTAAACTCGAACATATATAACATTTAAGTTTAACATGTTAAGTTAAACTATTCATTATAAAAAAATCTTGCATAGTTTATAATTATATTGCATTAACAGAATTATAAAATTTAAATATTCCATGATCTAAAATTTTAAAATAAAACTATAATAATAAAATATAGCATTATATAATATATACCCATATAAAATGGAAAAAAATACTTTTTTTAAAAAAATATTCATATGACTATAAGTCATTATTTTAAGAATTATACATTTAAACCTATTAAAAATAAGGAGATGTGAACTTGAAAAAATATATTTAGTAATAGGTAATATGTAATAAAATAGATTTATAATATTAGAATTATATTTATTTTTTTAAAAAATACAATTGGCGGGCTAGAAGGCTAGCCGGGTTAACCTACGGGCTAGACCTAACGGGCCTCGCGCTAAACAGTCCGAGCCAAAAAAGGCTCGGATTTAAATGGGCCAAAATAATTCAGTCCTAACTCTCTTTTTTTCCAGTTTAAATGGTCCTAGAATAACGGACCATGACCGCTTAACATCTCTACTTATTACCATGAATAGGGTCTTTTATTGCAAAATGATGTTGTTGTTTGGGTGGTTTACTGTTTACAAGATGTGGCTAAAGTGTTTGGAAAAACAACACATGATTAAGTCGAGGACTGTATTTAATACAGTCTCCGCAAGACGAATCGCCACGTACATGAAGTGCTTACGGTTTTGGCGCTCGTCCTTAAGATACAACGACTTTACTGTCTCGACTTAACAGCACTTGCAAAAGTCGAAACTACACGAACATAAGTGTTTGAAACTTTCAAGCTTTGAAGGGAATGATATTAATATGTTGTAATGCAATGACTCGATTTTAGGCTTGTAATTTCGTACCAGATTTCATCTGCAGGGGCCTTGTATTTATAGGCATCAAGGTGCCCGATGGAAAGGACATATCTTTTGGCTCGAAAAATATGTTTATAGCCAAAAAATGCACCTGGTTGCTCGAACAGTGCATCGGTTGGACGTCTTGGCGTCTGCGACACTGCGTGGTTTGCGTCTAATTATGCTCAACGTCCGCGATGCGCAGCGCGCGCGCACGCACGCTGGCCTCGCAGCGCGGTGCGGCTCGCGCACAGCTACGCACCCGTGCAACTCAAGTTGGAGAAAATTAATTATTTAATTAAAAAATAATTAATTAATTTTAAAGGGTTTTAAAATTTGGTCCAAAAAGTATAAGGCCTTGATGCCCAAGCCTAGGCCCACGACCCGGACTGGGCCGAGCCAAGCCGGCCATCGGGCGGGCGGCGGCGGCACGCGCGTATATGTTTTGAACCAAACCCACAAGCATATAGGTCCTCACCTCTTTAAAAACTTTGGTGCCACAAGGGCCAAACCCAATTGTCCAAATTGGGATTTATAAATTAAGCAAACTTTGGTTTTCTACTCTATGTGGGATGAGTTTTTCTCCTTCTCCATATTTTCTATTTTTCATACCATTTTCTAGTTTTAAGTGACTAATCTCTAGCATTAATTTTTTATTCACTCGGAATTGGTTTTGAGAAATTCCAAATGCCAATCTCATCTACTCACTTAGTAGAATTTCTACAAATAATTTAATTCCATTTTTCACTAATGGAAACCACTTAAATATTTGGTCAAAATTGGGTCAACACCCCAATTTAACACACCAAATTCCAATAATTCCCCACATGAAAGAAATTAATGCATGCATGTATGCAGATTCACTTGAAAGTCTCGGCGAACTGTTATTGCATCTGGATAGGTTGCTTGTGGCTTTGAACTATCGGATTTACTAGCTGCTTAGTGACACAATGTCTTGAACTACTCAGCCGTTTGTGTAAACCGAGAAAATAGTACTTACACAATAATAATTCTAACACTTGTTGTTCTCATGTTGTATCCATTTTGAACCTGGGCCATATCTTAGATTCATAAATATTTCTTTGAAGCGGCCATTACTTCTCACATATATAGGTGATCTCTTATTGAAGAGTATCCTGCCATACTCCACTTTTCGGTATAAAAATCACTAAAAGTCTTAAACTTAACCTCACTACATTCAACATGTTTCTATTTCACTTGAAAGTTTTAGGAATGAGCTAACACATTTTCCAAGTGTTCAGCTGAACATTCATAACTTAGTTGTCCCATTGAACCAAGGTCTTGGGATCTAATTCACAAGGTTGGGTTACCGCTATGAACATTCTTTATTTTGTGGATTTTAAACCTATTTCCCTTAACAGTTTATACGATTGATCTCGATTTATTCCTTTAGTGAGCGGATCGCAGGTTTTCTTTGACTTCACGTAGTCAACCGAAATAACCCCATTTGAAATCAACTGTCTAATGGTATTGTGTCTTCGACGAATATGTGTAGACTTACCATTATACATACTACTTTGTGCCCTTCCAATTGCTGGTTGACTATCATAATGTATCAAAACAGCAGACACCGGCTTATTCCAACAAGGAATATCCTCTAAGAAGTTTCTAAGACATTCTGCTTCTTCTCCAGCTTTATCTAAAGCAATGAACTCAGATTCCATAGTGGATCGAGCTATGTACGTCTACTTAGAAGACTTACACGACACTGCTCCTCCACCTATGTGAAAACATATCCACTTGTGGACTTGGAGTCTTTTGTGTCTGATATCCAATTGGTAGACACACTTGTCATATTCATTGATCTTAAAACCATTTGACTTCATAGTCGAGTCAATTTTCATGCCATTGCTTAGGTACTTATTTTAGTCCATAAAGTGACTTAACAAGTTTACACACCTTTCGCTCTTGACCGGGTGCAATGAACTCCTCGGGCCCATATAAATCTCCTCTTCAAGCTCACCATTCAAGAAGACTGTCTTCACATCCATTTGATGTATCTCAAGGTTATGCAAAGCTGCAATAGCAATGAGAGCACAAATGGACGTGATCCTCGTAATAGGAGAATATGTATCGAAAAAATCATATCCCTCCTTTTGTTTAAACCCTTTAGCTACAACGGGCTTTGTAATTATCTATAGATCCATATGCTTTATACTTCCTTTTAAGGATCCACTTGCATCCCAAAGGTTTGCAACCTGGTGGGAGATCAACCAACTCCAAGTGTTATTTTGCATGATGGAATCTTTCATTATTGACAACTTCTTTCTAGAGAGGAGCTTCTGGACTAGACAAAGCTTCTTGAATAGTTCTAGGTTCATTTTATAACATGTAAGTTAGAAAATCAGGACCAAAAGACTTAACTACTTTTGTCTTTTTACTGCATCTTGGTTCCTCTTCATCATCACTTTTAGGCAACCTTGCAGTTTCATAAGTTCGTTTATTCGAACTTTCTTTATTCAGAAAGATATTCTCGAAGAATACAACATTCCCTGATTCAATGATCAAAGCTTCATTTGTATCAGGAATAACTGACTTGTGCACTAAAAAGTGATATGCACTACTATTATTAGCATATCCAATGAAAACACAATCGATCATCTTTAGACCGATTCTAACTTATTTAGGCTTAGGTACTTCGACTTTAGCCAAACACCCCTACACTTTGAGGTACTTATATGACGGTTTATGTCCGTTCCATAACTCATATAGAGTTTCATTTTTACCTTTGTGTGAACCTTTCAACGGAGAGAGATTTCACCGAAACGGAATCCGGAATAACGTCCGATCTTATTTCTGGACTCTCATCTTTTTGTTGAAATCTCTATGAACCGCCTGGGGAGTACGTTCGCAAGAATGAAACTGGGCCGACACTGACACTGAGAGACAAAAGCTAGGATCTTATTAAGAATGTAGTTTGCAGAAAGTATGGCTTCCCCCACAAGTTTTGGGGTAAGCCAGATCTTATCAACATCGCATTCATCATCTCCTTAAGAGTTCGATTTTTGCATTTTGCTACACCATTTGATTGAGGTGAGTAGGGAGCTATTGTTTGATGAATTATACCCGTTTCCGAACAGAATTCTTCGAATGGAGCAACATACTCTCCGCCTCTATCACTTAGAATCATCTTAAGTTTTAAATTAACCTAATTTTCAACTTCATTCTTATAAGTTATAAAAGTTACTAAAGCTTCATCTTTACTTTTCAAAATATACATAGCAATATCTTGTGCAGTCGTCAATAAATGTTAAAAAGTACTTTTTCCCACCTCGAGTTGGACAAGTTTTAAATCACATACATCTGTATGAATTAACTCGAGTGGTTTGGTACTTCTCATTACCGAATGAAACGGTGCTTTAGCCAATTTCGCTTCAACACAAATTTCACATTTGTCTTGTGAATCGGTTTTAAACATAGGTAATAATTCCCAATTCACTAACCTTTTTTGTGTTGAAGTTTACGTGTCCTAATCTATCATGCCATAAATTAGAACAATCCAACAAGTAAACAGAGGTAATAGTTTTATTCTTCTCCTCTTAGCGGAAAATAGACATTACAAACATC
This sequence comes from Rehmannia glutinosa, assembly GCA_016081115.2. NCBI lineage: Eukaryota > Viridiplantae > Streptophyta > Magnoliopsida > Lamiales > Orobanchaceae > Rehmannia > Rehmannia glutinosa. Next base: position 371,683 of record JABTTQ020000044.1, read on the forward strand.
TTAAAGAGCCCATTATCAAGGTAGCCCTTACAAAGAAACTGAATATTCTTGGTCATTACAAACTTGTCGGACTCAAACACTAGTCTAAACCCGACCTTACTAAGCAAAGGACCGGAAACCATGTTCTTGCGGATATTCGGGACATGCAGCACATCCACAAGCATAAGCTCCTTTCCGGAAGTCATCTGAGCACAACCTTCCCAAGCCCCACGATGTTGTAAGTCGAAGAGTTTCCCATGAAAAGCTTCCTTCCATTTATCAGAGTGTAGGAGGAGAACATCTCCTTGCTGGCACAAATGTGACGAGTAGCCCTGGTATCTATCCACCACTCCCTTGGGTTATCCACCATATTGGCCTCAAACACAATGGCGGTGAGATCGAGCTCTGACATTTTTATTGGAACAGACTCGTCCCCCGTCACATTGCCTTGTTGGTTGCCATTTTGATTGCCCTTTTTCGGATGCCGACAATCCATGGCATGTGGTTCGGTTTGCCACAGTTGTAGCAATTCCCCTTGAATTTCTTGGCCTTACCCTTGTCTTTTCCGGAATGATTTTGTTTCTTGCTAGTGCTCGATTCAGCAAGATTAGCCTTGGCCTGCCCTCCATTCTAGACTTACTGGACTTCACTTCGGATTTTTGGTTGTCTTCCTCAATCCGAAGCCGAACTATTAGATCCTCAAGCCCCATTTTCTTGCACTTATGCTTGAGGTAGTTCTTAAAATCCTTCCACAATGGTGACAACTTCTCGATTATTGCAGCCACTTGGAAAGACTCGTTCAGAATCATCCCTTCAAACACTAAGTCATGAAGTATGATCCGAATCTCTTGCACTTGGCTGATCACCATCTCGGTGTCAACCATCTTGAAATTCATAAATTTGCCGCCAACATCTTCTATTTTGTATTTTTTCTCCAAAGAGTCCCACAACTCTTTGGATGTTTTGAATGAACTATAGACGTTATAGAGGGTGTCGTCTAGCCCGTTCAAAACATAGTTCCGACAGAGAAAATTGCTGTTATGCCAAGCATCCACAATGATTCTCCATTGGTTGTCGGATTCTTCATCGCCAATGGTAGGGGGGTCCTCCTTCAGGAAATGGGACAGACCCAGTGTAGTGAGGTAAAAGAGCATCTTCTGTTGCCAACGTTTGAAGGAAATGTCGGAGAACTTTGCCGGCTTTACACTGTGAGCAGGGGCAACAACCATTGAGTGAACTAAACGGATGCCATCGTCTTGAAAGCGAGAAAAAAATTCATCTTGCGATTGTTGTTTGGGTGGTTTATTTTACAAGATGTGGCTAAAGCATTTGGAAAAACAGACAGGATTAAGTCGAGGCCTGTATTTAATATTGTCTCCGCAAGACGAAATCGCTCAATATATACGAAGTACTTACGTTTCAGTCTTTGGTCCCTAAGATACAACGGCATTACTGTTTTGACTTAGCAACACTTTTAAAAATCGAAACTACAACGAACTTAAGTGTTTGAAGCTTTCAAGCTTTGAAGAGAATGATATCAATATTTTGTAATGCAATGACTCAATTTTAGGATTGTAATTTCGTACCAAATTTCATCTGCAGGGGCCTTGTATTTATAGGCATCAAGTTTCCCGATGGAAAAGACATGTCTTTTGGCTCGAAAGACATGTCTATAGCAAAACAATACACCTGGTTTCTCGAGCAGTTGCATCGGTTCAAAGCGTGCCACGCACGGCGCGCTGCGCGCGTCTAATTATGCTCATTATCCGTGGTGTGCGGCGCGCGCGACCTTTGGCTCTTGATGCGGTGCGTGATCGCGAAATTCTTACCGCAAGCGTACGGTGTCAAGTTTTAGTATAGGTTTTGAAAGTAGGGTTATCGTCTCTACAGGGATTGTTATCGAATTTTATACTAACTACTATAATTAAAATAACTTAATTCTATCTAGAAATCGAAAAGAGATGGATTGTTTATTAGACTAAAAATTAAAACTAAAAATTAAACTAAGAATTGGTTCAGACAAATTATCAAACACGTAGAAGATGAATTCTAGAGGGTTGATTTCACTTAGTTATCCCCTATGTTCTCAATCCAGTTTATAAATCACAAGTTATTAATCTATAAGCCAATATTCCTACCGTTTATTACTTCCTCTCTCGAGTGCCAAGTGATTATAGGTTCCAATTTCTGATTTCGATATCTCTGTAAAAATCATAAATTAAACCCTAATACGCTCAAAGAATATTCATTCACCGACTTCAAAAGATTCATAAATCTCTCGATTCTATGAAACCCTAGGTTGTGCTATTCTAAGGCCATGTGTTCAATTACTTCTCTCGAGCGTCAAATTAAACACGCCAAATAATCTAAATTATTGATCAGATAATCCAGATGCAATCAAATCAAATAGCACAAATAGATTAATAAACATGCAAATTTCATAAACTAGAAATCAAAACATAGGTTCAAACATAAGTTACATCAATCCCCTAGAAAAATAGGTTTAGCTCATAATAGATGTACAAAAACTCATGAAGAAGTAATTATACATTGATAGGGTTCAACAAAGATGCTAGAAAAATAATTCAGAATGATTAAAGAAAGAATCTTCTCTGTTTCCAGAAGATAGATGCCTTCGAATCTCGTCCCGAACTCTTTCTCCTTGCTCAAAATCGTCCCTTGTGCTCTCCAAAATGTCCAACCCCCTGTTTGTACGTCCCTTCTTCTATTTATAGGCTTGAAACCCTAAAAATTCCGTCCAAAAAGGCCCAAAATACGTCCAGGCCCATATGCGGCTTGGCTGGGCAGTCACGCCTCTTCCTACTTTCTACGCGGCTGACGCCCATGATATCTTTGCTTATATAAATCAACGCGCAGCTGGCTAAGCGCCCATGTCCTCATCCATTTGTACCAATTTCGACCCCCACTGGGCGGGAGTTTTTTGTGCCGCGACGCCGATCTTGCTCGATATATTTCCGTTTTTAGCTCCCAAAATGCGATCTTCACCACCCAAACACGTTTTTCATCGTTTTTAACCAATTTCGGCTATCAAGACCAGTCCCGATTCTCGAATGACAACTAATGATACAAACTCGACTCAAACGACACTAAATACTCGAAAACAACGCAAAATCCTCGTCTAGAGTACTCAATACGTTGGTATAAAAACCAACTTAACAAATACCCCCAAACTTAGATATTTGCTTGTCCTCAAGCAATTACAGACTCTAAAAAAAATGACAAACAATAAGGAAACAAAAATGAAGACGACATACTCAACAAACCAACTGCGAAACTTCACAACCAAACTCATTCGTCAAATTTCGTTTTACTATCAAGCACGTATTTTCACAATGTGATCATGAAGGTGGAATGTTCATGCCAACTCCGTTTTCATTATCCAGATAGACTCACGCAATCAAGTGTTTTCAAAATGATCCACTTTTTGAATATAGAGATGAGATGTTTACCGGACTTCATAGGCTTGTCTTTCACACTAATCTCCACTAATGTAGGCTAATGTACACAAGGATCAATAGGACTTTTAAAGCTTGTAATGTGGGCTTAGGGTAAGGTAGGAAAATATGGGATTAAGTGGCTCAAATCACCCAAACACACAATTATCACTTCGAATCATCCATTAGCAACTACCCTTCACTTTTTGACATCCCCAATGATTATGAACCTTCAATCCGCTGATTTTTCTCTCTTTTTTTCTTTTTTTTTTTTCAGAACCCCCAAACTTATTCTTTTGCATACATGGGGTTTCATATCTTCTTTTCTCAGGCACTTCATTCAATTAAATACATACCCTTCTCATCATACCCTCCTCAACCTTCAATATTTTTCTATACCTTGTGTGTATGAGTGATGGGTAATTAGGATTTTCACATTTAGGCTCTGGGTATTAGATTGGTTGCCAAAGAAACGGGTTTATATGGCTCAATGGGGGACACTAGGGAAAATATAATACAAAGGTAGGCATTTTAGGCTCTTGCTTGTTCAAAGATGGCCTAAATCACTTCCTTAATGTTACTTCACCTAGGATTTCGCCTCGACTAGTGATCAGACAAGTTCTAGCATCCGGTGGGATCATAAAGGAACCACTCAATTGCATAAATCATCCCCAAATAAATCAACAGAGTTAAGCACATAGATGGATTTAATGGAAAGAAGATTAAATCATAGTTCAAACACATGCTCTTTTGACCGTTCAACTCATATTCAACAAATTAATTTAGTCATGCAGTTTCACATTTCTAGTACTGACCCGACTCGACTCAAGACACTTTTTTTTTTATAAACAAGCCTCGACTCGAAGAATAAAAATATACTACATTATAAACAAGACTCGACTCGAAGAATAAAAATAGACTACACCCCCCCAAACTGAAAACAACATGGTCCCCATGGAGAGGTGAGAAAAGTACTTTCCTGATAGCCGAGGACTAAGACTCCTCATCTGAGTCGTGTGGCGGAATGTAGGTGGCAGGTACCGGCGGCGGTGGTGTAGGAAAGAGCGAGGATATGGATCGTCCATAAATCTGTGCGAGGACCCGGTCGCGCTCATTCTCATACTCTTGTCGCTGAACTCGCTGGCGCTGCTCATCTTGAAAGGCCACGGCTAAATGACGATGTGCTCGCCGCAACTCCCGCAACTGTAGGTAGTACGCATGTGTCGGGTCATCCTGAAATGCGGAAGGATGGGACCGCTCGGCAGCCGAAGAGGAAGTACCCACAGCATGATGGGAATGAGATGGTGCGTCGGATTCAGCAGAAGAAGAATAAAGCGTAAGAAAGCGAGTGCGATCATGGTCTATAATGTACCCTTTGTCCAGGGATCGGGGACACCATCGATAGTGTCCTCATAGCTCGCAATGGTGGCCGAGTCAATTGGCGCCTTAGGGCGCCTAAGGGCTCACTCTTCTCTAACACAATACCTTCGGCCAGACCCAAGCCGCAAATCAGAGCCGGCATGCACATGCCCCCCGTACTTTTGTGGCAAACAACTTGATGAATAGATGCTGCGATAATCACTGCAGTGTCGAACTGGATGCCGTGTATAATAGCATATAACAACTGGGCGCGAGGCAGCGTGACGTCACTGAGATGGCTGGTCGGCATCAAGTTCTGGCAAAGAAAGTGGTACCATGCACGACCATAACAACTCAGTGTCGTGTGAGAAAAAACCATCGTACCCCCACCTTCGCGGGCCGGGCGGCATTGATCTTGGGCCGGGCCGATGAGAGAGCATGGACAATCATATCTAAATCCGCCGAGCAAGAAAATGCGGTATGCGGGCTATGGTCAACTGCGGGTAAAGAATAATACTCTCGAATAGCCACTGGGGTGCAAGTGATCCGCTCGCCATGTAGATAAACATTCGTTGGGTCCTCATCTGAGTCATTGGCATTGGCATAGAATTCCTTGACAAGTATCGGTGCAAATGGCGGGGGTGGTGCACACAACTTTTGCCACTAGCGCTCCCGGATCATGCGCTGTAGATGACCATCCTGTGCTCGGTTGGAAGCCCGCTTTCGGCATTGATTCGCCGAGTCATTAGTTTGCCAAAAATGTCTCTGTGCGGCTTGGCTAACAAATCTTTCGTGTCATAGTCCGCCGAGGTAGATGCCTTTGCTTTGCCCTTACCCTTCCTAGTCCTTACCATGACGATCACCTAGCAAAATAAACACCCAAACACAACACGTGGAAACATAAAACTCGGTGAGGATGAATAATCAACAAGCAAGGTGGTTAGAAAAATGCACCGAGTGTATGAATTAGCTACATTTCGAGATTACAAGTAATATCATGCAAGATGGCACTTCTACAATGTCAAAATCTCAATGGGGCATTTTAACAAACACCTTGTGTGCGTGAAATTGGGAGAAGGTGATAAATGCAATTTTAGTACAATTCAATCCCAAAATTTCACACCCAAACCTAGTTCTAACATGCTCAAGCTCAACACAATCACAACACAATTCAATATTCAACATATAAAGCTCAACCCACCCAATGCCTAAAGACAAATGAAAGAATTTGGGGATAACCTTGGGGTGGGGTTTTGGAAGCAAGAAACTTACCAATTGATGAGTGGTGAGGATGAGTGTGATGTGTGGTGTGCTAGAGTGGTTCCTTGTAGAGAGGAGAGGTGATTCTCGTGAGTTATGGTGAAAATGGTGCTATACCCGTCGAGTTTAGAGGGAGGAGTGTGGTTTGGTGTGTTTTAAAAAGAATGAGGCCTGGACGTTTTTTAACAAAAAATTTCGACCTCGCTGCAAATGCACGCCTTGAGATGTGGCTGCAGCCGCGCCACACTTACCCTATTTCTTGATAGTTTTTGTGGGGGACTTGACTGCGGCGCCCATTGGCACATTTTTTCCCTTTTTCATTTTTTTCATTTTTTTTAAATATATTTATTAAACTTGCTGCACGTTGCAGCAAGGTTGTTCGGGCCCGAGCCGTCCGTGTTTATCAGTCAAAACTCGTCTGGCACGTACAAATAAAATAAAAGAGTCGGGGTGTGATGCAACTTGTTACACCTAGAATGCAAAAACAAAAACAATGCAACTATGATGCAATTAAATGAAAGAAAACTAGTAAACTAAATCAATATTATGAAAGCAAGAAACGGGGCTTGGGTTGCCTCCCAAGAAGCGCTAAGTTTCTGATCTTGCCGGACTTTATCGATAATCACGAATCCGTATCTACGAGCGGGATACTGAGAATTTTCCGGGCTTCATCACCAAAATAATGTTTTAACCTCTGCCCATTAACCCGAAACGTGCTGCCATCCTTACTCCGCAACTTAACAGCACCGAACGGCGAAACATGCTCGATGACAAACGGCCCAGACCATCCCGATTTCAGTTTTCCCGGGAATAATTTCAACCGAGAATTGAATAATAATACCTGCTGGCCCAGGAGAAATTCTCGCCTCAAAATCATTTTATCATGCCATTTTTTTGTCTTTTCTTTGTAGATTTTGGCATTCTCATAGGCCTCATTCGGAATTCCTCCATCTCATCAAGTTGCAATAGCCTATTCTCACCCATGCCTTCAAGTCAAAATTCGGTTCTTCACGGCTCAATAAGCACGATGCTCTAGCTCGACCGACAAGTGACATGCCTTCCCAAACACCAAGCGATATGGGGACATACCAATAGGCGTTTTAAAGGCCGTTCGATATGCCCAAAGCGCATCATCCGATTTCGAGCCCGATCCTTGCGGATTCTGACTCACGTCTTCTCAAGGATCCGCTTCACCTCGCGATTTGAAATTTCACTGTCCATTCGATTTGCGGGTGGTAACCTAAAGCAACCTTGTGCCTTACACCATACTTAGAGAGAAGATTATTAAACAGTTTATTGCAAAAATGAGTACCTTCATCACTAACAATAGCCTTAGGAGTGCCAAAACGAGTGAATATGTGCTTGTGTAAAAATTTCAACACTACCTTGGCATCATTGGTAGGCGAGCAATTGCCTCCACCTATTTAGAAACATAATCAACCGCAAGAAGGATGTAGGCATGTCCAAATGAAGGGGGAAATGGACCCATGAAGTCAATCCCCCAAACATCAAACAATTCTACTTCCATCATGTTGGTGAGAGGCAATTCATGGTGCCGGGAAATGTTGCCAACTCGCTGGCACCTGTCACAAGTCTGCACAAAAGTATAGCAATCTTTGAATAAGGAAGGCCAATAAAAACCAGATTGCAATACCTTAGCGGCCGTGCGGGTTGGCCCAAAATGACAACCATATGGAGCAGAATGGCAATGCTATAAAATCTCATCTACCTCCTCTCGAGGCACACAACGTCGGATAACTGAATCCGCACACCTCTTGAACAAAAGCGGATCATCCCATAAATATGATTTAACATCATGCATAAATTTCTTCTTCTGATGTGAAGTCAAATTCGGAGGCAAGACTCCACCAGCCAGATAATTCACAAAATCAGCATACCATGGGAGATGAGCTTCTGCTACCAAAATACGCTCATCCGGGAAAGACTCATGAATCGGAACTTCAATTAGCTCATTGGGTTGGTCTAACCTCGATAAATGGTCGGCTACCACATTCTCGCTACCCTTATTATCCCGGATCTCAATATCAAATTCTTGAAGAAGGAGAATCCATCTAATCAGTCGTGGTTTCGCATCTTTCTTCGCAAAGAGGTACCGAATAGCAGCATGATCAGTGTAAACAATGACCTTGGTACCCACCAAGTAAGCCCGGAACTTGTCAAATGCAAATACAACTGCGAGCATCTCTTTTTCCATGGTGGTGTAATTTCGCTGGGCGTCATCCAATGTCCGGCTTGCATAATAGATGGCCTTGAAAATTTTATCTCGTCTTTGCCCCAACATCGCCCTCCGCATAATCACTAGCATCACACATGAGCTCAAAGGTCTGTGTCCAATCCGTACCACCATAATAGGAGCGGAAATAAGTGCCTTCTTAATGTGCTCAAAAGCCCGCAAAACAAAGATCATAAAAAAAAAGGCACATCTTTCTCGAGAAGATTACATAAGGGCTTGGTTATTTTTGAAAAATCTTTAATGAATCGACGATAAAACAAAGATGCCCTAAAAAACTCCGAATCCCTTTTACGTTTCCGGAGGTGGTAATTTTTCAATCGCCACTATTTTCGCCCGATCCACCTCTAATCCCGCGCGCAGATACTCTATGACCAAGCACAATGCCTTCTTTCACCATGAAGTGACATTTTTCCCAATTAAGCACTAAATTTGTGTCTTGGCACCTTTGTAAAACGAGAGATAAATTATGGAGGCGGTGATCAAAAGAATTACGAAACACCGAAAAATCATCCATAAAAACCTCCATAATTTCCTCCACCATGCCATGAAAAATAGACATCATACATCTCGGAATGTGGTGGTGCATTACACAACCCAAAAGCGCATCCTTCGGAATGCAAAGGTACCATAAGGACATGTGAATGTGGTTTTCTCCGATCCTCGGAGCAATCGCATCGATTATAACCCGAATATCCATCAAGAAAGCAATAGTAGTCATATCCACCAACCTATCCAACATCCGATCAATAAAAGGTAAGGGAAAGTGGTCTTTTCGAGTGGCTTTGTTTAGTTTCGTAATCTATGCATACTCGCCACCCGATCACCGTATGCGTGTAGATATTAACTCATTATTGGAATTTTTACCACAGTCATCCCCCTTTTTCTAACTACTTGCACTTTGGACTTACCCATGAGCTATCGATATGGCAAAAATGATGCCACCTTAAGCCACTTAAGAACCCTCACTTTGACTACTTCTTTCATCTTTGGATTAAGACGTCTTTGGTGTTCAATAGATGGCTTGTAAGAGTCCTCCATGAGAATTTTATGCATCACTATAGAAGGGCTGATTCCCTTCAAATCGGCTATCGACCATCCCAGTGCAGATTTATGCTTTCTCAAAATGCGCAACAACTTATCTAACTCCGAAGGGGATAGAGAGGTGGAGACTATTACCGGATGTGTATCATTCTCTCCCAAAAATGCATACCGGAGATGTGTAGGAAGTTCCTTCAACTCCGGAGTGACCTTCGGGATTTCCTCCATGACTGTATCTCCTAAACTCTCCTTCAGACCTTTGCTTGTTTCAACCCGTGTGGCATCAAGAGATAACACGTAATCCGATAAATCAATGTCATCAAAATCATAATCCATACCTTGCACTAGGGATTGGTTGAGACATCTTTCCAGTGGATCCACAATAATATGTCGAGTTATTTCTGAGCAAGCACACTGCTCCGCCAAGTCTATGAAATGGCAAGTGTGTTGTTCTTCTTGGAATTTCATCGCATTATAAATGTTGAACATCACTTCCTCTTCATTAACTCGCAAAGTCAGTTCACCTCGTTGAACATCGATTAATGCACGACCGGTGGCCAAAAATGGTCTCCCCAAAATTAATGGAACCTCTCGATCCTCCTCCATATCCAGTACAACAAAGTCTGCCGGAAATACGAACTCGTCCACCTTCACCAAAACATCTTCGATCACTCCTCGCGGATATGTAAGCGATCTGTCCGCCAATTGTAAGGTGATGGTGGATGGCTTCACCTCTCCAAGACCTAGTTTCCTGAAAACAGATAAAGGCATAAGATTAATGCTAGCACCAAGATCGCAAAGGGCTTTATTAAAAATAAAATCACCAATAGTGCAAGGGATAGTGAAACTCCCCGGATCTTTCAATTTTTGTGGTAGTTTCCTTTGTAAAATAGCGCTGCATTCTTCTGTAAGCTTTACAGTCTCGAACTCACCCAACTTCCTCTTTTTCGACATCACATCCTTCATGAATTTAGCATAATTAGGCATTTGCTCGAGTGCATCAGCAAATGGGATGTTGATGTGAATTTTCTTAAAAATTTCCAAGAACTTCGAAAATTGAGAATCTAGCTTCTTTTTCTGAAATCTCTGAGGGAAGGGGAGTGAGTTAGGCACTAGAACCGCAGAATCAAGAGTGGGAGCAGATTTAGGCTTGGTAGCCTCCGTCTGCTCGTTGCTCTGCTTATCTTCTTCTTGTTTCGACTCCTTCTCAATAGGTACTTCAGAATCAGAAGGATCCTCTTGGGTGGCATGAGAGGGAAGCTTAGGACCATCATATGCAGTACCACTCCTCAACTGGATGGCTTTACAATGTTCCCTCGGATTCACCTCAGTATTACTTGGAAAATTTTCTTTCTTCTGCTGAGAACTTATGGCGGTAGCTAATTGTCCCATTTGGGTCTCCAATGATCTAAGGTGTGTCTCCATAGTAGACATTTTTGTGCCCAAGTTATCAATCTGTGCATCGCTTCTATTCAGCCGATTTCTAGTCTCTCCAATAAATGTACCGAGTATTTCTTCGAGCGACTGTTTCTTCTCACCTACGGGTGCATTAGAGCTAGGTGGATTGGTGTAGCCCGGAGGTGGATTCAACACGTTTCTATTATTACTATAGGAGAAGTTCTCATGATTGCGAAGTCCCGGGTGATAATAGGTCGGTAACTGAGTACCTCGATTGTTAAAACCTCGGTTATTCACATAGTTGGCTTGCTAGGCATCGAATGTCGCAACCTCCCGAACGGTCATTTGGTGGTATTTCGGTGCATTTGCGATGTTCCACCCAAATTCATGATGGCCATTGTTTCGATTAATGCCGATATTTGAGATGCTAATGCCGACATATGATCCAAATTTCAAGGACACCAAAGAACTTTCTTTGGTACTAAACGTCAGAGGGCCATTGATAGTGTTTGTGGCCATTTCTTCAAGAAGAAGTAATGCCCATCGGAGTTTTAGCCATCAAAGTGCCCCCTGGCTTTGCATCTAATATTGTCCTCGTATGCCCGTTCAAACCATTGTAAAAGTATTGGACCCTCTCATCCCGCATAACCATGTTGTGGGCATCTTCTCAACAGATCCTTATATCGTTCCCAAGCTTCATACAAGTGGTTCAAAGTCGATCCGTTGGAATTGAGCTATCTCACTTTTCGCGAGTTGGAGCGTCTTGTGGGGGGAAGAACTTTGTCATGAATTTTTGGTCGGATCGTCCCAACTAGTGATACTCCCAGTGCGAACGTCAGTAACCATCGCCTGGCTTTATCCCGGAGTGAGAACGGGAAAAGCCTCAACCTAATCGCCTCATCAGACACACCATTCATCTTGATGGTGTCACAAATCTCCAAGAATGTCGCCAAATGTGTATTCGGATCTTCCACTGGACTCCCCCCAAACCGATTCTCACTGAACCATACTTATGAGGCCCAGTTTCAATTCGAAATTATTCGCATTTATGGGTTGGCGCACAATTCCGAGTAGTTGTGGTTCATGGCTGGTCGGAAATAGTCCCGATTGCCCTTTTCGGTACTCTCAGGTTGTGGTGGCATATTCACGCGACCCGATTTCCGTTATTCTCATTGTCTATGCCGCCCGCCATTGCTCGATTCGGTCGCTTTTTGCTCCGATTGCTCGAAGTGTCCGTTCAATCTCTGGATCAAAAGGAAGCCAATTAGTATTTTTTAATCTCGCATAAACAAATAAATCAATGAGAAATACGAAATTATGATTCCTAAACTAGTCTAGATTAGTATTAAGACTACTTGGTAATAGTATTAGTTTAAAATAGGATAAAACAATCTCCTAAGAACGGCGCCAAAAACTTGATCGCGAAATTCTTACATAGCGTACGGTGTCAAGTTTTAGTATAGGTTTTGAAAGTAGGGTTATCGTCTCCACATGGATTGTTACCGAATTTTATACTAAGTACTATAATTAAAATAGCTTAATTCTATCTAGAAATCGAAAAGAGATGGATTGTTTATTAGACTAAAAATTAAAACTAAAAATTAAACTAAGAATTGGTTGCATAAATTATCAAACACGTAGAAGATGAATTCTAGAGGGTTGATTTCACTTAGTTATCCCCTATGTTCTCAATCCAGTTTATAAATCACAAGTTATTAATCTATAAGCCGATATTCCTACCGTTTATCACTTCCTCTCTCGAGTGCCAAGTGATTATAAGTTCCAATTTCCGATTTCGATATCTCTATAAAAATCATAAATTAAACCCTAATACGCTCAAAGAATATTCATTCACTGACTTCAAAAGATTCATAAATCTCTCGATTCTATGAAACCCTAGGTTGTGCTATTCTAAGGCCATGTGTTCAATTACTTCTCTCGAGCGTCAAATTAAACACGCCAAATAATCTAAATTATTGATCAGATAATCCAGATGCAATCAAATCAAATAGCACAAATAGATTAATAAACATGCAAATTTCATAAACTAGAAATCAAAACATAGGTTCAAACATAAGTTACATCAATCCCCTAGAAAAATAGGTTTACCTCATAATAGATGTACAAAAACTCATGAAGAAGTAATTATACATTGATAGGGTTCAACAAAGATGCTAGAAAAATAATTCAGAATGATTAAAGAAAGAATCTTCTTTGTTTCCAGAAGATAGATGCCTTCGAATCTCGTCCCAAACTCTTTCTTCTTGCTCAAAATCGTCCCTTGTGCTCTCCAAAATGTCCAACCCCCTGTTTGTACGTCCCTTCTTCTATTTATAGGCTTGAAACCCTAAAAATTCCGTCCAAAAAGGCCCAAAATACGTTCAGGCCCATACGCGCGCGGGCTGCGGCTGAAATGGTAGCTTGGACTGATCGCGCCTCTCCCACTCCTATGTGCTGCACTGGTTGTTGTTAGGCGCTGCAGTCACTACGCCCATGATATCTTTGCTTATATGTCGCCCATCACAGCGCTGCAGAAGGCCGGCGCGATAGCTGCAGCGCGCCATGTCTCATCCATTGCACCAATTTTGTGACTGCGGGCTGGGTTTTTAGCCGCGGCGCTTCGATCTTGCTCGATATATTTCCGTTTTTAGCTCCCAAAATGTGATCTTCACCACCCAAACACGTTTTTCGTCGTTTTTAACCAGTTTCGGCTATCAAGATCAGTCCCGATTCTCGAATGACAACTAATGATACAAACTCGACTCAAACGACACTAAATACTCGAAAACAACGCAAAATCCTAAATGCAGAGTACTTAATACGTTGGTATAAAAACCAACTTAATCAGCGCCTGCAGCTGACTTAAGTTGGAGAAAATTAATTATTTAATTAAAAATAATTAATTAATTTTAAAGTGTTTTAAATAAATTTGGTCCAAAAAGTATAAGGGCCTTGAAGACCAAGCCCAGGCCCAGGCCCGCGACCGGCGACCCGAACCAGGCCGAACTGAGATGGCAGGTGGTGGCGCGCGCGCCCGCGTGTTTCTTTCGAACTAAACCCACAAGCATGTAAGTCCTCATCCCTTTAAAAACTTTGGTTCCCCAAGGGCCCAAACCCAATTGTCCAACTCGGAATTTATAATGAGCAAACTTTGGTTTTTTACTCTATGTGGGATGGAGCTTTTCTCCTTCCCCACATTTTCTATTTTCCATACTATTTTCTAGTTTTAAGTGGCTAACTTCTAAAGCATTAATATCTCATTCACCCGGAATTGGTTTTGAGAAATTCCAAATGACAATCTCATCTACACACTTAGTAGAATTTTACAAATAATTTAATTTCATTTTTCACTAATGGAAACCACTTAAATATTTGGTCAAAATTGGGTCAACACCCAATTTAACACACCAAATTCCAACAGATGTTTCTTCTCTTACTCCACCGCATCGATAATTGACACATGTACACAAATTATCATATAAAAAACAAACAATTTAGGCTTGATTTATGCTTCAAAATTAATATAGTAACCGTGTGATGGAATAGAAGATGAAACATCATTTTTGTAATAGAAGATCACATCCATTATTACCAACCCTAACTAAATCTGAATGATTCATAGTTAAATGAGTACCAAAATATATGCGCACCTCAAAAGGAAAGCAATATCATAATTATTTTAAGTTTGTGAAGTGAATATGAATTTTTATATTATATTAAGCCCCAAAATAAGAATTCACTATTAAGTGCCACGAGTATTGTAGCTCAAACAGTGTCGCTCTTACTTTGTGAGGGCGTTAATCAAGGTTCGAACCTTGAGTTTTTCACTTCATTTGATTCCCTACCCTCTCTATTCCTCCTAACCTTTTAAAAAAGAAATCCAACATTGTGTCTTTAGGCCGGAAAAGTTTAATAAGAGTCGTTTGGTTTTATTTTCACTCTCTTTTATTTTAGGTTAGGATTAAAATAATTTTCCTTGAAAAAGAAATATGTGTATCTATTTGTATGAGTTATATTTCAATATTTATTATATAAATTTAAAATCGTTGCATACTTACTTTCAGGGGCAAAGCTAGACATGTAATTTTCTGGGGGGCTAAATTAATAAAAAATAAATGATTAATTGCTAAAGTTAATATTTAAAAATAAAATATATATAGATTAATTAAGTTTTTGAAAACATTGGGGACAGGCGCGCTAAAGACCCCACATTGCACCACAAGGGGCCATCTCTTTTTACTTTATGGTGTTTTATGCATGAAAATGAGACAAACACTTATATAAGATCATCTCACAGGATACATCTCGGATTTTGTGAAACGGATCCCGCAACCTATGACCCAACACAAAAGGGGGTGATTTTTTCATAAATATTACACTAACATGTGAGTGTGATGATAATGCAAGCGTACTAGTTTTTTCTCGAAAGGTTCACTTTTTACTCTAAAAACTATACGTATTCAAAGTAATTTTTTTGGGACGGTAGCATTTTTTGTAATACAACAATAACACAATATTACTTTAGACTCGAAAAGTAACACTTTTATTCTGAAAAGTATACGTTTTTGAAATTGATAAAATGGAAATTTACTCACAAGGTTATATACGACCTTGTTTAAAAGTATCACTCTTTATTAAAACAATCATCACTTTTACTCTAAATTGTATATGTTTTCAAGTAACAAAACTGATATTAGTGGTTTCCTGAAAAATATTAGCTTTTCAGCTTAACAGTATTAGTAAAACTCTGAAAAATATTAGTTTTTTTTTGTGACTAGTGTAGATCCCAAGGGGTATTAGGTAAAGTCTAAAATGGGGAGAGGGGTTGAATGGATTTTCAGATTTTTTGATCTTTTAAAATCAGAGTTTTAAGAAAACAACTAAGTCCATAAGATAATTGTGTTGAGATTCAGTAGGAGAGTTAAACTCTCAACAATTCTCTGAAGGAGCTGTTGATAGAGTAACTTAGCTGAAGAAAGTAATTTTTTTATGAAATCATTTTTCTTACTAAAACATCGGAAGTCTTGCACCCTTTTTGAGTTTGTTATATCAATACTTGTTGGGAAATTTTATTGAATAGATTTTGATGATGCTATGTAAAACTTAGATTAGGAAGTTGACACCCCATTTTCTGTTATAAATTCAACTATGTAATAGATAAGATTTATGTGCTGAGTCAAAACAGCCAAGTTGAAGATTGCATAAGTTGACTGAAGGACAAAGTGAAGATTCAATTGTGTTGCAGCTGAGTGTCGAAAAGAAGATTTAGTCAAGTACCAAAGGTTGTCTTTGTCGTGGACCGACAACTAAGTCACTCTAGGATATTTGGAGAATACTTATAAAGGGGTTGAACAGCAACATGACTCGAAGAAAGCTAAATAAGTCCGTTGATAAGTAAAGTCAAAGAATTACTTAAAGTGGAAAGAAGACAGATCGCAACCTTAAAGTTTTTTCTTTGAAAGAGTGCAAAAAGTGAGAACAATGAGGCGTTTGCGAGAACACCGTGTTTCAGGAAAACCATGAGCATTAAACCAATGTTGAGTCAACATCATTTCTTTGCATAACAAGACAAGCCAACGACCATGAAGTGGAGTTTGAAAGTGTGTCTATCACTTCAACGGACATATTTTTGAACTGCCACTATAAAAGGCTGAGGAGCTTATGTGAAATAATACTTGAACGAACAGACATTAAGGCATTCAAGCAATCTAAGCAAAAAACAAGCAATCAAAAATACTCTCAAGCAATACACTACATCTTCAAGCCTAAAATTCGAAGTCTATCTAACCAACACACTCAGGGAAGGAAATAAAAGCTTCAAACTGTTGAAGAGGAAATTTGTTTAAAGGAAAAATGGGTCTGCACATCCAAGGATTGAAGAAAGTGCAGTGAGGTTCAAGTTAGAACCAGACTATGGATTCGTTTGTAGGTCCCAAGGGGTGTGAGTGTAAGGTTTAGAAGGGGGAGGGGTTGAATAAACCTTACCAACTTTTCAATTTAGTCCTTCTAAAATAGTTCAGAGTTAATTCTTCACAGCTAAGTCCTTGATGGACAGCTAAGTTAGTTAACCAGCAGAGTTATCCACTCAACAGACTCGACTGAGCTGTTGATAGAATAACTCAGTTGCTTAGTCTAAAGCTTATCTCGACTGTGATATGTTTTCAGCGGAAAACTTAACACCCTTGAATTTTGGTTTAAGTTTGTTTTAACACTTGGTTTTAGCACTTTGTTAAATGTCAATTGGATAGCAAATTTATCAACAGATATAAGATAATATGCAGAATTGAAGTGCTGAAATATAAATGAGACAATAAATTTTATAGAGGTTCGAAGATGGGGTAATTCTTCTAATCCTCTCTTCTCCAACTCCTGGAGGAATCCACTAAGTATTGATCAGAGTACAAAGTGGTTATCAGTCCGGATGCAAGTCTTGATCACACAGCTGACTTGATCCTTTGGGACTCAGTTTGGAGATGCCTTGGTCACACAGCTGGCTTCTCGTCCGACTCAACTTCTTCCAGGCAGTGCGCTTTGCTACTACTGACTCACTTGCTCAAGTTTCTTGGATTTGATCACGAAGCCTTCCAAGAACTTAAGATCGGTTCGACCTTGAACCTTTCTACAATCCTCTCGTGGAATGTAGACCCTTTGATTCTTCAAATATTTCCTCTTCAATGATTGAAGTCGTCTTTCCTTCACAGGTAAGTGTTGGATTGATTTCCTTGAAGTTCGGCACGAGGATTAAGCTTGAATGACTTAAGAATATTTTTGTAGGTTCTGTTTGCAATGATAGCATGAATGTTCGTAGTACGGGTAGTCAAGGTTAACCTTTTCTCAAGTTGATTCCTCGGCCTTTTATAGTGTTCTTTTGAAAATGCCCGTTGAAGAGATAAGCTAATTTTCAAAAGACATTTGTGGTCGTTTGCTTGTCTTGTTGCGATCCTTGAAATTGACATTTCCTCGTATTGAATGAACCTTGACTTTTTCGAGTTCAAAGCAGTGCAGTCTTCCCATTGGTTTATTCCTTTTGCACACTTGTGGGGACTGAGCACTTTAAGAAAAGCGTATGGAAGTATTACTTGTTTAAGTAACTTTCTTGACTTACGTGCAACGGATCCTTTCGATTGTCTTGACTTGACCGCAATTCCTTAACTTCCCGCATGATGACTTGAGTCGCCTTCCAATCATGGATGACTCATCGTCACTTCAACTTGAGACTTGGCTATCTTGGGTTGACTTAGTGACACTTCGCACAACAAGCTGCATCTCGGTGATACTTCTTGATCGAGTTCTTGTCTTCTCTTCCTTGCCATACTCATTTGCATCACAATGTAGTCTTCATTCTAGTCTCCAGTTGACTTCTTGTATATTTAGGCATAGCCGACTTAACTCGGCTCGAACAACCCTATCTATTACAATGCAAATTACAAAGAAAATGGGGTGCCAACTTTCTAGTCTAAGTTTTACATGGCATTCATCAAAATCTAAAAATAAATTCCCCAACAATTTCCCCCTTTTTGATGATGCCAAAACTTAAAGCATACATACAAAATGTAAATATCAAAGATACATACGAGATAGTGCGATGAGAGAATGTATGCGTAGAATCAATCTTTTTATTGATCATAACATTCTTGTCCTTTACACAATGTTTGTTTACAAAGTGTATCGAGCAAACATCTATGTTTACGCAAAAAATAGATAAATTCTGATTTCTTATTCAATGTATGAAGACTTACATACTTATGTATTTACAATAGTAAATTACATGTAGGGGTGGACAACAACACATCATCTCCTTCGCTGCCTCCTTCTTTCTTCATCAACTCTGTCTTCTTCTGACCTTTTTCTCTTCTTCTCTTCTTCAGATGCTTTCTTTTTCTCATAGGCTTTTTACAGCGACTTCATCTCTTCTTTTTCTTTCTTGTCTTTCTTCCCACAACCGAGTTTGTCTTTTATTTCTTCTTCGATTCTTTTTACATACTCAACATTGTTCTTGGCCACTTGCAAGTTGGCTACTTCGTCAAACCCAGCCCAATAGATCCCTCATTTCTTCCCTGGATCTATGTATTCTATATTTTTGGGTAGAGGTCTAGGTCCCAAACCTCTTCCTCCATCGCTTCTTCCTCTTCCTACGGGTGTGTATTGTCTTTTCTTCCTTCCCGGTGAGTGACAGAGTGATCACCGGAGCGATCGCGATGGTCTGCTGTCTGTCTTCTTCGCATAGCTTGATGCCTTTTTCCCAATACAAGTCCCAGGCTTGGGCCATGGTCATGTTCTCGAAGTATCCTTCGATGCGAGCGTCTTGAATTCATCAACATATCTCGGCTCGGTTCCGATGTGCGAAATGGCATCGAGTGTCTCTTCTTCCTAGGAATGCCTCCATATTGTTTGAGTATGCCCATCGCACGGGCATCCATTTTCTTTCAATCTCCATCATCTCTCGCTTCTACTATTTTATTTTCTTCTCGGACATGGGCACATCAGAGTGTTGGAGCGGCAGAGTCGGCTGGAAGTTTCTTTGATTATGTCGGTGTGACAAGTCCTTGTTGAGGGGTTCTAGCAACCATTAAAGTCATGTCTTTTGAACCTTCCCCCTCAGCAGATTTTCCTTCTTTTTCTCTTCTCTGTTTCTTGAGGATGTCTTTGCCTTTACAATTGCGTCCTTCTTCTCATTGCAGATTCTTTCAACATCTTTAGGTATTCCTCTTTCCCCTTTTTGGCATCATCAAAAGAGAGAAACCCCTCGAAACATGCCAAAGCAAGCATGAAATCTAGACGGTGATATTTGAGTTCTCGCTTGGATTCTCAGCTGCGAGTAGTATCTTTGCTTTCGAAATTCGAGCGGGTGGCTTTCGATAAATTTTGTCACCAACTTCATTTCAGCCATAAGAAGGCTGAATTTTGTATTCACTATGCCAGCATCCGAGTCAACTGATCTTGAGGAGATAGAAACATTGCATGACTTTGACGATGATGTGGCACTCGATTTTATTGACTTTGAGAATAAACCGAGTTGACTCTATCGATCCATAGGAAAAGGAATTAGAGGCAAGAATGAAGGAGGCCCATGCCAAGGTTGCCCCTTCAAAATTCATACTGGTTGATGGCATACCCCCTATGGTGCCATCACATGCCCGTGACGTTGCTTGTTGAAATCTTTCAGAATCATTGGTACTTACATAGACGAAAATAGCCCACAGCTTTTCACCATTTCCCTCTAAACTGTACTCTATCTCTACACAAAACCAACATGAGTACATTTGATGAATCACTATTTTATCTGACCAAGAAACAACCAGACCCCCTCTTAATCTAATTAGGTCCACACAGAGCCATCTATCCCCCAATTTTAATGTTTTACACACAACATTAACAAAGGGCCTTTTTTTTAGTTTCACAAAAAAAGAGTACCTCTAGGATGTGGAGTTTCCATAACTTCTTCAACTGGGAAGTTGTACAAGCCCCCACCCACCAGCCCTTTACAGTTCCATACACATACTTTCACATTAAAGTTTGGGGCCAGTTATGGTTGGCTTCGTGCACCATGTTTTCAATATAGTAGTCTCTCTTAAGTTTTTTATTTTGATGACTTTTTTCAATAGGGACATCACAACATTCAGCTTCATCAATCAGGTGTAGAGCTTGGCTCTTATTCTTCCCCCTTAGTATCGGAAGAATTATTAATATTTTCCTTCTCTCCTCATTTCTTTCTTCCACTACTTAGCAGTCTAGCCCTTTTTTTCCTTTTATATTCCTTTAAAAGCTTGAAATTTAGATGGCATCTGCCCAACATTTGAGATATCTCCAAAGGGGGTTCTAGACTTCTCCTTAACAACTTGCACCTCCACCAATTCAATTGCCACATGTTCAATCTCTGGATTAGAATCTTTATTCTTTTGAATATTGCGTAAATCAGCCTTTTGTTCTGCCTCGGATAAAAGGTTCTCATTTTCATTAAAAACAAGGTTGGGTTCTTTATTTGCATGCGATTGGAAAGAGCACTTGGGGTGTTGGAATGGCCAAAACTATCAATCTTATTAAGTTCTCTATCTGTCTCTCTTTGCTTGTTCAGAGCACTTCTTCACTAATTCCCACTCTGTTATGTGATGAGATAGACTTTGTGGGCAAATGATTCATATTCGCATGATTAACTCTACTCATTTTAGGTCCACTTGAAAAATCATCAGCTTTCATCCAGTCCCCATATCTGTCTCCCTTCAATGTATTATCATCAGTATCTTTTCTCTTTTCAGTACATGCTCTTCCAAAATGACCTATAAAGCACAGTAACAGCAAAAACCTTGAAGGTTTTCAAATTTAAAATCAACCCAATGAGATTCACCTTTAAGCTTTAATGTGGTTCCTCTCAACAGCGGTTTCTCAATATCAACTGAGAGGAAAATCTTCAATAGTATGCCTCTAATGCTCCCAATTTCGTAAATGAGAACATCTCGGGAGCGTGATTTTTTTCAAGTTTAAAACCAACTTCAGAGCTAATCCAATGTGCAGGGTGGTTCCACACTTGAACCCAATGATACACCTCAGAGAAACTTTCTTTTTTTTAAATCCATCCCTTCTATCCATTCTTTAAGGATGATGAATTGACTGCCAAACGACCAAATTTTTCCTTCAAAAATCATTTATTATGCTGCCGAGAGTGAAAGAAAACTCGGAAAAGATTAAACCCTAGTTATCTAAGAACAAAAGGTTCTTCAATCTGCCAAAAACTTGTCATAGTTTTCCTAATCCCCGTAAAGTTAACCTTTTTCATCCCCTAAAATTTCCCAAATAAACTCTGACACCCTTACTCTCAGTTATGTCATCATCATCAATATCTATCGCTTGTGCTTCAACAGATGTCAGAGAGAATCTCTGAAGCTTTGAAGCAAGCTCCCCATCCATTTTAAAAAATCCCACAATCACAAAAACTTTTGTAAAACACCAACCTCTCAAATGCCTGGAGAGAAACCTAAAATAAAAACAACACCATGAAAAGAAATCAAAGAAAATAGCTCATAGAAAGGAATAAATGCTCTTACTAACCCTCAAAGGCTAGCCAAAATGGCCAAAGAAAATAACAAATCACTTTATCCTCATAAATACGGGCCATTAAGAAAGGATGTGACTCACAACAAATGCCCTAACAGACCCAAAGGTGCGCATTTAAGATAGTAGATAACCTATAACTAAACCGAACAAAAGATATATTTTCTATCATTTATTCTGCACATCAAGTGATTTGGATGGTCTTGTTGCGGCAAATCGAGTTTATTCCTATCCTTTCTACCATTAGCATTTGAAAAGGTATATTTTCATCTCTTTTACCTAGCGATAATGAAAACGTTTCCTAGTGATTTAGACATTTTTTCGTCGTTCGCTGTAACAAAACCATTATGCCTCCAATATTTAACTTTGCTTTCTGATCAAGCAACAGAACTCTGGGCAATCTCGTTTTCATGATGGGGAATATCAAACCCATCTCACCACCATGAATATCAAATGAATGTGTCAGGTAGTGAGCACTCAAGATGCTTCTGCAGAAACAAAAATAGGCTCCACAGGGTTGCATTTCAGGTCCAAAATGTTGAATGACAAAATACATCAACAACAAAAGTGAGACATGGTAATAAATCATATTTCTTTCAGTGATGCTTAGGAACAGTGAAAAACAAAAAGGATAGAGGTAACGAACAATAGTGGACATAGATGAATTAATCAAATACTAAAATCAGAAAGCAAATTTGAATAATCAGAATTTCCTATCATTCAATGCATGGGTTCTACTGCTCAACATAGATGGCGAGAAAGGAAAATACTAAAATCTAATATCAAACAAGAAAGCAAATTTGAATAATCTGAATCAGGAAGACCAACCCACTTCCTGTACTTTGGCATAATTTTGGAGCATCATGGTAACGCTCTTATTCAATTGCATTATAAAGAGAAAATCAAAAGATTAATATTAGCAATGTTTCCAAGTATTCTAATTCAAATGAACCATTAGTTTACCTTCAACCCCAACATAATTTCAGCAATATTATCTTTGGATGTCGTCTCTACAATGACTTTTCTCAACATAGAAGCTTTCTTGAAGCCTTCCTTCTCTATTTTCATCCTCTAAAATCCTCTAATTGCAACTTCCTGGAAGTCATAGTACCAAAATATATAACCATATTTGTTGTTTATACTTGCTTACTACTAGGGGATTCCTTTAATAAGTCCTAGGATTTTTCTCTCTTGAGAATCTCTCTCAGCGCTCCGTCGGTCTTCCCGCATCCTGTCGTTCATCCCCCAGCGTAACCACACACCTAGTCTCTTGTTCTTAATTTAGTTCTCTCTGTTCCATCTTCTTTTTGCTTTTATGTTTTTCTAGGTTTTTTCTCTTCTTTTTCCTCTTTTTCTTCTAGGTTTTTTTTTCTGCTTGTCTTCTTTTGCCTCTTTTGTGTTTTGTTTTTATCTTCCTTGCAAATCTCTACGTTGGGTACGTTTGTCGTGACAGTCCTCATATCTCTCAACCTGTGGCCTGATTCTTCTAAGTTGCTTGCTGCGATTTGCTATATCATGGTCGAAAATCTAAGTTCCCTATATGCCAAGTTATCTCTCGGTGACAAAGAGCGTTCATCCCTTTTGACTGTTGGAACAACGCTGGATCTCCCGGTTTCATCATTAAGTTTGGTGGGTAAACTGTTGGCACCACGGATAATAAGCCTAGATCAGATCACAACTCTTTTTCGACGATTATGGAATCCCAAAAACCCCCTTACATGGCCGAAAATCTAAGTTCCCTATATGCCAAGTTATCTCTCGGTGACAGAGAGCGTTCATCCCTTTCGACGGGTTGGAACAACGCTGGATCTCCTAGTTTCATCATTAAGTTTGGTGGGTAAACTATTGGCACCACAGATAATGAGCCTGGATCAGATCACAACTCTTTTCCGACGATTATGGAATCCCAAAAACCCCCTTACATGCAAATCCCTCCATGATAATGTCTTCCTCTTCACCTTTGGTAGCCTTTCTTTGATTTAAAAACACATATCCTGGGGGCACCATGGCTTTTTGACAAATGTATATTATTTCTTGAAGATGCCACAGATGATTTAATCTCTTCCCAGCTACTATCCAGCCACTGCCCTTTTTGGATCCAACTCCATGGGCTCCCATTTGATCTATTCTCTGAGGGTTTTGCCGTTCGTGCTGGAAATTTTATTGGCAAATTCCTTGACGTCAAAATGGATTCTATGGGCTCAGTTATTGGAAATTTCCTTCGCATCAAAGTCGAGATTGATATTACTCAGCCTTTATGCCATGTTATTCAACTACATGAGAAATTCCAAAGCCGTCTTATTGGTATCAAGTATGAGCACCTCCCAGATTTTTGTTTCTATTATGGCAAAATAGGACAT
Source organism: Rehmannia glutinosa (assembly GCA_016081115.2). Classification (NCBI taxonomy): domain Eukaryota; kingdom Viridiplantae; phylum Streptophyta; class Magnoliopsida; order Lamiales; family Orobanchaceae; genus Rehmannia; species Rehmannia glutinosa. The sequence continues at coordinate 395,835 of JABTTQ020000044.1, forward strand.
ATTATCAAGGAATGCTATTCACATGTGCTCTTCTCTTGCCTCATAGTCCCTTCCTGGTATTCGTTCCGATGAATATGGATACACCGGCTAAAAAATTAGCCAAAACATTCGTGAAAGTAAAAAACCATTTGCCTACCGCAAACTATTTTGCCACTTCCTTGATCCAAACAATAAACTTAATCTGCTTCAGCGTGATAACCCCAACCTCAATATCATACCAGTCGAATCGTCAAAAAAAGGTCAGGCATGATGATCCTGATTCTACCACCCCCTCTCCAATCTCAACTGATATGGATGTATCAACTCCAATGGCGGAGGCTGAGCTTGAGGCCAGCCCCGCCAATCGTCATGAATCTCTTAAGTTGGAACTGTCGAGGGCTTGGGAACCCTCGTATATTTCAGGAACTTCGCGATTTTATTCATGACAAGTCTCCCAGCTTGGTCTTCCTTTGTGAAACCAAGTTCAGCGTTAGAGATTTTGATAAGCTAAAAAATTCGTTGGGCTTGTTTGGTGTTTATGTACCATCCATTGGGCGCCCTGGGGCCCTCGCACTGTTATGGAAACAAAATCTTGATGTAACTCTTCATGGTTTTCATGAGCATTTTATTGATGCATATGTGCATTTGGGACGGATCAAATTTTGATTTACGGGTGTTTATGGCCAACCCCATGTTTCCGAATGTCATGCTTTCTGGAATACATTCAAAAACCCTCTTGCCACCCACAACTGAACCTTGGATTTGTATCGGTGATTTCAATGAGGTTCTCCAATAGCATAAATTTTTTGGCAACCGTCCCCCTGCCCCATGGCAAATATCTTTATTCTGGAATGCTATTGACCATTGTGATCTGTCGGGTATAGGCTTTATTGGACCCCGGTTCACTTGGCAGCATCTTTCGATCCACCCGTTTATGCAACGTGGCTGACTCGATCGTTCGCTTTGCAACCCTTTTTTTTCGAACCACTTTTCCATGTCATAAAGTCTCCGTCGTCCCCTCTTTTACATCAGACCATTCCCTCCTATCCGTCCACATAAACCCCAAAAATTCCATCCCCTCCCACCGACCAGAAAATAAGCCAAAGTGGTTCGAATCATTATGCGTCCGCTCAAAAGATTGCAAATGGGTGGTGCAAGAATCTTGGCTTTCAGCACCTTCGGCACTCAATAAGAAACTACAACACTGTCTAGCGGGTTTGACTCAGTGGAGCCAAACTAAATTCGGTGACTTGAATGATAAGCTCCATAAATGCAAGGCCACTATTTCTAAGTTGGAAAAGGAAACAATTACACCCCAAATACATCAGACACTCAACAAACTCCACGACCATTTAAATGTCTTGATTGAATTAAATGATTTAAAGTGGAAACAACGGGCCAAGCAACATTGGTACAAGAATGGGGACCAGAATACGTCCTTCTTTCATGCTCATCATCAAACAATGAGATATTAATCATATCTCAACGTTAACAGACAACTCCGGCCGCACGGTCTCTGAACCTGCTGATATTAAGCGCGTAACTGTGGACTACTTCGAAAATATTTTCTCTTCGGTTTCTCCTTCCCAGAGTGATATCCAACAGGCACTTGGTAGAATTAGACCACGAGTCACAGCGGATCTGGCGGACTGTCTCACTCAATCGTACACAAACGCGGAGGTCGCGAGGACAGTCAAATACTTGCACCCATTTAAATCTCCCGGTCCTGACGGTATGAGCCCTATTTTTTCCAAAACCTTTGGCCTGTTGTCAGAGAAGATGTTACTATATTTGTTCTCGATTTTCTGAATAATAAAACTCTCTTCTATGATTTAAATTACATGCATATTGTGCTCATTCCAAAAATTAAAGAGCCCAGATTTGTCTCCCATTTTCTGCCCATTAGCTTATGTAATATCGTCTATCGTATCAAATCAAAGTTCATATCTAACCGTATGCGCCCCATTCTTTGAAATATTATTTCTGAAACCCAATTCTCTTTTTTGCCTAGTTGTCTTATTACGAATAACATCATAGTTGCTTATGAGCTTCATCACTCCATGAAGGGTCGTACTTCAGGCAAACAAGGCCTCAGGTTGATTAAATTCGACATAAGCAAGTCTTTTGATCGAATCAAATGGCCCTTCGCTCTCGCTATCTTGCGCTCTCTTGTTTTCCTCTCCCCTTCGTTGACCTTATTCGCCTTTGTATCTCTACTCTTTCTTTTCTATATTGCTAAATGGTTCCCAATTTGGGTCTGTTACACCGCATCAAGGGATTCGACATGGAGACCCTATCTCACCATATATATTTATAATTTGCGCCGAGGTGTTTTCTTGTATTTTGTAGGATTTGCAGGCTGCCAGAAAACTTCATGGTATTCAGATAAATAAACACACCCCTAGCGTGTCCCATTTGTTCTTTGCGGATAATACACTCCTCTTTGGCCGTGCAACAGTTGAGGAAGCTACGTAACTTAAATTCTCAATTAATCTCTTCGAGCAGGCTTTGGGGCAGCGCATAAATTTTGATAAATCTAGAGTTTTTTTAGTCCAAACACAGACCATGGCATTGACAACCAAATATCGCAAAATCTTGGGTATTCTATTGTCTCTCGCATGGAAAGTACTTGGGGTTACCATAAGTAATTGGAAGAAATAAGCGGGAGGTTTTTAGAGATATTCAAGATCGAGTTTGGAAGTGAATTCAGGGTTGGAAGGAGAAAACTCTATCACAAGCGGGCCGGGAAATTCTTATAAAAGCAGTCATCCAATTAATCCCCACCTACGCCATGTCTTTTTTTCGTTTGCCAGATAATAATTTACATAAGATCCAATCTATGGTCGTTCAGTATTTTTGGGGTGGTTCTGCAAATGATAGGAAATTATATTTGGGTTTTCGGTATCTTCGTGCTTTCAACCTCGCACTCCTCGCAAAACAAGCATGGCGACTCCTTACCCAACCATTTAATTTACTTTCACAGATTCTTCGAGCTAAATATTTTCTTTTAGTTACTTTCCTTGATGTGAACCTTGAATCTCGACCATCGTGGAGTTGGCATAGTATTTTAGAGAGTCATTCAGTATTGATGCTGGGAGCCCATACATTAGTTCGCTCGGGGACTACAACTCGGATTTGGACAGACCCATGGATCCCCCAAAGCACCAACTTCTATGCTTAGCCGACCACTGATGCATATGATATTCATGCTACTATTAGCTCTCTCATTGATCCAATTGATTGTTGCTGGAAGGAGAATCAAGTGTGAGCATCATTTTCTTTGGAGGTAGCATCTCTAATTCTGTCTATCCCTATAGCTTCTTCACTGTTAGAGAATTTATGGTGTTGGCACCACAATAAAAATGGGAAATTTTCCGTCAAATCCGCCCATATCGGTAAAAAATCAGGGCGCTCCCTATTCTCTCCCGGATGAAGCTTTTGCTTAGATTTTGTTGTTTAGGTGCTCTCCGACTTCGAAATCTCGCACATCACCATATTCAAGTTGAGGTATCATGTTATCTTTGCGACTCCGAAACTTGTGACGTTGTTCATCTATTTTTTGCTACCCCTTTGCACTAATGGTTTGGAACGCTTGTGAGCTTAAGGATTCATTATTTCATTTCATGCAACCCTCATTCCCAATGTAGTTTCAAGAGATGCTCTTAAAATCCCCGAATGAAGTCGGTTGCCTTTTTGTAGTGTTCACCAACTTGATTTGGTTCAATCAGAATTGAAAAAAATTCGATGTTGTGAATCCGGATCCGTCCTCCGTAGTGGCCGCGGCAAATAACATTATGAGTGATTTTAACCAATATCGTATGCTCACTGATTATTTTCTCCTTCCAGCTAGTCGAACCCCTGGCACTCCGTGGGATTTCTTTCCCCATATTTGCTTTGATGGGGCTATTGCACCATACTTCGAGTGTGGAGGGCGGGCTGGCATTGCATATTTTGATGAGCATGTCAAATTTGTTCATGTTCCGGCATCATGGAAGATATTGCTAATTTACAAACTCATGCTCATGTTAGAGGGATATAGTAAAGGAAATAATATAGTATTGTCCGGTTGATATTGAAAATTAGATAGCATTGGGTAGACCTCATACAATAACTGTCCTAGCTCTACCATATCTTTTGTTTCATTTCTTCTGGAACAATCAAAAACACTTTTTTGATTATGGATCTACTACCGAGAAATTCAATGCGTAATTTCAACATTCAATGTGTATTCTGAATAATCTCATTTTTTCAATTATTCAACCATTTTATTTTACCAAGTTCAATGGTAGCAGATTAGTCAACATTTATATGTTTCGATGCAACAACAAGATGTTATTTGTAACAAGTAGTTTTGTTGGTTGTGTAGGTCCCAAGGGGTGTGAGTGTAAGGTTTAGAAGTGGGGGTTGAATAAACCTTACCAACTTTTCAAATTAGTCCTTTTTTAAAAATTCAAGAGTTAATACTTCACAGCTGTGTCCTTGATGGACAACTAAGTTAGTTAATCGTGAGTTAGTTAGTTAGTCACTCACTGGACTCATTGTTTGTTGATAGAATAACTCAATTGTTTTGACTAAAGACTTAACTCTCTTTTTGTGATTTGTTTTTTTCAGGAAGACTTAACACCCTTGAATAAAGTTAAGTTTGTTTTAATACTTGGTTTTAGCACTCGAGTTGATTATCAATTGGATAGCAAAATTATCGCAGATAAAATAAGATGCAGAAATTAAAGTGCTGAAATGTAAATGACACGATAAGTTTTTATAGAGGTTCGAAGATGGGGTAATTCTTCTACTCCTCTCTTCTCCAACTCCTGGAGGAATCCACTAAGTATTGATCAATATACTGAGAATGGTTAATGATCCGGATACAAGTCTTGATCACACACGGTGACTTGATCCTTTGGGACTCGATGCCGGAGATGCCTTGGTCACGTGGTGCTTCTCGTACGACTCGGCCTTCTTCACAGGGGAGCCGCCTTGCTACTACAGCCCACTAGCTCAAGCTTCTTGGATTTGATCACGAAGCCCTCCAAAACTTGAGACTGTTCGACCTTGAACCTTCCTACAATCCTCCGTGGAATGTAGACCCTTGATTCTTCAAAAATTTCCTATTCAGGCGATTGAAGTTATCTTTCCTTCACAGTGAGTGTTGGATTGATTACCTTCGTAATGTAGGCTTGAGGATTGATCTTGAATGATTTGATAATATATTAGGTTACTGATTCAAATGTTTGCTTGAATGTTCGTGGTTCGAGTAACCTTCTCTCGAGTTATTCCTCGGCCTTTTATAGTGATCTTTCAAAATCGCAGTTGAAGAGATAGCTTATTTTTGAAAGTCACTTGTGGTCGTTGGGTTGTCTTGTTGCGATCCTTGGAATTTCCATTTCCTCGAATGAATGATTCTTGACTTTTCGAGTTCGACATGGTGCAGTGCTTCCCATTGGTTTATTCCTCTTGCACGCTTCCTCGGAATTGAGCACTTCAAGAAAGCGCAAGTATGGAGGTATTACTTGTTTAAGTAATTCTCTTGATTTACGGTAACGGATCTCTTTCGATTGTCTTGACTTGATCGCATTTTCTTAACTTCCCAGGTGACTTCGAGTCAGCTTCCAATCATTTGATGACTCTTTGTCACTTCAACCTTGAGACTTGGCATTTTGTCTTGAGTTGACTTGTGATACTTTACTCGATTGTATCTGTTTGCACCTTGATCGAGTTCCGTTTTCTCTTCTTTGCCATACTCACCGCTTGCCTCTCAGTGAGTCTTCCTTCTAGTCTCCATTGTCTTCTTGCATGTTTAGGCATAGCCGACTTAACTCTCGGCTTGACCCAGCCCTATCTATTACAATGCAATTTACAACAAAAATGGGGTGCCAACTTCCTATTCTAAGTTTTACATGGCATTCATCAAAATCTACAAAATAATTTCCCAACAATTTCCCCCTTTTTGATCATGCCAAAACTTAAAACATTCATACAATTATTTAACAAAGCAAAGATACATACGGACAAATGTAGAACTACGAGAATGTATGTTTAGAATCGATCTTTTATTGATCATAACATTCTTGTTCTTTACATTTGTTTCTGAGTGTATCGAGTTTAAGCCAAAAAAATTGTATCGAGTTTAAACAAGGCTTAGACTAACCATGTTGTTCTATATCTACTCACGTATAGAAATTGCATAATTTTATTCAACGTCTGGAAGACTTACATAAAGTGTATTTACATAGTGAAATACATGAAGGGGTGGACAACAACACTTCATCTCCTTTGCCCTCCTTCTTTTATCTTCTTGACTCTGTCATCTTCGACCTTTTCCTTTTCTTCTCATCTTGTTGCCTTCTTTTTCTCATACACCTTCCAAGGCGACTTCATCTTTTCTCGATCTTTCTTGTCTTTCCTCCCATTGAGTTTGTCTTTTATTTTCTTCTTCAATTCTCTTCACATACTCAACATTGTTCTTAGCCACTTGCGGGTTGGCTACTTCGTCAAATCCGGCCCAGTAGATCCCTCCTTTCTGCCTGGATCTATGTACTCAATGTTTTTGGGGGCGGAGATCTAGTCTGAAACCTCTTCCTCCACCACATCGCTTATTCCTCCGCTCCGGGCGTGTATTATCTTGGGGCCTTCTTTTTCCCAGCAGAGTGACCGCAGAGATTTGCCAGTGGTTTCTTTGCTGTGAGCTTCTTCACATAGTGTGAGACCTTTTTCCCAAGATACAAATCCAGGCTTGAGCATGGACATGTTTGCGAAGTAACCTTGAGATGCGGCGTCTTGAATTCATCAACGAGATCTTGGCTCGATTCCGGCATACGAAATGGTATAGGTATCTATGTCTATTGGAATGCCTCCATGTTGTTTGAGAATATCCATAACTCGGGCATTCATCCTTCCTTCCACTTCCTCCATCCTCGCTTCAATTGTCTTTCTCTTTTCGGCCATTAGTGCAGAGTGTTGGAGTGGCGAGAAATCGGGAGTTTCTTGATAATATCGGCTATGACAAGACCTTGTTGGGGGTTTTAGCAATCATCAAGGTCACATCTTTCGAACCTTCTCCTCAGCCAGACGCCCCTTTCTTCTCTCTTATTACTTCCTCATTTTGTCTTTCCTTCACCGCTTCCTCCTTCTCGTGTTCGGATCCCGCGCGCCTTTGAGGACTTTAGGTATTCCTCTTCCCCCTTTTTGGCATCATCAAGGAGAGAGGAACCCCTGGAAACAAGCTAGCAAGCGGGAAGTCTAGTCTGCTTCAAATCCATGCGGAGTAAGCCGCACGAAACTCGTAGCGGGTGGCGTTGGATTCGATTGCTACCAACTTCATCTCGGCCATGAGAAGACTGAATTTTCGATCCATATTCTCTTCCACACGCAGGAGCTCGTTCTTATTATGTTCACGCAGCAGCTTTATCTCGTGGTATGAGATTCATGCATTTGTTGAGTGTGCTCTTTTGCAATTTTGTCTTTGCATCAAGCATTCTCACCCCGGACTAACAACTTGTTGAACAATGTCTGAAATATCGAGCTTGTTCCACATGCATTGTTTTCTTTGTTGCCACCACTCACGGATTTCGACTATTATGCCTCTCAAATCGGCAGTGAGGTTGGCGCCCCCTGTTATCCAACCTCATGTCCGGTGAGGCCTGGTGCCTCTCCATCCGTTCAATCTCGGCAAATAGAGCTTTGAACACCTCCCGAACTCAGTTGCTTCCTTCTGTTTTTTGGTGCGGCCAAGCAAAACGTCAAAGTCATAGTTTGGAACAATGGTGTCGATGGAATGACAGGATCAGTCCGTAGAAGCACTCGCGATCTTTGTCGATTCTTGAGAGGTCGTACCTCCAAGGATAAGGGAAATGATTCTACGAAAAAGGATCATCACGGGCAATCGAATTGTTCAATGATAAGCGGTGCTCGTGAAGTCCCCGAGGAGTTGAACCTGCGGCACTTGGGAGCTGCGCAGATGGACTCTGTTTTGTTGTGGTGCATTGTGAAGTTGACCCGACTTTTGAGCCTGTTGTCTCAACGGCCGTCGGTCTCATTTGGTTTTTCCAAATGAGTTTGGTCCTCGGCCTTATCGGAAGTGGCATCGGACGATGATGAGATTTCCATGGGTGGCTCATCATCAAAGTTGAATGATTGGCGAGTAGTCTTGAGGTCGACTTACTCGTGGTTGGAACATCCTCACCGAAGTCTTTGGGATCGATCCACGGGGGATGACTCGACCATTGTCTCCTTCCGATCCTAGAAAGGTTACATCAGGATTATCCGGGAATCGTGAATAGACTTACCTCCTTTTCGATGGATCAATGATAGCAGGAGGATGTTACGGCTTCGGATTTTTCTACCCGAGAAGTTTCAACCTCCCGTTGGCCTTCATTACCTCCTCGCAGATCTCAATCGTAGCGAGGCTTAGACATCCCTTTCGGCGGTGTCGGTGTCTTGGGGTCTTTGCGGTGGCATCCATTGGAGTCTCAACTCCATGGATTGCACTTTCATCGCCAGTGTTAACTCCCGGGCGATTCCTTCTTCTGTGCCTCGATCGCATCGCGGCGTCATTAGCTTCGCAGAGCGATTGGCACTTCATTTGAGATGGGGCCACAATCGTCATGCGAGCCTCGTCGATGACAACTTGTTGTGGATTCGTGATTGTTCCTTCTCCACTTTGCCTCCTAAATTCATTGTGGAGTCACCGCAGATCCTCGACCTTGCTGCAGTGGAGGAGTTTCCCCCCGGCACACACCCGGTGAGTGACTTGGAATGGGGTCACTCGTCTCCGGACTCGGCTATTCCCACCGAGTATTCAGCCATTGGGGCGGTGGTAAGACACCTTCATTAGGAGTTAGCTCGTGGGGTCCCCACTATCCCGATTTCATCGCGATTCCTTAACACCTTCCTCGAATGAGTGGGAAGTGGTGGCGATAATGATGTGCAATATCTTTGCACCACTCCCATTGGGCCTACTTCCATTTGTGATTTGGAGGACTCTCCTGGTCCCTCCATCATTCTTTGCTCATGTAGGATTACGGACTCTTGCATTGCTTGTTTGCGTGATTTGAAACTCTTTCTTCGTGGCGGCAACGGGGTCCATATCCTCATCACTTTACGAGAGTACGTCAAAGTGAGAGTGTGTATGATCGGTGGTGCGATAAGAGGGCAAATGATGGCCTTCTCACGTCTTACTGCGTCCTCACCGCTTTAGCGTTCGTTTTCTTTTCGAATCTGCAGTATATTGATGCAATTATCCTCATCAAGGGCTTGCAAAGACCTTGTGTCCACCTCAAGAAACCTAAAGAGTTCTTCTTCCTCAAAGAATGAACTCGGATTTTCAAACCGCACTCACGGATAGGCTCAACTTTCCATTTTCTCCACTCTCGCAGACGATTTTGGATGTCTGGATACAATGGAGAGTACATGATTACATCGTCTTCATCGTCTCTCTTGCCGCCTCGTTTCCGGGGATTACGGGTAGTAGACTTTCTTGCTCGACATCTTGATAGCCTCTGTTACAAGTGGAGAAACAACCTCATCAACGGGTGATTCGATTGTCTCGGCTATTCCTTGTTCCTCGGTTGTTCTGTCTCATCATCCGGGTCTTCGAGTTGCCTCTGCTTTGATTGTCCTCAGACTTGGCGTTTCATCGATCACGTCACGGAGACTCTACTTCTCCAGCAGTCTCGGGTATCTTCTCGGTGAGTGGTGACTCGGCCGGTTTCTCAAGCTCCTGAACGCTTGAAAATTCTTCTCCTTCTTTTTGTTTGTACCGGAGGGATTTAGTTCGGATAAGGTTTCTTCCGAATCACAGGCGGTGGGGCCAGTTTGTTGTCTTCTTTCGAGGAGCTGGCCGTCTTGGCTTATCGATTCTCCTTTTCTTGATGACCGGAGAAGGTATTTGAGATTCCTTCTCCGGCACGCGATGCGCAGGCGGGAGACACGGTTGTGGGGGCGGTGACTCGGCTGCGCAGGGTAGGAGCAGATTTCTTTTTCTTTCTTGCGGGGCATCGGTCTTCTTAGCAGTGCAGGAGCAACCTTTTTCTTTGGAGGAGAGGAGACAAGCTGTATCTTGGTGGGTGATTCCCCCCTCACTCATCGACTCTCTTAGCGTAGGCTCTCTTTCGTGCGCCCGAGAGGTTTGATCGAACATCCTCTTGTTTACATGGAACGCCTTTCCATGTCGAAGAGGGACTCTTTTTCCTCCCACCGGCCAATCACGATCACGGACCTATCCTAGGGAACCTCCAAGCGTTCCATCCTTCTTGAAGAATTTGTTTCCAACGTTCCGCAGAGTGCGCTATAGACAAACTCATTGATTCACTTTGTTCTTCAATGATCGCGGCCATTACGATCAACTTTGCTTTGGGCGGTGGTCAAAGTCGCCAAATTCGATATCTATGCATTTGGCAACGATGTCCGACAATATGTGGTAGTCCTCCTTGGTGACCTCTTACTACTGTGTAGACTACTTTCTTATCATAGTCGGACTTGGCTACTTCCTTCCAAGCAGCAATCAGGTCAACATCAGCTTCATTAATTTCCGACACTCCTTCCGCCGGTAACAAGCATTGTTCTGCCAAATCCTTGGCAGTAATGATGGACTCCTTTCCATGAACGAGAGGACTTGATGCCCTCATCGTGAACCTCAGCGTTCACGTAGAAGCTGTGAACCTCTTCCACATAGGTCATCGGAAACTCCAACGTCGAAACGGTTTCGGCCGGGAGGCGTTTCCAATTTCTCAACAATCTTCTTCACTAGGGTGTCGTCGGACCCCTGTTTCACCATACCATCGAAATCCTGATGAGACCCGGTGTGGATTTGCTTTCCTAGCTTGACAAAATCATGAGTGGATGCCATTTCTCAGTATTTTACCGAATGAAATTTAGAAAATGATCTGAGGATTGAAAGGGTTTTGAGAGAGAATATTTGCTTTTGCTTTCGAGAGAGAGATGAACAGTTTTTGGCAAAGTGTGAGAGAAATGGACGAAAATGGTTTAAGTATGGTTCATGAAAGGACGTGCGGGTGGTTTTTGAAATGTGATCAAAATCAACGGCTTAGATCTTGCACGCCGATTTGCATTTAATGTCTCGTATTTAATGCGACAGCATTTATATCCAATCATAAGCTTGGTGTGCATCTTTTGCCTGTACACGTCATAATTATGCTGACATCATTCTTAAAAACATTCCCGCTTAGTAAAAACGACTGCGTTTTTGTCACTTTGCTCATAAATGACTCAGCTTGTCCCTTAGCTGATTTAGCTCTTCTCTCCTCGCATGTAAATACTCAGCTGTCACTAACTAATGCAATTGTCTTTCCGATCTGGTGATTCACTTAGTGATTTAAGAGTTGACTCTTTTTTCTTTTCGTGTTTCATTTCTTTTCTTTGAGTCTTCCGAGTGTCAATTCAGCTCAATTAATCCTAACTCGTGCTTTAGTTCTTCAAATCTTGACTCACATAATGGTTTTGTGAATATGTCACCAACCGCTTATCGGTTGAAATATATTCAAGGTGATGTCCTTCTTTTCAACATGATCTCTTTGAAGTGATATCCGACATCGATATGCTTTGTTCTTGAGTGCAACACGAGGATTTTGAGTGATTGCAATTGCACTTGTGTTATCACACATGATTGAAATTTCCTTTTCTTCAATTTCATAGTCTCTCTCAATTTCTTTGTCTCATCTATAGGACTTGGGCACAATAGCCGCCAGCCTATGTATTCTGCTTCATTTGTGGAGGTGGCTATTGAATTTTTTTGTTTTTTGCTAAACCAGAAATTGCTTTATTTCAAGCATTTGACATGTGCTTGAGGTGCTTTCTGTCAACTCTACATCCAAAGATAGTGAGTCCGAATAGCCAATTAGCTTGAATCCACCTTCCTTTGGATACCATAAGCCAACCTCTTGGCTTCCTTTAAAATATCTCAAGATCCTCTTCGTTTGCGATCACGTGGCTTTCTTTTGGAGCGATTGAAATCTTACACATACACCTACGGCCAAAGGTGATGTCCGCTGCTTGCGGTAAGATAGAGCAATGATCCAATAAGTGCTCGTATCTTGTTTGATCTACGGGCTTGCCATGCATCCATGTCCATTTTTGTGATGTATTCATTGGTATTTTTCTGAAGACTTCTCTTCCATACCAAATTTCTTCATTAATTCTTCGGTGTATTTTGTTTGACTTATGAAGGTTCCATCCTTGTTTGTTTCACTTGGAGTCAAAGGAAGAATGTCGGCTCTCCCATCATGCTCATTTCGAATTTGCTTTGCATGAGGTTTGAAAATTTATCACACAGCTCTTTGTTTGTGGATCCAAAAATGATGCCATCCACATATATTTGAACAAGCAGTACGCTCTTCCTGTCTTGAATTCTAAAGAGTGTTCTATCCACCTTTCCTTTTGTGAATCAATTCTCAGTCGGGAATTGTGATAATGTATCATACCATGCTCTAGGTGCCTGTTTCAATCCATATAGAGCTTTCTTGAGTTTGTATACCTTATCTCCAAGAGTCTTCTACTCAAATCCTGGAGGTTGTTCAACATATACTTCTTCTTCCAATAAACCATTAAGGAATGCACTCTTTACATCCATTTGATATACAATAAAGTTCTTGTGAGCTGCATAGGCAAGAAACATCCTTATAGCTTCCAATCTTGCTACAGGAGCAAAAGTTTCATCAAAATTTACCCTTCTTCTTCTTGGTAATATCCTCTGGCTACCAATCTTGCTTTGTTTCTTACCACAGAACCTTCCTCGTTCATCTTGTTTCTGAACACCCATTTAGTGCCAATAACATTTTGATGGGTGGGTCTTTGAATCAATTCCCATACTTTATTTCTTTCAAACCGATTGACTCTTCTTGCATAGCTTGAATCCAATGTGTGTCATCCAATGCTTGTGACACATCTTTTAGGCTCTATTTGTGAGATGAAACATGTGAACATTGCTTCTTGTTGAGTTCGGATCTCGTTTGACACCTTCTCTTACATCTCCAATGACTAGTTCGGTGGATAGTCTCTCGGCCATCTTACATCGAGGTTGGAGTAAGTTAGCCGGATTCGATCGTCTTTGTTGTGTTGCTTTGATCGCTCTCTCATCATCACTTAGCTGCAGATTTTCCAACTATTTTTGAGACTCGGCTATCTCATCTTCATCCGGGTATATAATTCCCGACAAAGATAGGGACTCTTCGCATGGTTGGTTGATTCAAACTTATCGGTGACTCTTCAATGTCTTCTCCATTTACATTTGGCTCATCAAACACCACATGAATGGATTCCTCTGTAACCATGGTCCTCTTGTTGAGTACTGAGGCTTTGCTTTCATTTGAGTATCCCAAGAAGATACCTTCATCAACTTTAGCATCAAAAGCCTTTAAATTATCTTTGCCATTGTTATGGATGAAGCATTTGCATCCAAATATTCTAAAATATGCAACATTTGGCTTTCTCCCTATCCAAATCTCATAGGGAGTCTTTGTCATTGTCTGTTTATCATGCATCTATTTTGAGTATAGCATCTTTGTGTTTATTGCTTGACCCCAAAATCTTTTAGGTAGCCTGCTTCAACTAACATGGTCCTTCGCTTCTTTGAGAGTTCTATTCTTTTCGCAACTCCATTCTCATTGTGGAGTCCTTGCAGAGATAATTCATGACCAATACCATTTTCAATACAATCTTGAGTTATTATACTATTGACAAACTCGGTTCTCATCGAGATCTTATTTTGATAATGGTTTGACTTTTCTCATTTGAATCCTCTTCATCGATTGTGGTAGTTTTCGAGAGTTTCTTTCTTCTTACACATGAATAGTGTCCATGTATATCTTGAGTAGTCATCTACTACCACCAAGGTGTATTTCTTCCCACTTATGCTAGTTTGGTTCAATTTGGACCAAATAGATCCATATGTAGCAGTGCAATATTCTTGTTGAAGATGGACATGTCTTTTTTCTTGAATGATGATTTGATTTGTTTTCCCTTCCGACATGCATCACATATACTTTCCTTCAGATATCTTGAGTCGGAAGTCCTTCCACAAGATTGCTTTCCGCAAGTTTGTTAATTGTTTTGAAATTCGGGTGACTCTAGAACTTCTTGTGCCCACAGCCCAACTTGATTTGTGCTCTTTTTGCTAGTAGACAAGTGCTTGGTGTTGCGGTTGACCAATCTACCACATACATGTTCTTTTGTATGCATCCTAGCAACACAACCTCATTGGATTCAGTGTTCTTGATTTGGCATGTACCCATGTTGAATCCAATATTGTAGCCTTTGTCGCGAGTTGGCTAATACTTAGCAGATTGAATTTGAGTCCTTCAACATATGCAACATCCGTGATTTCTAATCCATTTTTCTTGATGGATCCAATGCCTCTTATTTCTCCCGGAGCTTCATTTCCTCCAAATATGACTTTTGCTCCTCGACTTCCTTGAATTTTGACATGATTTTTCTTGTTTCTGTCATATGTCCGGGAAGACCACTATCCATGTACCAGGTTCCTTGGCTTTCAGTACATTCCTTGAACCCGCAATCAAGGAAATTAAGTTTTAGGTACCCATACTTTATGCGGGTCCGAGGGGTTAGTATTGTAAGATGATCCAACCAACCTATAGCCAAATGATTTGACTCTAAGGGGTTGCCATCTATCGAGTGCCATAATCATAATTAATTTTGGCAAATTGCTTGGGGTTTACAGGTTCATACAACTTGTCTCTTTTGTCTGTATGCTGTGTATGTGTTTTAGCAATTGCCTTCTTTGGGTAGTTGTGATATCTCTGAGTGTAGTGCCTAGGTGTATATGTGTGCAGATGAAAGCTCTTATACCTTTGGAATGGCCTTTGCTGAGTTTCAGGCCTTTGCCATTTGGGCTTATATTCCATAGGTCTTTGCTGATAGTTCACATTATTCCAATCAGCTTGGCTTGGGTACTTTCTACCATTCCTTCATATGTGTTTCTTTTATAGAACTTCCTGGGGTTTTGGTAGCTCTGTTTGTTCTTTACTGAGTATTTCTGTTTGGAGTTTCTTTGAGGAACTCGGTGGATTTCTTCTCATTTGTCCTCTCTCAAAGACGCTCAATGTTTTCATTTTCCTTTTCCTTTATAACCAAGGCCAGTTTGCTTGTGATTGTGCTTTGAAATAAATGTGTGTGCACCATTTGGAGTTTTGGATTTTTGAGATACTTCATTACTTGAAGATCTTTTTCTAAAATCACTTTTGGAGCTTGACATAATGAGAGGAATTAAATCCTAAGCCTGTCTTGTCTCCACATTCTCTTTGACTCATAATAAGATCATCCAATGATTTAGATGCCTTAGTGAATGAGGCAATCACATTTTGAGGTCATTTTCCCTCTTTTCTATAGCGACTATCTCTGCTTTATTAGCTTAGCATTTTCAGCCTTTAGACTTTCATTCTCATCGGCTATTTGACTTAGAGTACTCGGCTCCTTAGTCAGTGGTGTGAGTTTAACTCTTGAGTAGTTTGTTTTCCTCATTTAGTAGTGTGTGTGAGGATTTAATGTGTTCAAAATCTTTCATCATTTTTCCTAATGAATCATAAATATCGAGTGGGTGATGAAGTGTGTGTGTGTGTCACGATCACTATCACTAGAATCGAGTGTGATGAATTAGAGTGTACCTTATCTTCTTGGTCTGGTTGGTCTTGTTCCTTGGCCATTAAACAGATCAAGGCTTCTTCTTCGAGTCACTTGGTAGTCGGCTTCACTACTCTCCAATCGATTGTGTCTCTTGACTTGGTCTCTCGTGATCTCTGCGGCCAACATTGCCTTTTTCTTTTTCTTGTCTTTTTCTCAAGTCCTTTCTTTCTTCTTCATTCCCTGTATTTGTTGACTACGAGGATATGGGCAATCAATGGCATAGTGACCTGGTTGCATAGTTCAAAGATAGATTTTCAACCTTTTGATCGACTCTTTCCATTCTTGGATTGTCGCCCCTTTGATATTCAACTTTTTGATGTTCTCGCTCTCTTGGTTGGCCTATCTTCCTTGACTTGGAGCTGAGTGTCTTATGGAGGATTTGCCATTGCCTCTCTTGTAGTTCTTATTAAAGAACTTGTTAAACCTTTTAACCATCGGGTTATTTCCTCTTGGTCAATGACTTCTTTGACCTCAACTCTCTTGCCATCCTTAACAATTAGAGCGTTTGTTTTGGGCACGATTGTATCCTCCCGGTCTTTTCTTCTCAACTCAAATTCGTAGGCTTTGAGATCCGAGAATAGCTCATGGTTGGATGTCTTGGATAGGTCCATGGAATGTCTTAGTGACATGACCTTCATTTCCCATTCGGTGGGAGACTTCTTAGAATCTTCATACACATTTCTTGTGTATATTATTTTCCAAGTGCAGATAGCTCGTTGGTAATTTCTGTGAACCGAGCATCCAGTTGATCTAAGGTCTCTCCTGCGATCATTTTGAAATTCTCAAATTTCTGTACAACAACTGTGATAAGGGTCTTTTTATGCATGTTTTATGTGTATATTTGAGTAGTATTCGAGTTATTTTATTGATAGTTTTGTAAATTTTTGATTGTATATAGTTCATATTACTCCGATGTGCTTTTATTGATGTAGATTGACCATTTGGGGCTAATTTCGGTGAATTTCGGACCATGGATTCATGTCAAAACATACCGGGGAGTTTAAGGATGCAAAAACGCTCAAAATTCCAAGCCAAACACGTCATTTCGGGGCCTTTTTGGTTCAACACGGGCGGGGGTGTCGGGCAACACGGCCGTGTTCACGGAGCTAAAAACTCGAAATTTTTGCGTAAAAAGCAGCCCCGCACGGCTGGCCGTGTCGTACAACACTGGCCTGGCCGTGTTGGACAACACGCCATGTCGGGCTATTTTCGATTTTTTTTTTGTGCAAAGACGGCTTGGCCGTCTTAACAACATGGCCGTGTCGGGCCTTTCGCATCACTTTTCTTTGCGGAATTTGGGGAAAACTCACCAACCAATCCATTTTGGCCACTTTTGTACACTTAAAACTCCCTATTTTGCTGAAACATGTCTCCATGTCCCCTCCCTCATCACTTGAATACAAGAATTCACCAACCAACAAGGAAAATGGAGGCAATTGTTTAACAAAAGAGAGTACTATCAATGTATTGGTTGCCTATAAAATCCAAGGGTTGAAGTTGGGAAAGGAATTCATTAGATATTCAGGAAATATTCATTGTATTCATTTCATTAAGTAGAATTGGGATCAAGGGGTCTTGGAGAAGAAAGCTTGGGGCAATATTGAAGAAGGCTTGGAGCAACATCATCAATCAAGGAAGAAGTCCATTGAGGTTTTGAGAAAGATAAGTACACCATGTCTACAATGCTTAAATCTTCTTGTGTAATTTACTCTTTTGTCAAAATCATGAGTAGCTAAAATCTTAGTGTTTGAGTGTAATGAACTCTAGAATGGATTTGTGATTAAGGTTTGTATGTTTTTAATAAAATTCTCATGCCTTGTGTGATTCACTTATATCATGCTTATCTCATTCGAGTTAATATTTCCGGTATATTAATTTGATATCTTTTCTTCATCGGGTAATCGAAAGATTTATGGTGAAAAAGAAATTGTATAAGTGAAAAGAGTTGCATGCAATCCTAGATATAGGACGACATAAATCTTCTGGATTAGGGTCAAACCTAATATGGGAATTCATAAATCGTTATAATGCAATCTTTGGGGTTTTAACTAGAAAGAGATTTCAGTTAATCAACTTGAGATTAGGAGTTTTTCGCCTTGAGAAAGGGATTAACTTAAATCGGGAATTTCTACGGTCCACATAGCATGAGATTTTATTAAAAGAGGTTGGTTTTTACTTAAGGGCTTATGGTTGAATCTTTTAACTTGTCAAATCACAAAAACATTCTAGAGGATTTACATTCAAACACACTTTTATCTCTTGATTTCTTATTCTACAAATTTTACTTCATTCTTACAATTTATAATTTGTTTTCCTTTTTCATCAAACAAAAACTCGAAAATTGTTAGATTAAATAACAAAAAGACGGTAATTATTAGTACTTACAATCCTCGTGGGAATGACACTCGGTACTCGATAATCTATACTATAAACGATAGGTGCACTTGCCTACGGTTTTAAAGGTAGCTTTTGAGCCATCAAGTTTTGGCGCCGCAGATTTTGCGGGTGTTGTAATATTAAGAACACCTTATTTTTGTTAATTTAATCATTTTTTTTTTATTTTCATAAATTGTCTTTCTAGGTATCTATCTTTGTAAGTCTTGGATTATACTTATCCTCCTTGTTTACTACGAGTGCATACTGCCTACTACTGCGCCGAATTTGGAAACGCGACCGCCGGGTAGCAACACAGAGGAAAGTATTAGTACAGACCCACGAGGAGGATACTAACGAAAGCAAGGATCCCGATATGGCGGATGAACAACAAAGAACCATGTATTTATTCACGCGCAAGTTGCCGTCTATGGACGACACATCGTCTAGTATCGTAAGGCCCACTGTTGCGACGATAATAATTTGAAATCAAACCGAATGTCATTCAAATGGTGCAACAATTTGTTCAATTCGATTTGCCTACGGATGAAGATCCAATAATCATATCGCGAATTTCCTTGAAATTTGCGATACATTCAAAATAAATGGGGTCTCGATGATGCCATCCGTTTACGCCTATTCCCATTTACTCTTCGGGACGGGCTAAACAATGGCTAAATACTTTGCCAAAGGAACGATTACAACGTGGAACATCATGGCGAAAAGTTCCTTTTGAAATATTTTCCACCGCCAAAAGCGCACGATTGAGGAATGAAATCTCTTCATTCACTCAAGAAGATGACGAGACCTTGTACGACACTTGGGAGAGATTCAAAGAATTGTTGCGGAAATGCCCACACCATGGCCTACCTATTTGGATGCAAGTCCAAACATTTTATAATGGGCTACTTTCTCGCAACAAGACAAATGATCGATGCGGCGTCGGGGAACTCTTAATAACAAAACGCCGGAAGCGCTCAGGATTTGATTGAGGGAATGGCCATGAACGGCTACCAATGGCAATCCATACGAGGTAAAACTAACGAGTCGGTTGGTGTGTATAATGCGGATGCGGTAGTTACGCTCGCCGCACGGTCGAAGCATTGACCCAAAGATCGGCGATCTAGCGGCTCTAAACCACCACCACCGCATGTTTTATCTTGTGAAACTTGCGGAGGATTGCATAATCATCGGGATGTCCACACACAATACCCCATTTGAACATGCTAATTACGTTGGGAATCGCGAAATTACCCAAGTAATCCTTACAAAGAACACATATAATCCTG
Source organism: Rehmannia glutinosa (assembly GCA_016081115.2). NCBI lineage: Eukaryota > Viridiplantae > Streptophyta > Magnoliopsida > Lamiales > Orobanchaceae > Rehmannia > Rehmannia glutinosa. The sequence goes on from JABTTQ020000044.1 coordinate 415,130, forward strand.
GGTGGCGACAACATCTTAATTTCGGTTGGGAAATCAAGGCCAACCACGACCTAATCCCAATCGATCTACACATCGCGTCTCCGGATTTCACCCAAATCAAGGTAAGCCTTACTTGGAAGATCTTATAACAAAGTTTGTGCAATCACATGATACCCGATTCGGCGGTGGAAACATCCTTGAGAAATCAAGAGGCATCTATCCATAATCTGGAAAACCAAATAGGCCACATTGCGAAGATGATTTCGAAAGGCCACAAGGTAGTTTCTTAGGGTATCTTGAGCAAACCCGAGGGAGCACGTAAAGCAATCACCATCGTTTTCCACATGAGCATGATTATGCCAATGCCGCCATGCGAGAAATACGTGGAGGATGAGATGCCCAAAGAAAATCTCATGAAAAAGGAGGTTGCGAATCAAGCCCAAGATCCTTACCAGGAGTCTAACCAAAAGAAGATAGAAGGGAGGACAAATTTGGTAAGTACCTTGATTCTTTCAAACAATTACATGCCAATAATCCATTTGTTGACCCTCATTCAAAGCATGTTAGGGGTCTTAATGACATCATTCCTAGTTAAAATAAGCTTAACAAATTATCAAATGTGCAATTGAATGATAAATGTCCTTCCAATGAACTACCACAAAAATTTAATGATCCAGGAAGCTTTATTATTCCTTGCACAATTGATGGTTTACCTGTTGATAGGGCACTAGCCGACTTGGGAGCTAGTATCAATGTGATGTCTTATGAAACATTTAAGCATGCGGGATTAGGTGAACTTAAACCTATTAGGATGGACATTGATTAGCCGATAAATCGATTAAACATCCTAGAGGTATTATTCATGATGTGTTAGTCAAGATTGATAAATTCGTGTTTCGATCGATTTCGTTATTCTTGACATGCATGATAATATAGAAGTTCCCTTAATTCTAGGGCGTCCATTTTTGGCTACCGCTAAATCTCTCATTGATGTGCATGATGGAAAGCTTACTTTGAGAGTAGGGGGTGAACAAGTTATCTTTAAAATTCCTTTGAGAAATCTTATAAATGATACTTGTTTTCCTATAAACTTGATTGAGACAAGGATGAATGATTCTTTGCTTGATATGTCTTCTAATAAATCCTCGAAAGTATGTGATGTTCAATGTGCAAAAGTTTCCACGCAGATAAATCCCATTTTGAGAATAACATGCGAGAAAAATAGGACCATGAAGGTCAATTGTTCGAAAATCGATACGGGTGGCGATGTTGTTCAAAGAGATAAAATTTTCATAAGTTCAAGGCTCGCCCGATTAAATCTTCACATTTAGGTGAAATGGTCCGCTATACGACGTTAAAGAAGCGCTACCCGGGAGGCAACCCGATGTTTGTGTGCAATTGTTTTCATCTTTTTTTTTTTTTATTTTATTTTCTTTCAAAATAATCACAAGTCCTTAGAGTCATTTTCAAATCAAAAAAAAAAAAAAAAAACTCTTGAACATCTTCTTGGTTGTCCTAATTGGGAATATTTGAGATTTCACGGTATTCGAGTTGTGTGTTGTTTGACTTTGATTAGGTATGAAGATGCAGTTGAAGGTCCCACCAAAACAACCCAATGATCGCCCAACAACGATTCCACTATTGTAGTAAGGTCGTATTTTCTTTTTCCACCTCTTTTATATCATTCTAATTTCTTTGCTTTTTGAGTGTTTGGTGTGTGTTTGTCCATTTCTTTGTTTCACATTGAGGACAATGTAAATTTTAAAAGTTGGAGGTGGGTACAATAACATTTCGGAATGCTTGTATGCTTGTTTGTGAGAGATGTGTTTCTTATTTTTTATTTTTAACAAATTGAATGTTGCTAGTCAATAACTTGGCCAAATTATACCTACATTAACTTGTTAATTTGTGTTTTCAAGGTGAAGCAATTGATTGTCTAGGATAGATTGACGTGGATGCAGGCAAAATTTTGATGAGATTTCTAACACCATAAATACTTGATGTATTAATGCATATACGACGATACCTAGCGCTATGAACGTCTGAGAACTCGTGATTTAGTAGTGGTTAACTAGTTGTTAAACCAAGCTTGCGAAAAAAAAAAGAGAAAAATAAAAAAAAAAGAAAAAGAAGAAGAGAAAAAAAAAACGGACCAATCGAGGTTATACTCCTCTATTTGTTGTTGCTTAGTAACTAGGAGCATTCATGAGCCCCATGTTTGTCTTTTACGTAAAACGGCGACACGAATATGAGTATGGGAAACCACCCTAGGAGTGTTTGAACAGAAATTCAAAATATAAACCTAGTGGAAGCATGCTTCGAAAGGTCCTAAAAAAAAAAGAACGAAAAAAAAAGAGGAGAATGAATACTCATTGACTTCTCATTCCAATAAAGTTCAAGAAGCTTGGTTATATGACTAGTAAGCTAACTACAATGATCTATTGAATTCTTGTATTTTCATGGCGTTATTGAATTGAAGTTGTTCATAACTATCGTATTTGTGGAGTGATGATTTCAAGTGCGAATAATGCTGCCGATATTACAATCTTTCTTGTGATCGATCGTTTTACAAAACTATGTTTTTACTTAATGGTTAATTCGGGTTGAGAAGGCCAAGAACTTGACTACTTATGTTCAATATGTTGAAAAAAAAATCATCTTTGTATGTTGTGATTTATTGAATCCCTCCTTTTTGATATAATGTTTTGCTTGAGGACAAACAAAGTTCAAAGTTGGAGGTGGTTTGATAAGGGTCTTTTTATGCATGTTTTATGTGTATATTTGAGTAGTATTCGAGTTATTTTATTGATAGTTTTGTAAATTTTTGATTGTATATAGTTCATATTACTCCGATGTGCTTTTATTGATGTAGATTGACCATTTGGGGCTAATTTCGGTGAATTTCGGACCATGGATTCATGTCGAAACAAACCGGGGAGTTTAAGGATGCAAAAACGCTCAAAATTCCAAGCCAAACACGTCATTTCGGGGCCTTTTGGTTCAACACGGGCGGGGGTGTCGGGCAACACGGCCGTGTTCGCCGGGAGCTAAAAACTCGAAATTTTGCAGAAAAACAGCCGAACACGGCCTGGCCGTGTCGTACATAACACGGCTGGCTGGCGTGTTGGACAACACGCCATGTCAGGCCTATTTTCGTTTTTTTGCGTACGGCTGGCCGTCTTTTCAACACGGGCCGTGTCGGGGCCACTTTTCATCACTTTTCTTTGCGGAATTTGGGAAAACTCACCAACCAATCCATTTTGGCCACTTTTGTACACTTAAAACTCCTATTTTGCTGAAACATGTCTCCATGTCCCCTCCTCATCACTTGAATACAAGAATTCACCAACCAACAAGGAAAATGGAGGCAATTGTTTAACAAAAGAGAATCTATCAATGTATTGGTTGCCTATAAAATCAAGGGTTGAAGTTGGGAAAGGAATTCATTAGATATTCAGGAAATATTCATTGTATTCATTTCATTAAGTAGAATTGGGATCAAGGGTCTTGGAGAAGAAAGCTTGGGGCAATATTGAAGAAGGCTTGGAGCAACATCATCAATCGAGGAAGAAGTCCATTGAGGTTTTGAGAAAGATAAGTACACCATGTCTACAATGCTTAAATCTTCTTGTGTAATTTACTCTTTTGTCAAAATCATGAGTAGCTAAAATCTTAGTGTTTGAGTGTAATGAACTCTAGAATGGATTTGTGATTAAGGTTTGTATGTTTTTAATAAAATTCTCATGCCTTGTGTGATTCACTTATATCATGCTTATCTCATTCGAGTTAATATTTCCGGTATATTAATTTGATATCTTTTCTTCATCGGGTAATCGAAAGATTTATGGTGAAAAAGAAATTGTATAAGTGAAAAGAGTTGCATGCAATCCTAGATATGGGACGACATAAATCTTCCGGATTAGGGTCAAACCTAATATGGGAATTCATAAATCGTTATAATGCGATCTTTGGGGTTTTAACTAGAAAGAGATTTGAGTTAATCAACTTGAGATTAGGAGTTTTTCGCCTTGAGAAAGGGATTAACTTAAATCGAATTTCTACGGTCCACATAGCATGAGATTTTATTAAAAGAGGTTGGTTTTTACTTAAGGGCTTATGGTTGAATCTTTTAACTTGTCAAATCACAAAAACATTCTAGAGGATTTACATTCAAACACACTTTTATCTCTTGATTTCTTATTCTACAAATTTTACTTCATTCTTACAATTTATAATTTGTTTTCCTTTTTCATCAAACAAAAACTCTGAAAATTGTTAGATTAAATAACAAAAAGACGGTAATTATTAGTACTTACAATCCTCGTGGGAATGACACTCGGTACTCAATAATCTATACTATAAACGATAGGTGCACTTGCCTACGGTTTTAAAGGTAGCTTTTGAGCCATCAAGTTTTTGGCGCCATTCTTGCGGGGTTTGTAATATTAAGAACACCTTATTTTTGTTAATTTAATCATTTTTTTTATTTTCATCAATTGTCTTTCTAGGTATCTATCTTTGTAAGTCTTGGATTATACTTATCCTCCTTGTTTACTACGAGTGCATGCCTACTCGTCGCCGAATTTGGAACGCGAGACGCGGTAGCAACACGAAGAGGAAAGTATTAGTACGGACCACGAGGAGGATACTAACGAAAGCAAGGATCCCGATATGGCGGATGAACAACAAAGAACCATGCGACTTTACTACGCCGTCTATGGGCGACACATCGTCTAGTATCGTAAGGCCCATTTTTAAGCCAATAATTTGAAATCAAACCGAATGTCATTCAAATGGTGCAACAATTTGTTCAATTCGGACCTACTGGGATGAAGATCAAATAATCATATCGCGAATTTCCTTGAAATTTGCGATACATTCAAAATAAATGGGGTCTCGATGATGCCATCCGTTTCGCCTATTCCCATTTACTCTTGGGGACGGGCTAAACAATGGCTAAATACTTTGCCAAAGGAACGCGATTACAACGTGGAACATCATGGCGAAAAGTTCCTTTTGAAATATTTTCCACCAGGCCAAAAGCGCGATTGAGGAATGAAATCTCTTCATTCACTCAAGAAGATGACGAGACCTTGACGACACTTGGGAGAGATTCAAAGAATTGTTGCGGAAATGCCCACACCATGGCCTACCTATTTGGATGCAAGTCAAACATTTTATAATGGGCTACTTTTCGCAACAAGACAAATGATCGACGGCGGCCGGGGAACTCTTAATAACAAAACGCGGAAGCGCTCGGGATTTGATTGAGGAATGGCCATGAACGGCTACCAATGGCAATCCATACGAGGTAAAACTAACAGGTCGGTTGGTGTGTATAATGCAGATCACGGAGTTACGCGCCGCACTTGCAGTCGAAGCATTGACCCAAAGATCGACGATCTAGCGGCTCTAAACCACCACCACCGCATGTTTTATCTTGTGAAACTTGCGAAGGATTGCATAATCATCGTGGACTGTCCACACAATACCCTTTATTTGAACATGCTAATTACGTTGGGAATCAAGGCGAAATTACCCAAGTAATCCTTACGACAACACATATAATCCTGGGTGGCGACAACATCTTAATTTCGGTTGGGAAATCAAGGCCAACCACGACCTAATCCCAATCTCGATCTACACACGTCTCCGGATTTCGGCCCAAATCAAGGTAAGCCTTACTTGGAAGATCTTATAACAAAGTTTGTGCAATCACGAGATACCCGATTCGGGCGGTGGAAACATCCTTGAGAAATCAAGAGGCATCTATCCATAATCGGAAAACCAAATAGGCGGATTGCGAAGATGATTTCCAGAAAGGCCACAAGGTAGTTTCTTAGGGTATCTTGAGCCAAACCCGAGGGAGCACGTAAAGGCAATCACCATCGGTTTTCCACATGAGCATGATTATGCCAATGCCGCCATGCGAGAAATACGTGGAGGATGAGATGCCCAAAGAAAATCTCATGAAAAAGGAGGTTGCGAATCAAGCCCAAGATCCCTTACCGAGTCTAACTGGCAAGAAGAAGATAGAAGGGAGGACAAATTTGGTAAGTACTTGATTCTTTCAAACAATTACATGCCAATAATCCATTTGTTGACCCTCATTCAAAGCATGTTAGGGGTCTTAATGACATCATTCTAGTTAAAATAAGCTTAACAAATTATCAAATGTGCAATTGAATGATAAATGTCCTTCCAATGAACTACCACAAAAATTTAATGATCTAGGAAGCTTTATTATTCCTTGCACAATTGATGGTTTACTGTTGATAGGGCACAGCCGACTTGGGAGCTAGTATCAATGTGATGTCTTATGAAACATTTAAGCATGCGGGATTAGGTGAACTTAAACCTATTAGGATGGACATTCAATTAGCCGATAAATCGATTAAACATCCAGAGGTATTATTCATGATGTGTTACCAAGATTGATAAATTCGTGTTTTCGATCGATTTCGTTATTCTTGACATGCATGATAATATAAGTTCCCTTAATTCTAGGGCGTCCATTTTTGGCTACGTTAGTTAATCGTGAGTTAGTCACTCAGCGGATTTCGGTCGAAATTTGTTGATAGAATAACTCGAGTTGTTTTGACTAAAGACTTAACTCTCTTGTGATTTGTTTTATTGGAAGACTTAACACCCTTGAATAAAGTTAAGTTTGTTTTAATTCTTGGTTTTAGCACTCGATTGATTATCAATTGGATAGCAAATTTATCGTGAGATAAAATAAGATGCGAGAAATTAAAGTCTTGAAATGTAAATGACACAATAAGTTTTTATAGAGGTTCGAAGATGGGGTAATTCTTCTCTCCTCTCTTCTCCAACTCTGGAGGAATCCACTAAGTATTGATCAATATACGAGTGGTTTGATCCAGATACAAGTCTTGATCACACGGTGACTTGATCCTTTGGGACTCGATCGGAGATGCCTTGGTCACGGTGGCTTCTCGTGCGACTCGAGCTTTTCTTCTTCACAAGGTTTGCGCTTTGCTACTCTGACCCACTTGCTCAAGCTTCTTGGATTTGATCACGAAGCCCTCCAAAAACTTGAGATTGGTTCGACCTTGAACCTTCCTACAATCCTCCGTGGAATGTAGACCCCTTGATTCTTCAAAAATTTCCTCTTCAATTGATTGAAGTTATCTTTCCTTCACGGTGAGTGTTGGATTGATTTCCTTCGTAATGTAGGCTTGAGGATTGATCTTGAATGATTTGAGAATATATTAGGTTCTGATTCAAATGTTTGCTTGAATGTTCGTGGTTCATGTAACCTTCTCTCGAGTTATTCCTCGGCCTTTTATAGTGATCTTTCAAAAATCGCCCGTTGAAGAGATAGGCTTATTTTTTAAAGTCACTTGTGGTCGTTGGCTTGTCTTGTTGCAGTCCTTGGAATTTCCATTTCTTCGTATAAATGATTCTTCAGCTTTTCAGAGTTCTGACATGGTGCAGTGCTTCCCATTGGTTTATTCCTCTTGCACGCTTCGAACTGAGCACTTCAAGAAAGCGATATGGAGGTATTACTTGTTTAAGTAATTCTCTTGATTTACGTACAACGGATCTCTTTCATTTGTCTTGACTTGACTGCATTTTCTTAACTTCCCCAGGTGACTTCGAGTCAGCTTCCAATCATTTGATGACTCTTATGTCACTTCAACCTTGAGACTTGGTTGTCTTGAGTTGACTTGACTGATACTTCACTCAGTTGTATCTCAGCTGTACCTTCAGTCGAGTTCCCGTCTTCTCTTCTTTGCCATACTCAGCTGCCTCTCAACGGAGTCTTCCTTCTAGTCTCCAGTTGTGTTCTTGCATGTTTAGGCATAGCTGACTTAACTCAGCTTGACCAGCCCTATCTATTACAATGCAATTTACAACAAAAATGGGGTGCCAACTTCCTATTCTAAGTTTTACATGGCATTCATCAAAATCTACAAAATCATTTCCCAACAGGTTGGTTAATTGGTTACATTTTTTTTCATGAAATGGCTTAGATTGGTTTAGGCGTTCTTATAACATTGTTGCTCATACTTTAGCAAATTTCGCCAAACATATGTCGTCTGTTGATTTTACTTGGGATCATCTTCCAGAACTCCTTTGTTAATCGTTGTTGGATGATTTCTAGAAAATTTAATGAAACGGTATTTTCTTTAAAAAAATAGACTTGCTTAATACTTGTCAACATTAGAAGAACAATTTTAGTTTTTGATGCGCTCTTCTTTGAGATAAGATCTTATCAAAATTAAGAGAAAATTATCAATTAAATATCAATATAGTAATCTTCAAAAAAAAATATCAATATAATGTATTTTAAAACTTGTCCACAATTTCAAACTCTCCAATAATTCAATGGTTAAAGTAACAGTCAGAAAACAGGATAGAAAGCTTTTCAACCCACTGCGAAAAACCTCCAAAAAAATGTTCCATTAAACTTATACACTCAAAAGAGTTCTTTTCCTCTATCAAACAAAGCTAAATGCAAATTACGGATCTAAAACCTTACCTATAATTGTCACTTCGAAGTAGCGAAACTCATACTCTAATTCGAGAGCCCCAAACTCATTCTCCATTAACTGCAACTCATTAAAGTGAGAAATATTATTCAATTAAACTTCAATTTCTTATTCAGAAAATAAAAAAAGCAAAAAAAAAAAAAGAATTAAAACTCACCAAACAATTGGCAACAAAAATTAGGGGGAAACGGCAGCAGTAGGCAGTGGCAATTGTGGCTATGAATGGTGGCAACAACTTTGCGACGGAGATGGAACGCGAGATTTTTGGGAAAGATACGAGCAGCGGCTACAGGCGGTTCGCGGGAAGGAGACTATTTCGGTGGGGGGAGAGAGAGAGAGAGCACCAAAATAAGGAAGGAAATAAAAGAGCTACAGGGTTATTTTTTTCCGTCATTAGTGACACAACATAAATTGTCATCGCAAAAAATTGTGCATTTTCCACCACCAACATAGCCGTCACTAATACTAATCTTTTGTGACGACATGTCATTACAAATAAGCTTGGGATATTTATACATCGAAAACTTTTAGTGACACCAATGTTGTTGCTAATAGACGTCACAAAAACTTTCATTGCAAAAGCCTCTATTTGTTGTAGTGGAAGTTTTATTGAAAAAAGGGTTTGTGAAGAAACCAATTGGGTGCGAGAGAATAATGTGCTGGAGGAAAATTATTTTTCACATATAACACTTTAAGATAATGCTTGTTCTACAAAGCGTTATTATGAGAAAATATATATGATTTCTTTAATTAGCGCGATCTTAATAAAATATAGTGGATTGGATTTTTTTTTAGATAATGCTTGTTGTACGGAGTGTTATTCCAAGAATATATATAACACTTATTTAATTAAGTGCTATCTTCATTTTTCTTCATATAACACTTCGTTAATAAAATGCTATTAAATGGTTTATTGTGATAGCACTTTCCTACAAAAGTGTTGTCTAAAATATCTGCAAATTTTCCAATAGCACTTCTATTTAAAGGTGCTATCTGAAATCTACTATCTGAACTATTTTCTGACGTATGTAATCTATCTCTCTATATATATATATAATAGCAGAAGTTTGGTACAAATATTTTCCCGCCTATTTTACTTTCTAAATTTGGAAATTGCTTTACTATAAAAACCTAATCGAAGATCTTGCATTCTATATTGAATAATAATCTTGAACATTAATACCGATATAATATATATGGATATAATACAGTCAAAGATTAGATACACAAATTCCCATAATAATATTTATAGAAATGTTACTCATTAAGTAAATAGTCAGTGATATTTTAAAGTTAATAGTTTATTGTTCATTAATTAGGAAAAGATTATGAATCGTATTCCATATTATTATTATATCAAATGTTGCCAAATTTTAGATACATGGCTTATCAAAATAATTTAATTATATGTTTTGTTCAAAAGTATTTTTGGCAGCTTATAAGTTATGTTAACTTGAGTATATTTTATACAAAATCCTTTCATATTATACCATTTCAATTGATTTACAGAGACACTTCAACATTGTTGATTCAAAAGTCGAAGTATCACCAACAAATACGATTTCATCTTCACATGCCCCCTATTATCGTATTCCTCAAACGTCCCGCCAACATCGGCAGGATTGCACCACAATCCTGCACTAAGCAAGAGTTTGTTTATAATCTATCTTGTGGAACTGCATTGACATTTTTTATTAGTCTAATAAATAATTTTTTCTTCTTTTTGTTTATTCCTTATATTTTTTTGTATTTATTTTTTAAGTTATATTTTGTATTTTTTGTTTGTTTATTTTGAAATATTCTCAATTTTCAAAATCAATATATAAATTTAGATGGAGATGATAACTGATAATATCTTTTGAAATAATAAAATTATGTAGCCTCTGTATAGTATATCATAGCATCAATTGTTTGATAGACACGATAAGCAACTATTTTTCTAAAAGAGATTATTGAATTTGATTTTACAAATCACAACTCAACTATTGGCTTATGGATTAAATTATTCTATTTGATTAACAAATAACTAACTAATATTTCAAATAAATCCGTAATAATGGTGGTGAATTATTATAAAAAATTTCCTACTAACAACATATTGACCATACAATAACATTTTAGTATATGATATAATTTAGAATGACTTAATAGAAAGTGAAAAAAAAAATACAAAATAAGATAGAAAAATTTGGACCAATCAGTCAGGAAATTCTTCTAACCAACGCATCCCAAAACTAGTAGTATTTTGTTTTGGTAAGTCAATAACTATATTTTTTTTGTAACAAATATAATTTGTGGCTAATTAGTTTTTCCTGAACATTTCTACTTGCTAAATTTATAAATTATTTTACTGCAAAATCCTAACAGTAGATACTGAAATAAATATTAAATCAAAATCCTAAACATTGATATTGATATTAATATATATCCAATATCCTAAAAACACATAAAAATAAATCAAATCCCACACAATCTACGACTCGACAAATTGTCCCTGATTTCCTACCAATTCACTCTCCAGACCATCAATCAATCTAACCGAATTATAGGGGGAAATCTTGAAATGAAATTATATATTTTTCTAAATTTAAAACTATTGATTTAATAATCAATAAATGTAAATTTTTAAAATTTAATTTTGGAAGTCGAATATTGTTTCAGCAATATATGATTTTATAACAAAAATTAGAAACCTTTATTTTTTCTCAAGATATTTATTTTGTTAACTTTATTGTGTCAATGTATCAATCAAATATCAAATGCTAATTAAATTATAAATGATAATATTTCTTTGATTTGAGTCAATACATGTTAATGAAATAACTTATATTCTATTATTCTATTATAATATATATAACTATGTTTATATCAGAAAATGCAATAAAAGATTGGTGTACACATTCAAAATATTTAAGTCGTACTCCATAATATGTTTGGGAAAAACATTGAAAATATTTGTTGGATGATGTTTTCTGCAAACAACGTAAACTGAGAAAATATAAGTTTATTAATTGATTCATTTGATGTTTTCCAGAATTGAATTTGAAATTTAAGTTTATAATTGAAAATATAATTTTATATATAAATGTTTGCTTTTAGTTACGTTATATGAGTATTTTAGTATTAAAATAAAATAATAAATACCAAAAGTTTTAGTATAAATAAATAATAACAAAATAATAATACACGTGCAACGCACGTGCGGGATTACTAGTAGATATTACACAATAAATAAACATTAAAGTCTGAGAATTGCACTACAAGAAAACAAGGGAATTCCAACGAAAAAAATATGTTGGTATTTGGCCAATTGTTCGCCTTTATTTTTAGCTCACCGCAAGTGTACGGTGTACGTTATAGAAAAGGGTAGCAAGGTCATATCCACAGAGACTAATAAATTTATGTACTAAGTATTGAACTAAGATAGCTTTATTTTTATTTAGATGATCGTAATTTAATGATTGTTGTTGTGAGATTAAGACAAGTTGGACTACTAAAACACAAAATTAAGATAACACAATTGATAGAAGTATCAAGAAGATGAAACGGATTTTCGAGTTAAGGTTTCGATTAATAACCCTCTTGTTGTCCGATTTAATCCAAGCCAAGTTATTATTAATATTCCTATAAGACGATCACAAAGATATTTTATCCTCCCTCTCGAGATGCATATAAAATGTAGATTGAAATACTTATGCTAGCATCTCTACTCAACATGAAGTACTCAACTCCCAAAAAGTGCATAAGATCAATGTCCTCACAAATATTTACAAACCTCTCGATTCATGCAAATATTTGTGTCGAGTACTCAAGATCTAATATTGAAACTCATCTCTCGAATTATGAATCAATATATCAAACAAGTTAAATCATTGATCAAGTGATGAAACAAGTATAAGCTCAAAGTACTCAAATAGGCTTCAAGATAATAACTTCAACTAAGATTAAAACATCCAATAAGAGTTCATTAATCTACTTCCAAAACCCGGAAATCTAAAAAGTTTAGCTACACATGATTTCTAAACAACTCATATACAAATTGTTCATAGCCATGAAAACTAAAAATGAAAGATGAAAACTACAAGGGAAGCAAGAAAAACTTAGGAAAGTCGACAATCTCTCGATGTATCTCCGTTCCTTGAGCTCCGATGCAACCCGATTGTCTCCTTGATGTCTTCTTCCAAGAATATACCTTTGTCTTGTGTTGTAGATCCCAAAAAATGTCAGAATCCCCTTGGTGTGCGCCCCCAAAAGTGCTTATATACCCCCTCCAAGTCTAGGTCATGTTGCTGTCAAAATATTGCGATCTGCCCGAGGGACGCACGGGCCGTGCGTGGACACACGGGTTACCCGTGCGCAAGTCCATAAGCAATTCTTCTGTTCACCAACCAGCGCACGGGTCATGCGTGAGACGCACGGGTGACCCGTGCGCATGTCTGTAGGATATGTTCTAACCTTTAGTGGCGCACGGGTGGTGCGTGCAATGCACGAGCTACCCGTGCGCATTGCCGTACCTTCAGTTCTGCTTTCCCAGGGGCGCACGGGTGGTGCTTAGGCTCGTGCCCTACCCGTGCGTCATATATTTTCCATCTTTTGTGGTATTTCTTCTCCGCAATGCTCGTATTTGTATTCAAATTGCTTCAAATATCACTAAATTCCTACAAAATGAGCAAAGCATAATATCTTTCCCACAAAAAGGGAATATGAATCATTTCATATGAGTTTATGCACGTTTAGTCACCATTTTAGCCATAAATATGCCCCAAAATATATGCAAAACTCACGCCTATCAAAATCCCCCAAACTTAAACTGTTGACCGTCCCGATCAACAATTTTGAGAACAAGATAAAACACAACAGGGAGATAAGAAGTATAGCGCACACTAAGAGACCAAAAAAAATAGAAATTCATATTGTTCATCATTAATGTCAAGTAACAAACCAATCAAGCCTCAAATATCTACTCAAAGAGCATGCATCAAACAAAACCTGGTGAAATGCTCTGAATTACAACCCTCAAAATTATGTGTATACTCTCATCTCACGAGGATATAGGACGTGTTTACTCTCAAATCAATTCAATGTTGCATAATTACCATAGGCTTGCAATTCGTCTCATATCTCTGCCACTCGAATGTATGTAGTTTGTGAATCAAAAAGGGCTTTCTCATTTGGTTGTAAGGAAGGCTCTTTGGTTTGGGAAGGAAATTTTGGATCAAGTGACTCAAACTCGAGTATATAGACCGATGAGCATATCAATCATTTGACATTATAATCCCATATGCTACTCCAATCAACCCTTATTTTCATCACTTAACTCATCTCCATTTTCTTCCTTTCTATTGAGAATTGCCTCAATTTACAATCCTTAGCCCCCCAAAAGTTCTTTTAGATGAAAATTCACATTGTACGTCGATTTATTTTTTTAGGTTCTTTTGTGAATTTTCACACTTCTGTTCAACTCCTTTTCTTCCTCTTTTTTTGTTCCAATTGACCAAATATGCCCAATTATCCTACTTTACAGTTCCCACCCATTCAACCTCATTCATTCCCTTTTCTCAATGATATACACTCGAGTTTAGGGTGATGGATATATCAAGTTCAAGGCTTAAATTTTGTGGTTATCAAAGAAATAGGTAATAGGCCCAACTTGGCTAACTAGGAATTTCAACATCTTTAGGTAAGCAAAAGGCTTGAAAGGCTAGAAAAGATGGCCTTTAATCACCTTCATAATTTGCATACAACATGTGGCCTTGACAGAGATGCCCGAGCAAGTTCTAGAATTCTAACAACATGAATGATACGCTCAAATCACAACAAGACTTCAAAAGATATAAGCAGTAAAGGCTCAAAAGCTCACAGGCTTGCAGATACGTAATTCAAAGCATCAAACCAAGTTTTCCATATCAACATGCTCAATGTTATCTATTCAAGGCTCAATCAACTCATAACATCCAATCTCAACAATACAAACTTTTCAATCAACACACAAACATCAAGTTGCAACAAGCCCGATCAACTTACTCTCTAACCTCTATGAAAGCAATAAACGTGCTCTAATGCAATGCAACCTAGAATGTTCTATATGCAACTATATGAAAACACACAAAAACACACAATGCAAATAATTTTTTTTTTTTTGCATCTACACTTTTCATTTATCGAAATACTACCTCTCCCCCAAACTTGAATGAAATTATATTTTTGTTTTCGAGAGGGGAAAAATAGAATTTCAATAGTAAAAAATGGAGATATACTGAATCATCATGAGGTGGCGGTGGAAAGTGGCCTTGTGAGATATGCCACATTTGCAACCTTTGGAGCACTTGCCACGTCTCTTCGGCCCTCCTGTCATAGTTCTCACGGAATGCGAGAAAATCAGCCCGATGCTGCCTCAAATCCTCCCCCTGTTGCCTCAACTCGTCGCCTTGACGACGCAAATCCTCCCCAAACGCATATAGCATATCTTGAAAGTCATTGCGCGTTGGGGCTGCCACCATGAGAGGTACCAGGATGATCCCGTTATGTGAGCGTCGGGGTAATCTCCTCCGTGTGAGGCCTCGGGAATGTCATATCCGAGTTGGGGAAGATGAGGTTCCACCCCATTTCGCTTCTATGTAGCTCTCTTCCTCTGCTACCATATCCTCCACATCAGGGAAGCCGTGAACGGTGCCTCTTCCTCGCATCTATGGCGCGCGTAATTCTATTATGCGCTCCGAGTTCATTAGGAAGTTTGTTGTGTCCCGCCAGGGTATCGCGGTGGTGTATGTCGGGTTGGGCAATGGAAATGAGGCACCTTTCTTACAGTAGAAGAACTAGCGTGTTGTCTTCATTGGCGAGAAAGCCGCATGTGGTGCAAAGATGCCAAATTAACCGAAGTCTCGCTGTTATAGGCTCCAGGCCTCTAAACTCGCGTTGAAATGTCGGGCAATAGGGGTAATCAAACCCCTATGGAAATAGCACCACATCCCCGCTTAGCTAGATTGTCCACTTGCTCTCTATGAAGTATGCAATTTGTGTTGTAAGGTGTACTCGTCAAAGATACACCACAATAGATATAACTCGCGGATTTGTCATACCCCAATATTTTCCCTCGCAAAGACCGAAGCCGACGTAACCCACTGTATATACCAGAACTTCGGATTCCAGATCCAAGAAGATTTTGCAGTGCGAGCCTCGTAGAGCATGGGACCCGTTTCTGGCGTTTGGACAAGAAGGCGCCAAAAGTCGTATTGGTCATATCCGGTGTGGTCGGAAAGGTGCGCTGTGGGAACTTCAAATATGGCATTTAACTCATCTGTAGATAATTGTCTCATCCTGTTCCCCAACTGAAATTCTACCCCAATGACCTCGCCGCCTATATTTTTGATCATCTTTACTGTGCTCAAAAATTCGAGCGTGAATTTCTTGTAACTTGGCCATCTTCTCCTCATAAACGTTGTCCACCCAACTCTCTCAAATAATCGCCACACATCCTCGTGTATCCCAAGAAATTGGGTGCAGTCATCATCGGCGTATTTTGAGGGACTCATCTGTCGAACGATGAGCTTATTCCAATGCTCCAAAGCATCCGCATTCGGCAATACTATTCCAAAGGCCGCCGGGCTATCAGGTTGTATTTCCTGTGGTGGTTCCTCCGGGGTCGTCGTCTCCGGCCTTGAGGGTTTTGTCGGTTTGCCATCACCTGTGAATGAGTACCTGGAATAACATGTATTAGCAACCCAAGACAACCAAATACAATCACAAGTAAGATGAAAGTAGGCAAACAAGTCACATAGGGCATAATGGTTATCATATGTCAATTCAACCAATCAATTGTGCTTCACGCAATCAACTAATAGTGCAAATATAGATAATCATCATTTAAAAGCCCTACTACTCAAAGCTCAAGCCTAATTCATCATCAATTCCTTCAAATATGTCCCAATTCACATGCCCTCAAGGTGTTTGATAATTTGCCTCAAAGAAAAATTCATCCAAATCATAGCAAAAGTATCAACACAAGCACCTAATATCATCCCTAACATGTAATTCTCAAGAAAGTTATAAGAAATAACGAAATTCTTACCGCAATTGTCGAAATTTCACAAGGGGAAAAACTTGGAGCCCTAAGTGCTTTTGCTCTCAATTCCTCAATCCAAACACGAATTTGACGTAAATTTTGAATGGATTATGATAGGAGTATGATTATATGACCGAATTTTGAAAGGAATTAGGAGGCTACAACAATGTGGGAAGGGGGGCGATTTTTTCGTTGGAAGAAGGATGAATTTTTTGAAAAGAACAGAGTCTGCCAGACTCTTTTAATCGCCCATCGGGATGACGCACGGGCCGTGCGTGGGGCGCACGGGTTACCCGTGCGTCATGCCGTAACCTCAAAAAACATTTCTTGATACGCTCGGGGCCCGTGCGTGCGCGGGTTGCCGTGTGCATATTGTCGTAGCCACTCTTATCACCTCTCCAGGGACGCACGAGTGGTGTGCATAGGCACGGGTTACCCGTGCGTACCTGGGCAGCTATTTTTAGGTATTTTGATCTTTTTTTTTCACACAAAACACACGAAAATGAAATAAAATACACAAAAAAAATATGAAATGCACACGAAAAACCATTGGGTTGCCTCCCAACAAGCGCTATATTTAACGTCTTTAGCTTGACGCCTATTTTCGTTCAGTCACGGGTCGCGCAAGGTGATGGATGTCACCTCCTCTTGATTACCTCGGTGGAAGTAATGCTTAATCCGTTGGCCATTTACCATGAAAGTCTCACCGTCTTTTGTCAACAATTCCACAATTCCGGGAGGATTCAATACTTTCTTTATCACGAATGGCCCCGACCACCTAGACTTGAGTTTTCCCGGGAAAAATTTAAGGCGTGAATTGTACAAGAGGACTGGTTCCCCTGGTAAAAACTCTCTTTTCTTGATCATCTTATCATGCCACCTCTTGGTTCTTTCTTTATAAATTCGGGAGTTTTCGTAAGCTTCATCCCGAAACTCTTCCATCTGATTCAAATGGAGCAACCTCTCTTCACCGGCTTTTTGAAAATCCAGATTTAACTTCTTGACCGCCCAAAATGCTTTGTGTTCCAACTCCACCGGCAAGTGACACGATTTCCCAAAAACAAGCTGGTATGGGGAAGTGCCCAACGGAGTCTTATATGCAGTCCGGTATGCCCATAGAGCATCATCTAATTTTAACGCCCAATCCTTTCGATTGATGTTCACCGTCTTTTCAAGGATTTGTTTGATCTCCCGGTTAGCCACTTCTGCTTTCCCATTGGCTTGAGGATGATATGCCAATGCGACTTTATGTTTCACCCCATATTTTGCTAACAAGTTGCTCATCAATTTATTTACAAAATGCGACCCTCCATCACTAATTAAAGCTCTTGGAGTGCCGAATCTAGTAAATATATTTTTCTTAAGGAACCGCATCACAACTTGAGCATCATTTGTTTTGGATGGAATCGCCTCTACCCAACGGGATACATATTCCATTGTGAGTAAAATATATTGATAACCCGAAGATGAAGGAAATAAGCCCATAAAATCAATTCCCCACACATCGAACAATTCCACTTCGATTACATTTGTCATTGGCATCTCGTGTCTCCTTGAAATGTTGCCCATCCGCTGACACATGTCACATTGTTGCACAAACATATAACAGTCGTTAAATAAAGTGGGCCAATATAGCCCACTTTGCAATACCTTCTTGCGGTGCGAGTTGGGCGAAATGTCCTCCCGAGGGTGTGGAATGACTTTATTGTAAGACTCCTCCCATTCTTCTTGAGTGCACGCATCTTCTTATGATTTTGTCCGCGCACCTCTTAAAAGAGGGGGTTGTCCCACATGTAAAACTTTACGTCATGTAAGAACTTCTTCTTTTGATATGGCGATAAATCAGGAGGTAAAACTCCCATGCCAAATAGTTGACAAAGTCCGCATACCATGGGAATTTTGCCTCAAGCATGAGTAATCGTTCATCGGGAATTCCTCTCTTATTAATCCCATGCTTCATTGCGCTCCTCTTGATTTTCAAGTCGAGACAAGTGGATGCCACCACATTCTCGCATCCTTTCCGGTCCTTGATTTCCACATCAAACTCTTGCAATAGTAAGATCCACCGAATCAATCTTGGTTTCGCATCCTTCTTGTCAAAGAGATATTTGATGGCCGCATGGTCGGTGTGAACAATCATTTTCGTCCCAATCAAGTATGGTCGGAATTTATCAAATGCGAAAATAATCGCCAGCATCTCCTTCTCGGTTGTGGTGTAATTCTGTTGAGCACTGTCCAACGTTCTACTAGCATAGTAGATGGATCTGAACAATTTTTCCCTCTTTTGACCGAGGACAGCCCCTACCGCAAAATCGCTCGCATCACACATCAACTCAAATGGTTGACTCCAATCTGGGGCGACAAGTATAGGTGCTGTCACCAATGCCTTCTTCAACGTTTCAAATGCCTGCAAACAATCATTGGAAAAATTAAAAGCAGCATCTTTTTCTAGCAATTGGCTCAAAGGTTTAGAAATTTTAGAAAAGTCACGGATAAACCTTCTATAAAATCTGGCATGGCCCAAGAAGCTCCGAATGGCTTTTTCGTTTGTAGGAGGTGGTAATTTCTCGATTGCTACAATCTTTGCCCGATCGACTTCCAAACCTGCAGACGAGACTCGATGACCAAGTACAATACCATCGCGTACCATAAAATGGCACTTTTCCCAATTGAGTACAAGGTTGGTCTCTTCACATCGTTGTAAGACTAAAGAAAGATTGTGAAGACAACTATCAAAAGAATCACCAAACACAGGGAAATCGTCCATAAACACCTCCATAACTTTCTCAATTAAATCGTGAAATATAGCCATCATACAACGTTGGAAAGTGGCAGGCGCATTACATAAACCAAATGGCATGCGACGAAATGCAAATGTGCCATAAGGACATGTAAATGTTGTTTTTTCCTGGTCTTCCGGCGCAATCATGATTTGATTGTACCCGGAATAACCATCTAAAAAGCAATAATAACCATAACTGCAAGACGATCAAAGATCATATCGATAAAGGGGGGGGAAGTGATCTTTTCAAGTGGCATCATTAAGTTTTCTATAATCAATGCATATTCGCCACCCGGTAACAATTCTAGTAGCAATTTGTTCTCATTCTCATTTTTCACTACCCCCCCCTTTTTTCGGCACCACTTGTAGGACTCACCCATGAACTATCAGATATAGCATAAATGATCCCAGCATCCAACCATTTCAACACTTCCTTCCCAACCACATCTTGCATGATAGGGTTTAGTCATCTTTGATTTTGCACCGATGGTTTATAAACATCTTCCATCCGAATTTTATGTATTACAATGGATGGACTTATGTCTTTTAAATAAGTTATTGACCATCCGAGTGTCGACTTATATTTTCGTAAAACCCTTAGCAATTTATCAAGTTGAATAGGAGTGAGAAGAGATGAAACGATTACCGGATTTGCATTATTTGCCCCAAGAAATGCATATTTGAGGTGTTCAGGTAATTGCTTGAGTTAGGCGTTGCGTTGTTGTTTCAGGGTCATGCGGGCTGCCCGTGCTCGGACGACGGGTCGTGTGTGACCCCTTTTCTTCAATCCTGCCTTCGGCAACACACACGGGTTGCCCGTGCTTAGGCACCCGACCCGTGTGTCCTTCCCCTGTTTCAATCCTTCCTTCGGCAACACGCACGGGTTGCCCGTGCGTGGACGCACGGGTCGTGCGTTCTTCAAGGTTTCTCAATTTTTGTTTCGGCAACACGCACGGGTTGCCCGTGCGTGGACGCACGGGTCGTGCATTTCTGTAGGTTCTGCTCCCATATTTCTGACTTTACGTTTTTGCCTCTTGCGCTCCTAGGTAGTTCCTGCATATGATCTAAAGCACAAACATAGTCGTACAAATCTTGGTTATCAAAATCAAGCACAACACTCGACATTGAGCACGAGTGGGTTAGACCAAATTCTAAATCATCTGTAGACAATGTATGCTCAACATAATCCTCAATGCATGAACCAACTATATCTAAAAAATGACAATGCTCCACCGTATCATGAAATTTCATCGCCTTATATATAGAAAATAAAATGTGCTCATCATTAACACGTAAAGTGAGCTCTCCTTTTTGTACATCTATTAAGGCTTTACCGGTAGCTAGAAATGGACATCCAAGTATCAGTGGAACGTCACGATCTTCTTCCATGTCAAGAACCAAGAAATCCACAGGGAATATAAATTTATCAACTTTTACCAGTACGTCTTCTATAATTCCCCTTGGATAAGTAAGTGACCGGTCCGCAAGTTGCAATGTAACCGTGGTTGGCTTCACTTCGCCTAGTCCAAGCTTCCTGAAAATGGACAAAGGCATCAAATTAATACTTGCCCCCAAATCACACAACGCTTTATTAAAGAAGTTACCACCAATGGCACAAGGGATAGTGAAACTCCCCGGATATTTCAGTTTTTGTGGTAGCTTTCTTTGGATGATTGCGCGACATTCTTCCGTCAAATTCATCGTTTCAAAGCTTGTCATCTTCCTCTTCTTCGACATAACATCCTTAAGAAATTTTGCATAATTTGGCATTTGCTCTAGTGCGTCTGCAAAAGGAATGTTAATGTGCAATTTCTTAAATATATCAAGGAATTTTGCAAATTGATCATCAAGCTTTTTCTTTTGAAATCTTTGGGAAAAGGGAAGAGATATAGGCAACTTAGATATATTAGAGTTAGACGATGATTTTAGCTTCTCAGCCCCTGTTTGTTTCGCCTCTTGTCTCTCTTTTTCCCCATTTTCTTCAACACCATCTTTCATCATCGATTCATCCTCTCCCGGCTTAGATGCTTTCTCTAAAATTTTCAGATTTCCAGATTTTTCTTTAGGCCCTTCATATTTCGTACCGCTTCGTAAGCGAATAGCCTTGCATCGTTCCTTAGGATTCATCTCCGTATTACTCGGAAATTGACCCTTTTGATGTTGACCACCCACAATTGTAGCTAATTGACCCACTTGAGTTTCAAGATTCTTTATTGAGCTTGTCATTTGGGTCATTTGTAGTTCCATCTTATCCATCCTAGAATCTTGCCTAGCAAAGCGACTCCTCGTTTCACTCATGAATGCATTCGATTGATTTATGAAGGAGGTGAGTGCATCCTCCAACGATGATTTGCCTTCCACATTTTCGCCTCCATTTGAAGCATTAAATCCCGACGGAGGTTGCAACACATTCTTTGTATTGGCATAGGAAAAATTTTCATGGTTTCTCAACCCCGGATGGTAGTGTGTTGGGTTTGAATTGTTCCGGAAATTGTTGAAATTCCGGTTATTCACATAATTGACCTCCTCCATCGGATATAGAAGAGCTTCACTACCCGTGCTCGTGCTTGTTTTGTCCTTTCATTAAAATACTCAATTGAAAGTTTCAAACCGCCACTTGTGCCGAAGCGCTTTGTCCGCATCCAAAATTTCGGCTACTCGTTGTACATTGGATCTTCAGGACCACCCTTTGGTAACTATTCATAGCCATTTGTTCAAGAAGGTTCAAGGCATCTTGTGGAAACCTTGCCAACAATGCTCCTCCCCGGCATCAACAAAGGCCCTCGTTTGCCCCATTAAACCATTATAGAAGAAACATAATGTTGATCCTAAGGAAACCCATGTTGTGAACATCTTCGTAACAAATCCCGAAATCTTTTGCCTCATACAAAGGCTCCAGTCGAATATCGGGATTGAGTAATCTCGCTTTTGAGCGGCAAAGTTTTGCTCGGTGGAAAGAATTTAAACAAGAACTTTTGGCTCAATTCGTCCCATATGCTAACACTTCCTTGCGTCAAAGTACCCAACCAATTTCTCGCCTTATCCCTCAAAGAGAATGGGAATAAGCGCAATCTTATGGCGTCGTCCGAGACTCCATTCATTTTGATCGTATTGCATATTTGGATAAAATGAGCAAGGTGAGAATTAGGATCTTCAGTTGCGAACCCCCCAAACTGGTTCTGTTGTACCAAATTGATCAGTGCCGGTTTTAGCTCAAAGTTGTTGGCATTTATCGGAATATGGGCAATACCACCGTAATTACGATTCGTTTGTGGTCGAATGTAATCACGGATGGCTTGCTGTTGAACCGATATCGATAACTCGTTTACTCCATTGTTACCCGGTATTGGTAACTCATTGATCCTGTTGATCCCATTGTTACCCATGTGTTCTTCATCCAAATCCCCCATTATCGGATTTTGTTGTCTTTCAGCCCATCTAGTGGTAGCACTAATTCTTCTTGCGAAAGCCTCAACTTCCGATATGAGCGGTATTAAGTCCCCTCGCCTAGAGCGCGTGTTCATGCACTACCTGGACCAAACTAAAAAGAACAAGTCAAATAATGTAGAATTAAAGTCAAACCAAAATATAAAAGAAAAATGTCTAAATTAAGAATAATTCTATCTATCGCAATATTAGCACCAAAAATTGTATTAGTCCCCGGCAACGGCGCCAAAAACTTGTTTGCCTTTATTTTTAGCTCACCGCAAGTGTACGGTGTACGTTATAGAAAATGGTAGCAAGGTCGTATCCACGGAGACTAATAAATTTATGTACTAAGTATTGAACTAAGATAGCTTTATTTTTATTTAGACGATCGTAATTTAATGATTGTTGTTGTGAGATTAAGACAAGTTGGACTACTAAAACACAAAATTAAGATAACACAATTGATAGAAGTATCAAGAAGATGAAACGGATTTCCGAGTTAAGGTTTCGATTAATAACCCTCTTGTTGTCCGATTTAATCCAAGCCAAGTTATTATCAATATTCCTATAAGACGATCACAAAGATATTTTATCCTCCCTCTCGAGATGCATATAAAACGTAGATTGAAATATTTATGCTAGCATCTCTACTCAACATGAAGTACTCAACTCCCAAAAGTGCACAAGATCAATGTCCTCACAAATATTTACAAACCTCTCGATTCATGCAAATATTTGTGTCGAGTACTCAAGATCTAATAGAAACTCATCTCTCGAATTATGAATCAATATATCAAACAAGTTAAATCATTGATCAAGTGATGAAACAAGTATAAGCTCAAAGTACTCAAATAGGCTTCAAGATAATAACTTCAACTAAGATTAAAACATCCAACAAGAGTTCATTAATCTACTTCCAAAACCCGGAAATCTAAAGAGTTTAGCTACACATGATTTCTAAACAACTCATATACAAATTGTTCATAGCCATGACAACTAAAAATGAAAGATGAAAACTACAAGAGAAGCAAGAAAAACTTAGGAAAGTCGACAATCTCTCGATGTATCTCCGTTCCTTGAGCTCCGATGCAACCCGATTGTCTCCTTGATGTCTTCTTCCAAGAATATACCTTTGTCTTGTGTTGTAGATCCCAAAAATGTCAGAATCCCCTTGGTGTGCGCCCCCAAAAGTGCTTATATACCCCCTCCAAGTCTAGGTCATGTTGCTGTCAAAATATTGCAGTACAGCAGGGACGCACGGGCCGTGCGTGGACACACGGGTTACCCGTGCGCAAGTCCGTAAGCAATTCTTCTGTTCACCAACAGCGCGCACGGGTCGTGGCGTGAGACGCACGGGTGACCCGTGCGCATGTGCGTAGGATATGTTCTAACCTTCAGTGGCGCACGGGTGGTGCGTGCAATGCACGGGCTACCCGTGCGCATTGTCGTACCTTTAGTTCTGCTTTCCCAGGGGCGCACGGGTGGTGCTTAGGCGCGCGCCCTACCCGTGCGTCATATATTTTCCATCATTTGTGGTATTTCTTCTCCGCAATGCTCGTATTTGTATCCAAATTGCTTCAAATATCACTAAATTCCTACAAAACGAGCAAAGCATAATATCTTTCCCACAAAAAGCGAATATGAATCATTTCATATGAGTTTATGCACGTTTAGTCACCATTTTAGCCATAAATACGCCCCAAAATACATGCAAAACTCACGCCTATCACCAATTTCCATTGGAATTATCGATTCCAACATAAATTCCAATGGAAAAGCACCATTGGTATAATGGTCGTTGGAATGACAAAATTTCAATGAAAATTCCTATGGAAAAAATATTCAAACAGTACCAAATGAGTTTGCTTATTGTTGGATTTTCTGTTGGAATTTTCCAACGGTATGTTGTAGCATTGGAATTTCCATTGGAATTTTAAAAATTCTAACAGTTTTTTATTCCATTGGAATTATTTCGTTGGAATTTGTTTTTTGTAGTGTTGCTCCAATAATAATTTCTGATTTTTTTATATCTTTTATGAAAAATACATTAGTGTAAAACTTTATCTACACACGCTCCCGCACACACATATTGTTTAACAGGATATCAATTTTTCACAATGCATTAAACATAAATTTATTTACAAAATCTACTGATTGTAATTTGGTTTTCAAAACTATTTTAATTGTTCCATCACTACAGTTGTCTACCATTCATTTATAATTACGACAATGATATTGAAATCAAGTGAAAAAACGACGATTCCATTCCTTTTGCATTCATGCATGACAAATATATAAATCGATATGTTCATTTCATTATGTTCCCGTTATTACTCTACATATTCCCAAATTTACATTTTGTATATATGTAATGGATATATATATATATATATATATATTTTAAAGATTTGTGCACCGGAAAAAGTGCATGGCACACGCACTCCATCTAAATACTATTTTATTTTGGGTATTGTTTGGTATCCTAATTGTAGGCATTTGTATGGATAACAATAGGGTGGAGCGAATACTTGAAGACTCATGCTCGTCCCACCCATCCCAAGGATAAAACGGGTCGTCCATCGCAGGACAAAATGGATTGTTCCATGTAGAATAAAAAAATATTATAATATCATAAAATACACTATAATTCAAATAAAAATGAAATAAGAAACAATAAATAAGGAAAATAAATTATTATAAAATTGTAATATATTTGTAAGTTTTTTATCTTGTATTTTATTTTATTAATGAATATTATTTATAAAAAAAAATATCATTTTTGATGTATATATGTTAGATATAATATTAAGTACATAAAAATTACATTATCATGTATATTATATATGTGAAATATATATCATATATATTTAAAAAATAAAAATATTATGTAGGACTTGTACCTGCGGGGGAAAAGTGATACATATTAGGCAGGACTTGTACCTGCAGAACGTGCCAAAATTGTCATCCCTAACCATTTGTAAAACTCAGATATGTGTTTGATTAGCTCTCACCTTGTTTCCTCCCCACTTTCTAGTTAAAAAAACATAAAGGATGATTTTTCTTAAGCACATTTTAATTGTTTTTTGCTTTTTAAACAACAATTGTTATTTAGTATCAGTAGTGGTCTTACACGTTAAAGAATTAATTTAAAATATAAACTGTCATTTAATGTAATTCTAAATGTTAAAGTTAACCTAGGAGCTAATTGACTTCGTAATTCTGAGTCAAAACATGGGAGCCAAAATGATTAGGGTTAAGGACACTATTGTCCCACATCCGGAGAGGAATACATCTTTTTATACTCCCATGCATTTCTTGGATAATTTTACGCTCCCACCATTTTTTGGACAAATTTACGCTTTCGCCAAATTTTTCAGACTTTTTTACTTTGTTGTTTCAAGATTGTTTTGAACATGTTACACCAAATCAAATTTCAGTGAAAAATAAATTTTTCCTCCATTAAATAATCAATTTTATACTCCAAATCTTATAAAAAAAATCAAGAAATATACACATAAAACAAACATATTAAAACCAAATAAATTGAGAATAATATAGAAACAACATGAATAAAGAAAACACAATTCATTTTTTGATGTGATGGATGAAAGCATAAAAAATATGGAAACAACCAAGAAACAATATAGAAACAAACCAGAAACAATATAGAAAACATATGTACGAAAAGGGCTTAAATATAGGTAAAAATTGTATTGAAACATAAAAAAAAAACTACTTGGAAATAAAAACAATATCAGAACAACATTAAAAATATTATGGAAATAACGCAGAAACAACGTAAACAATATTGAAAATACCAAATGTATAAAAAGAGCTTAAAAATAAGTAAAAATTGTATTTACACATTGAAAACTATATGGAAACAACAACAAAATTATTAGAACAACATTATAAATATTATAGAACAATACATAAACAATAGAAACAAATGTACAAAACAATACATGAACAAAAAATAGCGTTAAAAATAGGTAAAAGTTATTTTGAAATATCGAAACAACATAAAAATAATCATGAAACAATTTAAATAATATAGAAACAACATATATAACATATAAAACAACACAGGAACAAAAAAATAAAAAAAATATAAAAATAACCAAAAAATATGCAAGAGCGTAAAAAGGAAAAAAATGAGTACAAAAGTGATAGGAGCGTAAACAATGTCTTTTTTTCAAAAGTTGAGGTATTTTCGGTAATTTCTCAAATGATTAAGGGGTTGTAGAAATTTGACACCAAAGTAAAAAGGAGTTTTTGAGCCAAAATAATTAAGGGATAGTTTGGTCCTTTTATTATGTACATTATTATTAAGATGTAATTAATGCAAATCCGCCTAATTTCTAGTCAACTAGAATATAGCCATTAAGATTTACCGTTACCAATTTATAAATGCTATGTAGCACCTCAACTGAGACAGGATGCGGATTGACTTTGAGTTATGCAACTCCTCCTTGCATTAATAACAATCGATGAAAAAGTATTCTTAAAAAAAACAATCGGTGAAAAAGTGGTAAATATGATAGAAATATATTCTAATATATATATATATATATAGATATTGGATCATATGTGGCAAGGGTCTTACCATGTGGCAGTATGGATAAATCTAAGCCACAATCTTGTTTAATCCTAAGGCCCATGTTTTTTCGATTTTTTATTTTTTTTATTCAATCCAGCCCATTTAAGGGCATAATAGGAATTTTATACACATAACAACCCATCCATTTTTGGTAACCCAACCATAACCCCTTTTTTTGGGGATTTCATTCAATTTATTCCAAAGAGAATATCAGATGGCAGAGGCCGTTGTCTCCATCACTCTAGAAACAATCCACAACCTTCTTGTAGAAGAAGCGAAATTCTACTTCGGAGTAAGATCCGAGGTTCAAGCTATCCAGCTGGAGCTTCAGCGAATGTGGTCTTTCCTAAAAGACGCTGATTCCAAACAAGACGCATATGAAAGAGTCCACAATTGGGTTTCCCAAGTCCGAGAGGCAGCCTACGATATCGAGGACAACGTTCTCATTTTCGTTGCTGCTAAGGTTGCGTCCAGGCGGTCGAGGATTTCTAGAAATGTTTTCAGAAAAATGGATTGTTTCTTCAGGGAAATGGTCACCACTTACAAAGTTGGTTCCCAAATTTCAGATAACAAAAGCAGGATTTCTGGGATCACGACGAGCTTACAGACTTATGGAATAAGATCGATTACTGATCCTGGAGAAGGGACAGCTATGAGGAACGCGAGGATTTTCAATTTGAGGCGGTCTTATTCCCATGTAGTCGAAGAAGATTTTGTGGGATTTGAAGAGTGATGGAGACAACGGCCTCTGCCATATATATGGTTATAAAGTACCGAAGTCTGCATATGTATACACCAAAATATGCTTCCAATGTACAATATTGTCAATATTTTTATACCAACTTAAGGACCAGTGTTTAGTCTGAAATAAACATCCAAACACGTCATATTTCATGTTATATTAGCTCCAAAATATGCATATTTATACACGAAATAATGCGTCCAGAGCACAATATTATAAACATTTGTACACCAAAATATTGCGTCAATGAAGAGTGAGAATCCATTTTTTTTCCTCATTATTAGGCTTATCTGTTATGGAAATCTGATATTGAATATATCCCTTGATTTTAGGAAAGTAAATATGGTATTATTTTTACACCATTTTGATAGTTACCGATTATCACCAAAATATGCATATCTATACACGAAATAATGCGTCCCGAGCACAATATTATAAGCCATTTGTACACCAAAAAATTGCGTCAATGAAGAGTGAGAATCCATTTTTTTCCTCATTATTAGGCGTATCTGTTATGGAAATCTGATATTTAATATATCCCTTGATTTTAGGAAAGTAAATATGGTATTATTTTTACACCATTTTGATAGTTACCGATTAGCACCAAAATATGTATATCTACACACGAAATAATGCGTCCATAGCACAATATTATAAATATTTGTACACCAAAATATTGCATCAATGAAGAGTGAGAATTCGTTTTTTTTCCTCATTATTAGATGTATCTGTTTTGGAAATTTGATATTGAATATATCCCTTGATTTTAGGAAAGTAAATATGGTATTGTTTTTACACCATTTTCATAGTTACCAATTAGCACCAAAATATGCATATCTATACACGAAATAATGCGTCCAGAGCACAATATTATAAACATTTGTACACCAAAAAATTGCGTCAATGAAGAGTGAGAATTCATTTTTTTCCTCATTATTAGGCGTATCTGTTATGGAAATATGATATTTAATATATATATATATATACTTTGATTTTAGGAAAGTAAATATGGTATTATTTTTACATCATTTTGATAGTTACCGATTATCACCAAAATATGTATATCTATACACGAAATAATGCGTCCAGAGCACAATATTATAAACATTTGTACACCAAAATATTGCATCAATGAAGAGTGAGAATCCGTTTTTTTCCTCATTATTAGGCGTATCTGTTATGAAAATCTGATATTGAATATATTCCTTGATTTTAGGAAAGTAATATGGTATTATTTTTACACCATTTTGATAGTTACCGATTTGCCCTTTTTACACATAAAATAAATGAAAAATGGTGTATTTTTAGGCCTAATCTGAACCATTGATTGAATAGGATGGATGAATGAGATCTGTCCACACTGCCACATGGTAAGAGGCTGCCACATGAGATCCTATCCCTATATACATATATATATATATATATATATATATATATAATTATGTAGCTTAGTGCTTTGAAATAGGGTGGTTTTAGCTTAGAAGGGAATAGTTTTTTTTTTTAATTACAAAACGTGGAAATTGAACCTCATACCTATTATAGGACTTGAGAATCTTTTTGGTTTATGTTTCCAATGATTCATTTCCAATTTCTAACTGTTCACAAAAATGAATCATGTTTGCTTGTGAATTTTCCAATGGAAATCATCATTTTCACTTTCTATTTTCCACATAAAACATCTCAAACCAATAATTTCAACTCTCAACCTATAAACTATCCTACATCACTTATCAATCATATTATCATCTTTTCATCCAATTATACATGTGAGATCCGCCATTACCAACTTTATCTACTTAATATTTGGGGATGTATGTATTTGTTTTCAAGTCCAATTTCCAGTTTCTAATGTCGGAAAATGAATTTTCAAACTTTATTAATTTTCGTGTTAAAATTAAAAATATATTTGGTTTGTTGTCTGAATTTCTATCTAAAAATAAAAATATGTTTGGTTTATATTTTTTGAATGTATTTTCACATAGATTTGTGTGATTATGGTGAAAAATTGTTTAGTTGTGTTTTCAAAAGAATATTTCCATGAAAAAATGAAAACTGAAAATGACTTTATTTCTATAATTGAGAATTTTCTATAACAATATAAACTCATTTTCTGGAATAGTTGGAAAGTGAAAAATTGCATTTGAAAACACATCCATACACACCCTTACTTATTCTAATTATATTTATCTAATGAGACCCACTACCTACAATTTTATAAATAGAATATTATATATTCAATTTAAAATATTCAACTACTATCAACTTTTCAAATTATTATATACATCAAATACTACTTCAAAACTACTCAACCAAACATAATCTCGTTTCCAAACCTATATAAAACTCATGTTCATTCATTCGTCCAAACATAATTTCGGCTTTCACATGAAAACCAATAAATTCTCAAAATTTATTTTCAAACACTAGAAACTAGAAATTGACCATGTAAACATAACCATACAATTATGGATTATCATTTTTTTTAAACTGCAAGGATCGTACCAAGCCACACCGTTAATAATAATTTATAACCAAAACCGCGATTCAAAATATTAAATCAAAACCGCACACTTTGTTGGTGCGGTTATGACTTTAGATTTTAAAAAATCGCCAAAATCACACTGCACTGCACCTCTATAATTTAGGGTAATTCTTTAGTCTTTAGTTAAATAGTTAGACAATAAATATATTAAGAACTAATTTAATAAATGATATAACTAGATTTGCACTTTGCATACTAAATATAATACATTTTGCATTCTTTCAATATTGTTAAAATGCGTTATATTTTGCATCAAAATAGAACAACATTACATTGCATTACATATTGAATGTAAGTAAATAAAATTTACAACAATGGGCATTTTATTCGCAAAAATATATCTTATTTAAAAAATACTTTTCAATTATAATATTTCTCTTAAGTTTTTTCTTTAAAATCTCATAACAAAATTATATTAATTTATCAATTATATAATATTTTTATTTATTAAAACCACAAAATCACCCGTCACCACCCGCTACCACTTAAATCACACCTTCGATTTTACTTCATAAAACTACAATTTGAAAATATTATTTGACTGAACCACATATAACAATTAAATTTGAAATTAACTCAAATAACCGTAAAATCACACTATGATCACCTCTACATATAACTTAACTATTGGACCACTCTCAAATTTCCAAAAAATATGGTGTTTTGGGGGTAATAAATACCCAAAAAACTTTTAGGGAGTGCTAGCTTGTGGGATATTTTTCACCCATTCCACTTTTTGGACAAATTTTTGTATGAACATGTGATTGCTTGTGAAAATTTTCAAAAAATACACTATTTTTCTTTTATCAAATCATCAAGCACATCCAATTATAATTTAAACAAAAAAAATATCACAATTTACTATTATTATTATACAATCATATCACAAATACACTATTCACTCGATCTTATTTTTCAAATCACCAATCAAATCTAACCACTATTATACTAAAAAACATATCACATCAACTATCATCATCACATTTTTATCTTATATTCAATCATACTCTCAAAATCCATTCTCATTTTTTAAAATTATTTTTCACACAATTCTTTCTAAAAGTAAAAGTAAACGGAACAAAAGGCCAAACAATCACTCCTCGACACTTTTATGTCTATGAAGAAAAAAAAATATTTTCCTAAATTAAAACTAAATATTGCCTTAAATCTTCTCCTAATTTTAGTCCCTACCAAACATAGCCTGTACTGTCACTTCAATCTTCACCTTGCGTATTCTCCACTTTCCCCCTCTATATATCTTCCCACAAATATTCAGCACAATCTCTCTCTCTCTCTCTCTCTCTCTCTCTCTCTCCCCCACTCCTCTTCATTAATGGCGCTTTCCCCTGTAGCCATAGCTACACTCTTTCTTGTGACCACGGTTTCGCTAATCTCACCGTCACAGTCGGCCACGTGCACCTCACAGACCTTCACGAGCAACAAGCTCTACACTTTCTGCAACGACCTCCCATCCCTCAACTCCTACCTCCACTGGGCCTACGATCCGGCCCATTCCACGCTTTCCATCGCCTTTATTGCCCCTCCGGCGCGGCCCAACGGATGGGTTTCGTGGGCCATCAACCCGACAAGCACCGGCATGGTGGGCTCGCAGGCCCTCATCGCATTCAGGGATGCCAGGGGTGAAATGACGGTTAAGACCTACAACATCACGTCTTACGGCCCGTTAACGGAGTCTAAGGTTTGGTATGAGGTGAGGGAGTCGTCGGCGGAGTTTTCCGGCGGGGTTATTAGGCTATTCGCCACCGTGGTTTTGCCGGAGACTGGGAGGACGACGGTGAACCACGTGTGGCAAGTGGGCCCCTCCGTCACGGGTGGAGTGCCGGATAAGCATGAGTTTCAGCCTGGGAATTTGAATTCCAGAGGTAGCCTTGATTTGTTGAGAGGACAGAGCACTGGTGCCACCGGCGGTAACTCTAGAACCAACAAGAGAAATGTGAGTTTCTATTTTTCTATTGGATTTTTATCTTTTCCCGAAAAATAACATAAATCTCTGGTTCATTGCTATTGAATGGATTTTGAGATTGGAAATTTAATCGGTTTACATTTTTAGCTGTTTTTTTATTTTATTTTTGATCTACTTCTTTTTAGCTGTTTTTAATTAATATAATATGAAAGAAGTTCTATGTTCTGAAGACTTTCCTGTCCAAAAAAAAAAAGGTTCTGAAGGACTTGGTTATTTAATACTTTCTTGTTTTCAATTTCCTAATACTTACCTGCATTAATTAAATGCACAACAAAAATCTGAGCATGTGGAAAGTCTTATTGAGTATAATCGTGAACAGGGATCTACTGAAAATAGGAATATTTACAAAAACTATCCCTGAGGTTTGGAGTATTACAAAAAAACCCAGAGATTTTCGAGAGTTATTAAAAAGAAAAAACATGAGATTTGATTCCGCTTAAATGTAATAAGGAGATAGCTAACTATAATATTTTTACAGATGTGAAGGGGTATTTGAAATGTTTTTACTTATGAAGGGGTAAAATACAAAATCAAATCTCAAGGGGAGTTTTTGTAATTTTCAAAACCTCGGGGTTTTTCTGTAATTACCCAAAACCTCCCTGATGTAGTTTTTGTGATTATCCCACTGAAAATATGTTGAAAATCAAGAATTAAATTTGAATAATTTGCTTATTAATCTAGATTGAGATGACGTTAATTAGTTATTGCTGATGGGATTTTTATCAAATTTTAGCCAATATTATGAAAATTAATTAGTTATGAATGGTGAAAGAGCACTAACTGCTGTATTGTGATCAGATTCATGGAGTGCTGAATGTTGTCAGCTGGGGGATTATGTTTCCTATAGGGATCATCATTGCAAGATACTTGAGGGTGTTTCCATCTGCCGATCCAGCGTGGTTTTATTTGCACGTTTTCTGCCAGGTGTCTGCCTATGCCATCGGAGTTTCTGGTTGGGCAACTGGTCTTAAACTGGGAAGTGAATCGAAGGCTGTTACGTATTCTGGCCATCGTAATATCGGGATTTCACTCTTTGCCCTTGCTACCGTGCAGGTAACTTTTAGTGCAGTATTGTGAAATCAGATCTACTTCAGATTGTATTGGTTTTAGTGTTTGATGGCTGTTTTTTTTGTGCTATTTAATTGATAACTCATAATATTTCTAATCAAGAAGACAAGAACTGACTGATGTAGTCAGGGGCGTAGCCAGGATTTCCGACCAGTGCGGTCGGAAATTTTATCATTTTGGCATAGCGTTTCTTGGGTCGAAATTTTAATAAATAGAAAATAAAAAATATTGTAATATAAATAAGCAAGTCGTACCTTACAACAAATATACTCTTCAAATTTGATCTCTCAAACCATTAAAATCATTACTTATTTATTTCTTATTATCAAAAATAAAAATTTCAGAATGCTTCTGAATCTCTATGTTTAGAAAAAAAAAGAGAGATGCAAGAACAAAGAGATAAAAATATATTCAATTGTATCCATTGATTGTGGTGGTGACTAGTGGGTTTTTCAACAGTACATGCATTAGTCCCATATGTACAGTTAGCTGTCTTATATATATATTTAATTAATTGCAGTTAGCTTTTTGTCCCCTTAGTAAAACAATAAAATTGTTAAAATATGTTTTCTCAAGGACCGGCTTTATCTCACCTCACGTGAGTGCGGGCATTTGCCATTGAATGGACAGAAAATAACTTTTTTATCTTTTTTAATATAATAAATATTGCTTGGCCAGCCTAATTGAGTGCGGTCCATGGACCGCACTCAGCCTATACTGGCTCCGTCTATGGATGTAGTACTGTGAGAAATTTAGGTTGAATTACAAATCACCCCGGGGGATTATCCTAATTACAAAAAAACTCCAGTTATCTTTCAAAAATACAAATACCCCTTTTAGTATCACAAACACTCCCTTTATCTCCCTCTTGAGGGTGCAGTTTGTAAATAGAAACAAATGTCGTATTTGAAATTTTGAAAGATAGTCGATTTCTTTTTGTAGTTAGACTGAACCTCGAGGGTACTTTTGTAATTAACCCTTAAATCTATGAGTGCAAAATAATACATCAGTTTTCCGTCCATGCATGAGTGACGAACACAATCCTCCACATTTTCTCAGAAATATAAGAAAAAGGGATAATTACAAAAAAAAACCTTGAGGTTCGGGCTCTTACAAAAAAAACCTTTTGTAAGTTGGAGATGGTAAGTTTGTAACATCTCTGAGTGTTTTTGTAATTAGCCCAAACCTCAGGGGGTCTTTTGTGATTATCCCTAAGAAGAATGATTTATTGCTACATTGGAAGTTGGAACCAAGTGAAAGCATGGCCATTAGAGGTTGACTATAAGTCTTTTTTTTTTTTTTTTTTATTTGGTTTGCTGACTGTATATCTGGATATTGTGATTGAAATGTTTCACCGAGTACGCATATCCAGCAATTTAAAGTCTCTCAATGAACTGTATTATCTTCTTCCCGCGCGATACTGAGTTTTTGTTAAATTAATATATGGTTGTTCCTTGTTTGGCTTTTCATGTAGATATTTGCATTGCTTTTAAGACCCAAAAAGGACCACAAGTTTCGGTTTTACTGGAACATCTACCATCACGGACTTGGATACACTGTTCTCATCCTTGGCATCATCAATGTGTTCAAAGGTTTCAACATATTACGTCCCGAGCCCAAGTGGAAAAATGCGTATATTGTCGTGATCGCAGTACTCGGAGGTATTGCTTTATTATTGGAAGCAATCACTTGGATTGTCGTTTTAAGAAGGAAAAAGTCCGATAAATCAACCAAACCATATGATGGCTTTAATAACGGACACGGTAGGCAAGATCCTCTGGCCCCATGATTCAGTATTGGATTTATGCGACATGTATTTATCGTATTGTGTTATATGTTACTCTTAAATTCCATGGATGAAGGTGGCTGGCTCGTTTGAGTCGTGATTTTTGTCTGGTTTGTAAAATAGCTTCTGTAGTTAGTTTGGCATACGGCGTATAGATATGTACTGGATTCTTTTAATTTTTCGACGTTTTACTTTGTTTCATTTGTAGTCACATATTGGTATTTGATGGTATTACGGGAGTGTTTGCAAACTCTAAAAAAAAGTGATTATAAGCTTCTAGGGGGAAAAAACAGTTTTTTATGTTTTTCCATCTAGAAGCTGATAATTAGCAGGTCTACAATGTGGAATGGACGTTTTGCAAAAGCTCGGTATAATTTTATACTTAATCTCTAGGTAAACTTGTTTAGAGACAATGAGGATTAGATAACAGGTAATTAAGCATTAGACATATGATGGCTCATTTCTTGTTTATGTATGAGGCTCATGTGCAACACTAATTAATTTATGATTTATGTTCCCTCTTTCCTTGATCTTAAGTCAGATTATAGTGGCTATGTATTTGCTAGAGATTCTCTTTTTTGTTAATTGCTTCTAATTCTATCTTTCCATAAAACTTGTTAAGAAATTCATGGATGCATATTGTCCTTTGGTTTATTTTCATTTTGAACTTTTATGACTTAAGAGTTCCTGCAAACTTTTGTTTTTAGAAGAAATAATGTATTATAGCATAAGTGAAAAATACTAAAATAGCAGAGAATAAAAACTAAAAGTTGAATAATTTAAAATAGAGTATTGATGAATAAGTTGTAAAAGTGATTCATTTATTTATACAAGTCAAACTTCAAATTATATTAGGGAGACTCTCTCACTCTAGAAATTTTTCTTCCCTCTTCTCTCTAAACAAACACCTCTCCTGATTTAATCTTTCTTTCCATTTCTAAAGCCTCCTTCCCCTTCCTGTCCTCGGCCGGCGACGTCCGGTCGCATGTCAAGACTCCCCTGCTCGTCGATGCTTTATCCCCCAGATTCGTATTCTCTTTGATGTTTTTGCTTTGGATCCGGGCATTGGGAGTTCTTTTCGTGGAGGCGGCCAACTCTAGCCATGGGTCGATAGTGGGTGTTGTAAGTCCAAGCGCTACGATAATCAGAGGGGGTGAATAGATTATCTCCATCTTTTCGATTTCGCCCTCTTTTAAACCGAATGCTCAAACAAAATAATGAAGGTGCGGAATGTAAACAACACACGACGATTTAAAGAGGTTCAACCCACCAGGGCCTAATCCTCTACCACCCCAAAGATATCAGGGATGGATTTCGAAAAGAAAAGAATTTTATTAATAACCACAATTAATACAAATTCAACTTACAACACCAAGAAGAGCACAACACTCTTCTTCAACACCACCTTTGAGATTACCACAATCTCTTCTTGAAGATTACCACAATCTTCAACGGCACCTTGTGAAGATTACCACAATCTTCACTTCAAGAGCACCACACTCTTTAACACCTCAACAAGAAGATTACCACAATCTTCTTACACCTAACACCTAGTTCACCCAAGTGTGTTCTTACCAAGAGAACACTCACAATGATATCTTGTGTTTGAATGACGACCACAAATTCAAGATTACAACTCGATAATTGATAAAACAATAGAGTGCAAGTGTAATCAAGAATAGCCAGACCTCAAAGATGTGAAAGTGATAAGCTAGGCAATTTTACAACAAGAATAATAAATATGAAAGACCAAGTGTTTGCTTGAAGTGTATCTTGTTGTATTGTATCTCAATTGTTGTATTGGTTGCTCCAAAACTTCCTCTATTTATAGGAGATGATTGATCAAGCATAGGCTCCTCTTGG
This sequence comes from Rehmannia glutinosa, assembly GCA_016081115.2. Lineage (NCBI taxonomy): Eukaryota > Viridiplantae > Streptophyta > Magnoliopsida > Lamiales > Orobanchaceae > Rehmannia > Rehmannia glutinosa. Next base: position 452,483 of record JABTTQ020000044.1, read on the forward strand.
GGATTGAAAATCTGAGAAAAATACAATTAAAATCAAGAATATAGTTGTTAGAAATCAATCCCACAATTTAAGGAAATGTGTGTCATCAAACGGTCATATTTTTTTGTCAATACACAGCAGGCGACCGTCGCACGAAATAGACGTTGGAAAAAATACACAAACAAAATAACACAGGCGGCCTCGGTCGACGTCTACCTCGCCGGTCGACCATCACCCCAACCGGTCCCCCTCATGGATTTTGCAAGGATAAAAGGTTCTGTTTTCAAACACACTTGCAGTGCGGTCGACCCTGAGCGGCCGACCGTCGGCCGACGCCGAAGCGGCACTGGCCGACTGCTTGTTTTTCTTTCCGTCTCATTTTTGTTTCTAAAAACATCTTGAGGTATGGGTTGCCCTATGGGGCGGCCGGTCGACACAGACAGAAATATTGTCAATTTGTGTCGAAAATAAAACTCAAGAAATACTCCGAAAATTTAGTAAAAACATTTTAAACCGATCGGAAGTATTAGGACAACATTTAGGAACATCGTTTGAGAGTGAAAACCCAATAACGTAAAATCATTAAAAGCGTTGTCCAATTTAGACGAAAATAAACTTTGAGAAAATACTCCGGAAAATATTAAAATCATTTAGGAGTATTTGGACAACCTTTAAAAACATTGTTTTGGTGATAAAATAAAATCATCAAAATTAAGATAAAAACATGTATCAAACAATCTCCCCCTTTTTGATGATTACAAACCAAAACAATTTTTACACAAACTAAGAGAGCAATTTTAGAAATGATTTTCCGGTAAAAACATTTGACCGTTTGGAAGCAACCAAAATTTCCAAAAATTTTAAAGCAACCAAGTAGGGAGTAAAAATTTTCAATAATAAGCACAAGCTCCCCCTATCCTCAAGCACATCAAGAATAATGTAAGAGCAATAATCCATAAGCTAAAAGCTTTAGCTTTTACAATTTGTTCAAGAGCTTATAAGCTCCCCCCTGTCACAAAACAACATTAAATAATAATATAAGTCCATCAAGCAACAATTGGACTAAAAATAAATCACGACTTATGGCTTTTATGAGCCATAGCTTATAGCTTTTATGACAAGCTTTTTATTAGCTTCTTTGAGCTAATGAGCCAATATCCTGTTTTTCTCCCCCTTTGGAATCATCAAAAAGAATGTTAGGATGGTGAACACATCATAGAAGTATATCAAAGTGCGCCAAAGAAATGGTGTTTCAACCATTGAGTAATTTAGGCTTAAAAACCAAGGAAAATGGGAGAAATGTATCATGAAAAGTTCATACGCTCGTTTTATTTCCCAAAACATGATCTCAATGAGTATAGAAGACTTTTGGAAGCGAGAGAATCATGTAGAAGTTTGAAATTTTCATTTGCGACATTTTAACAAACACTTTGTGTGCGTAAAAAAATAGAAGAGGTTGTATATAACCTTTGTAAAGGGTTCAAGCCAAAAAAAATTTCATATCATCAATCAACCTCATTTCAAAGCTCAAAAAATCATATGCACCATATGTAATAATTTGTTCATCAATTAAGAAGCTCAAAGTAGATTCTCAAGGGTTCAACCCAATTGAGATAAGCTAAGAATGATCAAGGCATTACAAATGCCAAAAATTAGAGCAACCATCAAGTAATAAGTCATGCTTTCAACAATACATGTATCAAATGACCCAACATATTCAACTAAGCATAACAAAGCAATAAAAGAAGCACTTTTACCATCAAGTGTTAGGAATTTTATTGTTTAGATTTTGATGAGTGCCATGTAAAACTTAGAATAGAAAGTTAGCTCCCAATTCTTGCTTTGAAATGTATTGTAACAATTAGAGTAGCCAAGTGAGTTAAGTCACCTACGCTCCAACTTGCAAGAAGACAATCTGAAGGCTTGAAGGAAAACTCTGTGTGAGACAGTGAGTACAACAAAGAAGAGCAGGAACAGAACTCGAAGCGGTGAGATGCGGTGAGTGGAACATCATCAAGTCAACTCAAGAGAAGACAAGTCTCAAGTCGAAGTGATGTAAGAGTCATCCATGATTGGAAGTGACTCTAAGTCACCTGGGAAAGCGAGGAAATGCGGTAAGTCGAGATAATGAAAAAGGACCGTTGTACGTAAATCAAGAGATTTACTTAAACAAGTAATATCTTCATACTACCTTTCTTGGAGTGCTCATCCCAGGAAGCGTGCAAAGAAATGAACCAATGGGAAGCACTACACCGTGTCGAACTCGAAAAGGTGATAAAACATTTCATACGAGGAAATGGCAATTCCAAGAAGTGCAAACCAACGATGCAAAGTGATTTTCAAAAATGAGCCTATCTCTTCAACGGGCAAATTTTTGAAAGTTCACTATAAAAGGCCGAGGAGTTTGATTGAGAAGGATGATGCGTGGATGACACACACGTGAGATATACAAGCTTATCAAAATTGAAATATTCTCAATCCTCAAGCCTACATCTCGAAGAACATCAATCCAACACTTACCCGTGAAGGAAAGAGAACTTCAATCGGTTGAAGAGGAAACTACCGAAAACAAGGGGTCTACACTCCAAGAAGGATTGTAGAAAGGTTCAAGGTGAACCAAGTCTTAAGCGTTTGGAGGGCTTCGTGATCAAATCCAAAGTGCTTGAGCAAGTGAGTCAGAGTAGCAAGGCAATTTGCCACTGTGAAGAAGTCGAGTCGCACGAGAAGCCGGTGAGTGATCAAGGCGTCTCGTGACCGAGTCCCAAAGGATCAAGTCATTTGTTGTGATCAAGACTTGTATCCGGACTGCTACCACTTTGTAAACCGATCATTACTTAGTGGATTCCTCCGGGAGTTGGAGAAGAGAGGAGTAGAAGAATTACCCCATCTTGAACCTCTATAAAAACTTTCTTGTGTCATTTACTTTACAAACATTTAAATATCCGCACTTTTAATTGCTTATATCTGGCGATAAATTTGCTATCCATCGATAATCTATAAGTACTAAATCAAGTCTAAAAACTTGCTTAAACAAACTTAAGGGTGTTAAGTCTTCCTGAAAACAAAACCATGGTGAGTCAAATTATAGCCAACAATTGTGAGTTACTCTACTAACGTACTCAATTTGAGTCTGTTAAGAGATTGACTCTCTTGAGTGACTAATTCGATTTGTCCATCAAGGACACAGTTGTGTAGAACTCAGTAGATTTAAAAGGCCTAAATCGAAAATTTGGTAAGGTTTATTCAACCCCCTTCTAAACCTTACACTTACACCCCTTGGGACCTACAAGTGGTATCGGAGCGGTTGGTTCATTGAACCCTCCGCACCAGTTCTTGAACTAGATCTCCAAACTTTTCAAAAGTCCGCTTTAGTACTTAAACTTTCAAAACTCTTTTCTATCATTAAAAGTTATCATCATGGAAGCAAATCTAACACGCATTCCTATGTTCACTATTGAAGAATTTGATGATTGGAAAATTCGTATGCAGGCTCATCTATCAAAGATTACATGATGAGATGTGGATAGTGATAGAAGATGGGCCTCTGCAAATATTAAAGGTGAACACAAATTGCATGCGAAGAGTTGCGGTGAAGGGGAAGAAGATCGAAGATCGGACGGTCATGGTTGAAAAACCAAGAACCGAGTGGACAAATGATGACAGAAAAAGATACAACCTGGACAATATAGCCAAGGATATTCTCTACAAAACCTTGGACAAAGCCATGTTCAACAAGGTGAAATCTTGCAAAACGGCTAAGGAAATGGGACAAACCGACATTGATTTGTGAAGGCTCGAGCAAATCAAAGAAAACAAACTTTCGGTGGTCATACAAAAATTTGAGAACTTTAAAATGATCTCGGAGAAAACCTGGATCAATGGATGCTCGATTTACGAAATCACAAATGAGCTATCTACACTTGGAAAGGAATATACACGAGAAGGAAATGTGTATGAAGATCCCTGAAAAGTCTTCCGGTGAATGGGAGATGAAGGTCATGGCAACCGAGACATTCCATGGACCTATCAAAGACATCCAACCATGAGTTATTCTCGGACCTCAAAGCCTATGAGTTTGGAGAAGGAAAGACCAGGAAGAGACAAAATGTACCCAAAAATTTGCTCTAGTTGTCAAAGATGGAAGGAGAGCCGAGGTCAAAGAGGCAATTGACCCGTAAGAAATAGTCCTAATGGTTAAAAGATTTAACAAGTTCTTTAACAAGAACTACAAGAGAGGAAAGGGTGAATCCTCCGAAGACACTCGGCTCCTCCAAATCAAGGGATGATAGGCCAACCAAGAGGACAGATCATCAACAAGTTGAGTATCAAAGGGCCGATAACTCAAGAATAGAAAGAGCCGAGCAAAAGGTGAATATCTATGTTGGAATTGCGCACAACCAGGTCACTACGCCATTGGATTGCTCATATCCCGTAGTCAACAAGTACGAGTAAACGAAGAAGAAAGAAAGGTCTTGAGAAAGAAGACAAGAGAAGAAAAAGGCAATGATGGCCGCAGAGATCACGAGATGACCAAGTCAAGAGAGACGGTGACTCAGAGAGCGGTGAAGCCGACTACTCAAGTGACTCGAAGAAGAAGCCTTGATCCGCTTAATGGCCAAAGAACAAGATCAAGAAGATGAGGTACAATCTAACTCAACAAGCTCGGACACTAGTGATAGTGATCATGACACACACACTTCATCACCCATCGATCTTTATGATTCATTAGGCAAAATGATGAAAGATTTTGAGCACATTAAAACCTCACACACACTATTGAATGAGGAAAACAGCCTACTCAAAAGTCAAAACTCAAAGTCGACTAAGGAGCCGAGTACTCTAAGTCAAATAGCCGATGAGAATAAGAGTTTAAAGGTGAAAATGCTAAATTAATAAAGAAATTTGCTGCTATAGAAAAGAGGGAGAATGACCTCAAAAATGTTATTGCCTCATTCACTAAGGCATCTAAATCATTGGATGATCTTATCATGAGTCAAAGAGAATGTGGAGACAAGACAGCTTAGATTTAATTCCTTTGTGCCATGTCAAACCTCAAGAGTAATTTTGGAAAAAGGATCTTCAAGTCATGAAGAGTCCGAAAAATCCAAAACTCTAAATAATGCACACACTTTCAATCCAAAGCACAATACTAAGCTTAACCGGCCTTGGTTACAAAGGAAAAGGAAAACTTGACCGATTGAGAGTCTTTGAAAGGGATAAGTGAGAAGAGATTCACCGAGTCCTCAAACAGACTCCAAACGTAAAAATACTCAGAAAGAAGAAGCAGAGCTACCTAAAACCCTTTAAAACTCATAAAAGAAATACATATGATGGGAATGGTAGAAAATATCCAAGCAAGCCGATCGAATAATGTGAACTATCGGCTAGACTTATGGAATACAAGCCCAAATGGCAAAGGCCTAGAACTCAACAAAGGCCATTCCAAAAGCATAAGAGCTTTCATCAAAGACACATATGCACCTAGGCACTACACTCAAAGACACCACAATTACCCAAGAAAGGCAATTGCTAAAAACATATGCAGGCATACAGACAAAAGAGACAATTTGTATGAACCTAGACTCCCCAAGCAATTTGCCAGGATTGATTATGATTATGGCAGCGATAGATGGCAACCTCTTGAGTCAAATCATTTGGCTATAGGTTGGTTGGATCATCTTATAATTCTAACCCCTCAGGACCCGCACAAGAATGGGTACCTAAAACTTAATTTCCTTGATTGCAGGTTCAAGGCAGTGAGTGAAAGGAACCTGGTACATGGATAGCGGTACATTCCGGACATATGACAGAAATAAGAGAAATCTGTCAAAATTCAAGGAAGTCAAAGGAGCCAAAGTCATATTTGGAGGAAATGAAGCTCCTGGTGAAATAAGAGGCATTGGATCCATCAAAAGGAATGGTTTAGAAATCACGGATGTTGCATATGTTGAAGGACTAAACTTCAATTTACTAAGCATCGATCAACTGCGACAAGGCTACAATGTTGGATTCAACATGGGAATATGCCAAATCAAAAATGTTGAATCTAATGAAGTTGTCTTTGCAAGGATGCAGGAAAAAAGAAAAATATGTATGTAGTGGATTGGTCAATCGCAACACCCAAAGACTGCTCTCTAGCAAAAAGAGCACGGTGAATCAAGTGCCGTTGTGGCACAAAAAGCCGAGTCATCCGAATTTCAAAACGATTAATAAGCTAGCAAGAAGTCACCTTGTGGAAGGACTTCCAGGACTCGAGATACAAGAAGGAGAGTATATGTGATGCATGTCGAAGGAAAACAAATCAAGTCGCGTTCCAAGAAAAGACTTGCCCATCCTCAACAAGAATATTGCACCGCTTCATATGGATCTATTTGGCCCAGTGGAACCAAAGCAAGCATAAGTGGAAAGAAATACACCTTGGTGGTAGTAGATGACTACTCAAGATATACATGGACAATATTCATGTGCAAGAAGAAAGAAACTCTACAAAAGCTACCACGGTGATGAAGAGGATACAAAATGAGAAGAGTCAAACCATTATCAAAATAAGATCGGATAGAGGAACCGAGTTTGTCAATGGAATAATAACTCAAGATCTTGTGTTGAGAATGGTATTGGTCATGAACTATCACCGCAAGGACTCCACAAACAGAATGGAGTTGAAAGAAGAAAACAGAACCCTCAAAGCGCAAAGAAGGACCATGTTAGCCGGCGGGGTTACCAAAAGGTTTTGGGTGAAGCAATCAACACGACCTGCTACACCCAAAAGGATGTATGATAAATAGGCGGTGACAAAGACTCCTATGAGATCCGGATCTGGAAGAAAACCAAATGTTGCATATTTCAGGATATTTGGATGTAAATGCTTCATCCACAATAATGGCAAAGATAACCTAAAGGCTTTTGATGCTAAAGTCGATGAGGTATCTTCTCAGATACTCACCAAAGCAAAGCCTCTGAGAATACTCAACAAAAGAACTATGGTTACAGAAGAATCCATTCATGTAGTATTCGATGAGCCAAACATAAATGGTGAAGACATTGAAGAGTCGGTGATAAGTGAAACATCCAACCTTACGTAAGAGTCCCTTTGTCAAGTCAAGCGGGGATTATCAATTCGAAAGAAGATGAAATAGTGAATCTCAAAAGCGGTGGAAAATCTGCATTTGAATGATCACGAGAGAGTCGACCACAAAGAACACAAAGTGCAAGTCGATGAATCCGGCCTAACTTACTTCAACCTGACGTAAGATGGTGAGAGACCATCCACGTAACTTGTCATTGGAGACATGAGAGAAGGTGTCAAGACAAGATCGAACTCAACAAGAAGCAATGTTCACATGCTTCATCTCGCAGATAGAGCCCAAAGATGTGTCACAAGCATTGGATGACACACATTGGATTCAAGCTATGCAAGAAGAGTGAATCAGTTTGAGAGAAATAAAGTATGGGAATTAGTACAAAGACCCATACATCAAAATGTTATTGGAACCAAATGGGTATTCGAAATAAGATGAACGAGGAAGGTTTGTGTGGTAAGAAACAAAGCAAGATGGTAGCCAAAGGATATTGCCAAGAAAAAGGAATAGATTTTGATGAAACATTTGCTCCTCGTAGCAAGATTGGAAGCTATAAGGATGTTTCTTGCCTACGCACTCACAAAAATTTCATTGTATATCAAATGGATGTAAAAGTGCATTCTGAATGGATTATTGGAAGAAGAAGTGTATGTTGAACAACCTCCAGGATTTGAGCAGAAGACTCTTGGAGACAAAGTGTACAAACTCAAGAAAGCCTGTATGGATTGAAACAGGCACCCGCAGTAGCATGGTATGATACCTGTCACAATTCCTAACTCGAAAATGGATTCACTAAAGGAAAAGTGGATAGAACACTTTTTTAATTCAAGACAAGAAGAGTATCTTTGCTTGTTCAAATATATGTGGATGACATCATTTTTGGATCCACTAACAAAGAGCTGTGTGAAAAATTCTCAAACCTCATGCAAAGTAAATTTGAAATGAGCATGATGGGAGAGCCGACATTTTTCCTTGGACTTCAAGTGAAACATTTGAAGGATGGAACCTTCATAAGTCAAACAAAATACACCGAGAGATTTAATGAAGAAATTTGGTATGGAGGAGAAGTCTTCAGTAAAAATACCAATGAACACATCGTCAAAATGGACATGGACGCAGATGGCAAGCTCAGTAGACCAAACAAGATACGAGCACTTATTGGATCATCGCTTATCTCACAGCTAGCTAGGCCGGACATCACGTTTCTTTGTAGGTGTATGTGCAAGATTTCAATCTGCTCCAAAAGAGAGCCATATGACGCAGCTAAGAGAATATTGAGATACTTAAAAGGAAACCAAGAAGTAGGGCTATGGTATCCAAAGGAAGGTGGATTCAAGCTAATTGGCTATTCGACTCGACTATATCTTTGGATGCAGAGTGGAGCAGAGAGAAAAGTACTTGAGGCACATGTCAAATGCTTGGAAACAGACTAATTTCCTGGTTTAGCAAGAAGCAAAACTCAATAGCCACTCTCTACAAATTTGAGGCGAGAATACATAGGCTGCATGGGCAAAAGCTGTTACAGCCCAAGTCCTATGGATGAGACAAAGAACAGTGAGAGATTATGAAATTGAAGAAAAAGAAATTCCAATCATGTGTGATAACACAAGTGCCATTGCAATCACTCAAAATCTCGTGTTGCACTCAAGAACAAAACATATAGATGTCGATATCTTTTCATAAGAGATCATGTTGAAAAGAAGGACATTATCTTGGAATATATCTCAACCGATAAGCAACTAGCCGACATCTTCACAAAACCATTATGTGAGTCAAGATTTGAAGAACTCAAACATGAGTTGGGGCTAATTGAGCTAAGCCGAGACACGGAAGAATCAAAGAAATCAAATGAAACAGAAAGAAGGTGAAAAAGAGTGAAAACAAAAACTAGCTCAAGAAACCAATTTTTTCGGAAAAGTCACTATACCAAGTCGGTGATATGAGTCACTAAGAGAAATGTGAGAAGCGAGTTAAATCGGCTAAGAGATGTTTGAATAACTTATGAGCAAAGTGACAAAAACGCAATCGTTTTTGACTTAGCGGGAATGTTTTAAAAGACACGTCAAAGATAATGATGATGTGTACAGACATAAAGCCGCACACCAAGCCTATGATTGGATATAAATGCTGCCGCATTAAATACGAGACATGAATCGCTCAATATGCGAAATCCAAGCCGTTGATTTCGATCACGATTCAAAACCGTCTGCGCACGCCCTTTCATAAAACTATATTTAAACCATTTTTCGTCCGCTTTCTCTCTCACACTTCTAAAAACTGTTCAATCTCTCTCTCTCTCTCTCTCAAAAAGCAAAGGCAAACACTCTCGAAACCCTATCAAGCTTCAAATCTATTTCTGAATTTTTTTTTTCTTGAAATTATTCTGAGAAATGGCACCAACATATGACTTTACCAAGTTGGGAAAACAAATCCACACCGGTTCGAATTAGTGGATTTCGACGGAATGGTGAAGCAGGGGTCCGACGACACCCTGGTGAAGAAAATCGCGGAGAAGCTAGAAACGGCAGGAATGAAACCGTTTCTAACACTGGAGTATCCCATGACCTATGTGGAGGAGGTCGCACAATTCTACGTGAATGCTGAGATTCACGACGAAGGAATCAAGTCATCTGTTCACGGAAGCGGTGACTATCACAACCAAGGATTTGGCTGAATATTGCTCACTACCAAAGCAGAGGGAGCATCCGAGATCAAAGAGGCTGATGTAAACTTGGCGATGCATGGAAAGAAATAGCCAAGTCCGATGTTGCCGACAAAATAATATTCACAAAGAAACAAGAGACTGCCAAGGAGGATTATCACAAATTGTTGGACATTGTTGCCAAGTGTATCGACATCAAATTTGGCACTTTGACCAACTGTCAAAGGCAAAATTGATTGTGATGGCTGCAATAATCGAAGAAAAGAAGATAAACTGGGGCCGAGTTTATCTACAAAGCAGACTCGCCAAAACGTGGGAAACAAGTCCTTCAAAGAAGATGGGTCATTTGGAGGATCCCTGGGATATGGCCTAGTGATTGGCCGACTATTGAGGTGAAAGAGTACCTCTTAGACATGGGAAGGCCTTCCATGTTAACAAGAGGATGTTCGAGCTAATCTCTCGGGTGCTCGAAGCGTCGTGACGCCAAGAGAGCGACACAGCTGAGGGGGAATCACCGATCCCGAAGACACACCGCCTCCTCTCCAACGAGAAGAAGAAAGCGCCCTGCGGTGCCAAAAGTCTCACGCCGCAAAGAAAGAAAACAAACATGCTCCGCCCGCAGCAGAGTCACCGCCCGCAGCAGAGTCACCGCCAAGCGGCCGTGTCACCGCCCCTGCAGTTAGCCTGGTCGAGAAGGACTCACAAATTCCTTCTCTCGATCATCAAAAGAGGAGGTCCGACAAACCTAGACGGCCAGCTCCTCGTAAACAAACACAAGCACGCCCCAACCGCCCAAGACTCGAGAGGACACTTTGTCCGGAACCGTAAATCCCTCCGGTACAAACCAAGAGACGAAGAAGACTTGTAAAGCAATCCGAACAGAGAAACCACCGAGTCGGCTACTCGCCTAGCACAAATACTGGGAGACTATTGGAGAAGTAGAGTCTCCGGATGTAATTGATGAAATGACCCAAGTCTGCTTTGAAGGTGATCAACAGAGGCAACTCAAGACATTTGTAGCTCACACAAAGTGAAACTCAAGACGAACCAAAAAGCAGAGATAGTGATGTAATGATCCTATCTCCACCTTACCCAGACATCCGAATCGTCTGCGTGAGTGGAGAAAATGGAAGTTGAGCAAGTCAAGGGAACAATTCCAACGGCCTGAATTCATAGAAGAAGAAGAGGAATCTGCTAAATTTCCTTGGATTATCTATTGTATCTCCAGCTCTAGATGAAGACAATCTGCATGAATATTCTCGCGGATCTACAAGGACAAGGAGAGAGAAAAGCAAGTCAAGAAGCCGCCAAGCACGAGAAAAGGCAAGTATTCGCTCTATCTCCACTACGTAACACTTCCATCCTCTCCTTGATGTCTTCTCCGAAAGTGACGAGGAACGAGAATGCTACGCCACGAAGAATTGCAGATGCGGCAAGCATTGCGTGAATCAAGAATCCTTCACGAGCAAAGACCGATGGAGGGACCAGGAGAGTCCTCCGAACATACCGAAATCGATCCAATGGGAGTGGTTCAAAGCAAATAGCCATCGATGTTTCGCTACCACTTCCCGGTGACTCGGAAAGAAGCGATAAAGGCGGAGATGGCGATGAAACGGGCTAGTGGGGACCCGGGGTCGAGCCAACCCCTATTGAAGGTGTGCCACCACCGCCCCCAACGGCTGAACCATCAACTCGCAACAGCCGGGAGTTTGGAGACGAGTGACCCCACTCCAAGTCACTCGGTGCTCCACCGAGGGGAAACTCCTCCACCGCAGCAAGGTCGGAGGATCTTTGCAGATGACTCCACAAAGAATGTAGGAGGCGAAGCAAAGAAAACTCAAACACAAGAAAAAATGAAGTTGCCATCAACGAAGCTCAGGCGATTGAGACTGTCTCACCGAGGTGCCAACACGAGCTAATGACGCGCCGATGCATCGAGGCACGGGAAGGAATGCCCCGGGAGTTAACACTGGCGATGAAAGCGCAATCCATGGGGTTGAGACTCCAATGGATGCCATCAGAAGACCCTAAGGCGGTGACATCGCCGAAAGGGAAGACCAGTGCCTCGCAGCAGAGAGACCGCCGGAGGAAATGAAGGCCCACGGGAGGTTGAGACTTCCGGGGTAACACAAACCAAGTAGAGAACATCCCTCCCGCAACCATCGATCCATCTCGAGAAGGAGATCGGCGCACTTCATGATTCCCTGGACAACCACGATGTCACCTTTCTCCGGGATCGGGAAGAGAAGTCGAGTCAACTCCCATGACAAATCCAAAAGACTCACCAGTGCGGATGTTCCAGGCACGAGCAAGTCGATCCCAAGACTACTCGTCGGACCTTTAATTTTGATGATGAGCCACCAATGGAAATCTCATCATCGTCCGATGACGCCCGATAAGGCCGAGGACCGATCTACTCAAAAGGAGAAATCACCGAGACCAACGGAAGTGTTAAGATATTGAGGCTCGCCAGAAGCCGAGTCATCGCACCACAAAACCCACCAACCGTGAGACCATCGCTCCGGCTCCTCAAGCTACTGGATCTATTCCCGTAAGAACTTCACGTCCACCGCTTATCATCGAACAAATCCCGGATGGCGGTGATGAATCCTTTGTGGAATCTTTCCCATTCTCCTTTGGAGATACGAGAACTCCACGAAGAGTCGGAAAATGAGCAAGCACGCTACCACGACCAGCTCTGTTTTTCACTCAGGCACCATTGTTCCAAACTTGATTTCGATTTCGACAGATGGCCATCACCGCAATGAAGAATCACCAAGTGACGAGAAGTGTTCAAGGCACTCTTTTTGTCAAGTTGAAAAGATGGAGAGGCATCGGCCTCCTTGGATATGCGCCTGGACAACAGAGATGCCAACCTTACGGTGACTTGAGAGGCATCACAATCGGGATAAGGAATGGTGGCAACAAAGCAAAGAATCAATGCGTGTGGAACAGGTGAGATACTTCGACAATTATTCAACAAGTCTTTGGTGTGGAGAGTGAAAATGTTGACGCGAAAAACGGTCTGCTGGGAACACATTGAACATATGCACGAAGCTCACACCACCGAGATCAAGTCGCTGCGTGAGCGTAATGCAAATGATATACAGCGTTTGGAAGAACACATGACAAGAAAATTCAGCCTTCTCATGGCCGAGATGAAGCCGATTTGTGAGAATCCAACGCTACTTGGCTCAATTCGTGCAAAGATACAACGCAGACTTGAAGCAAAATTCAACCATCGAAGACTCGACTTCATGCTTGCCAAAGAAAGATGTTCCCTCGGGGTTCCTCTATCCTTTGATGATGCCAAAAAGGGGAAGAGGAATACCTTAAAGCAAAGAAAATCAAGCCGAGAAGAAAGGAGCAATGATAAGGAACAAATGAGAAGGGAAAATCGGTGAGGAAATTTGGAAATCAAGAAAGGAAAATCTGCCGAGGGGGAAGGATCAAAGAATATGACCTTGATGATTGCACAAACCCCAACAGGTCCTCACTGGTGACATTATAAGCGACAAACTCCCCGTGACTCTGCCACTCCAACACTCTGTATTGTATCCGAGAAGAGAAAAGAAATTGAAGCAGGGATGAAGGAGGTGGAAGGAAGAATGGATGCCAGGGTGATGAACATTTTGAAAGAACACGGAGGCATTCCGGTTAGACAGAGACACGTATGCCATTTCGGATGTCGGGACAGAGCAAGATCGATTGGATTTAATTCAAAACGCTCGAATCAAGGTTATTTTGCAAATTTGTCCTTGGCTCAAGCTTGGGATCTCAGACGGGAAAAGGGTCTCACACTATGTGAAGAAGCGATAGGCAGCAGACAACCTAGCGTGATACTCTGCCGGTCACTCCGCCGGGCACTGTTGGAAAGAAGAAGGCCCCAAAGGCAAATATACGCCAGAGAGGTAGAGGAAGAAGCGGCAGTGGAGGAAGAAGCTTGGACTCCAGGCCTCCGCCAAGAATATTGAATACGTAGATCCGGGAAAGAAAGGAGGGATCTGGGGGCTTGACCATGTGGCGAACTTGCAAGTGGCCAAAACCAACGCCGAGTATGCAAGAAGGATAGAAGAAGAAAACAAGAGACAAACTCGGCTATGGCGGAGAGAGACAGAAAGAATAAGGAGAGATGAAGCTGCCAGGAAGGCATATGAGAAGAAAAAGAAGGCGGTGATGACGAGAAGAAGAGAAGAAAGAGAAGAAGATCTTCGATCAAGATGAAAGAAGGAGACAAATGAAGGAGATGAAGTGTTTGTGTCCAACCCTTCGTGTATTTTATATGTAAATACATACAATGTAAGTCTTACGTAATAATGCCATAATTTTTTTGAGACAATTACATACTCGATACACCTTGTAAACATTGTGTTAAGTACAAGAATGATATGATCAATAAAAAGATTGATTATGCGCATACATTCTATGTCAATACACTATCTCGTATGTATCTTTGTTATTTGCATCTTTGTATGATTTAAGTTTTGGCATCATCAAAAAGGGGGAAATTGTTAGGAATTTTATTGTTTAGATTTTGATGAGTGCCATGTAAAACTTAGAATAGAAAGTTAGCTCCCAATTCTTGCTTTGAAATGTATTGTAACAATTAGAGCCGCCAAGCCGAGTTAAGTCGCCTACGCTCCAACTTGCAAGAAGACAATCGAAGGCTTGAAGGAAAACTCGTGTGAGACAGTGAGTACAACAAAGAAGAGCAGACAGAACTCGATCAAGAAGCGGTGAGATGCGGTGAGTGGAACATCCAGTCAAGTCAACTCAAGAGAAGACAAGTCTCAAGTCAAGTGATGAAGAGTCATCCAATGATTGGAAGTCGACTCTAAGTCACCTCGGGAAAGCGAGGAAATGCAATCAAGTCGAGATAATCGAAAAAGGACCGTTACGTACGTAAATCAAGAGATTTACTTAAACAAGTAATATCTTCATACTACCTTTCTTGGAGTGCTCATCCCTTAAGCGTGCAAAGAAATGAACCAATGGGAAGCACTACACCGTGTCGAACTCGAAAAGGTGATAAAACATTTCATACGAGGAAATGGCAATTCCAAGAAGTGCAAACCAACGATCGCAAAGTGATTTTCAAAAATGAGCCTATCTCTTCAACGGGCAAATTTTTGAAAGTTCACTATAAAAGGCCGAGGAGTTTGATTGAGAAGGATGATGCGTGGATGACACACACGTGAGATATACAAGCTTATCAAAATTGAAATATTCTCAATCCTCAAGCCTACATCTCAAGAACATCAATCCAACACTTACCCGTGAAGGAAAGAGAACTTCAATCAGTTGAAGAGGAAACTACCGAAAAGGGGTCTACACTCCAAGAAGGATTGTAGAAAGGTTCAAGGTCTGAACCAAGTCTTAAGCGTTTGGAGGGCTTCGTGATCAAATCCAAAGTGCTTGAGCAAGTGAGTCGTAGTAGCAAGGTGCCGCCTGTGAAGAAGCCGAGTCGCACGAGAAGCTTGGTGAGTGATCAAGGCGTCTGCATCGAGTCCCAAAGGATCAAGTCATTTACGTTGTGATCAAGACTTGTATCCGGATTACCACTTTGTAAACCGATCATTACTTAGTGGATTCCTCCAGGAGTTGGAGAAGAGAGGAGTAGAAGAATTACCCCATCTTCGAACCTCTATAAAAACTTTATGTGTCATTTACTTTACAAAGATTTAAATATCCTGCACTTTTAATTGCTTATATCTCACGATAAATTTGCTATCCATCCGATAATCTATAAGTACTAAATCAAGTTAAAAACTTGCTTAAACAAACTTAAGGGTGTTAAGTCTTCCGCTGAAAACAAAACCACGGTGAGTCAAATTATAGCCAACAAAGTGAGTTATTTCTACTAATGTACTCAAATTGAGTCTCATTAAGAGATTGACTCTCTTGAGTGACTAATTCGATTGTCCATCAAGGACACAAATTGTGTAGAACTCAGAGATTTAAAAGTGCCTAAATCGAAAATTTGGTAAGGTTTATTCAACCCCCTTCTAAACCTTACACTTACACCCCTTGGGACCTACATCAAGTACTTCATACCACTTATCAAACAATGCTTTAGAGTATTTTTACCATCAAATACTCCATCAAAAATCATGATCATCCACAAGTCATTATCAACTTGCAATATTAACCCTTTTAAGAAAAACAAGCAAATATCATTAGTACAAATGAGTTTTACAAAGATTCATCAAAATACAAAACATCATTAATGAAAATGCTAGAAAGTGAAGGGGGTGGGGTAACATCATTCCTCATCCGAGGAGAAGCAAGATCCGGGAATAAAGTCCTTGATGAATTTCTTTAACTTGCCGATAGACTTTTGCATTTTAGAGGTCTTTTGCTCCAAAGCCTCATACCTCGTCTCATGAAAAGCCCTCATCTCATCAAATTCGGCTTGAGTATACCTCCTAGGCGGTTGAGCACCGGTATTACCCTCCGGATTGCTCGGTTCGCCTTCTTCCACCAATCTTGCGGCCCCGGCGTCATCAAAGATGTCATTAGGATCGGGGGACTCTTGACCTCTTCCTCTCGCCATTTTGGTAGGTCGGATGTCCATATTCTTGCGCATCGTGACTATTTGGGAGATATTATCAATGTCAAAGTCATTTTGAAAAACTTCCGAGTTAAACTCCGACGAAGGAAGTCCCGATTGAATAAGAAGTTTACAAATCCAATTTCCCATAACCAACTTCTTATTACCTCGAGTAATGGACTCGATTAGACATTGAATAAGTATGGCACCAAAGTTAAGTGGTTCCTCCTAGCAATCTTATAAGTCAAAAAAGTAATCCATATTGCTAGGCATCTTCCCGACTTACCACAAATGCAATATGCGACAATGACCGATAAAATGCGATGCTCAAGTGTCATTGCCAACAAAGAATACTTAGGCCATACTCCCAAACACGTCTTGACTTCTTTCATCGATACCCCCAACATTTCATCATTCCAAGTCCCACAAGAGAAATAATCCCAACCACCTTCTCTAACATGTAAAAGCCGGCAAATATCATTGGGAGTCCATCTAAAATGACGACCCTTTATAAGTGAATTAACGGCAATCGGCTTTCTTTCATTATCATATTGCACCCACATATTAGCATAAAAGTGTTGGATAATATCATCATCATACAACACATAAGCATGCTCCCATAAATACATCCAACCTTGCTCCTCAAAAATCCTCTAATCGTAGGATACTCATTCGTAAATGAACTAAAACGACACATTTTAGTCCGAGCAATAGATTTACCTTTCATCCCCGAATCCTCATAGTACCATTCATATACTTATTGATGAAATTAATAGCATTGCGGGAATTAGAGCTTGAGTAACAAAAGATTTTTACCTTTCGCCCAACGGCAATTTTCGAGCGAAATTGTTCGCATGAGCTCGGTGATTTGGGCCCGAGAGAGAATGGGATTTTGAACATCATCACCTTCTTGAGCCACATTTCTTTGAGCGGCTCGAATATCCCTTTGTTCGGCTTCGTCTCGCCGATTTCTCAAGTACCCTCTCTCCGCCCTTTCTTCTCTTAGAAGTGGGATTTTGATCGGTGGAATTTCTTGGAGGAGCCATATATGAAAGATTCTTGAGAAAATAAGAAGATTAGCAACAAGAATCGTGAAAAATGATGAAGAATTGAAGATTTTAAAGAAAGGGGGTGTAATACGCTGATAAGGGTTTGGGGGGGATTTTTCTTCTTCTGTTGCGAAATGAAGAACAGAATGTTATAAGCTGAAAAATAACCCTGGGCGACCGGTCGAGGTGGGGTGCGACCGGTCGAGGTGCAGGGCGACCGGTCGCCCCTGCTATGACCGTCCCAGGTGATTTTTCTTTCTCCCAGATTTTTCCAAAATTCGATTTTCCACCCCAAAAGTTTTAAAACTTTGCAAAAATATAATTTTGGACTATGTCCAACAAATAAGGGTTTTGGGAAAAACATATAAATGATAAAATCGAGACTAAACACGTAGTGCCTTTTAAAAAAAATTTGCAAGTTCAATTTGGGGCACTTAAGGGGTCAAAATGAAATATCTTGAAAGATATGTGCATAATATCGAGTTTAAAGAAAAATACGAGTAGACATACCTCGATGGTTTAAGAAACTTGATGACGTAATGAGTATGAAATATGTATCCTACACAATTCTTAGACAACATATGCATAGAAAATACAAGTGTAGGCAAGTAATATGAGATATCAAAAGAGCTTATGCTATAAGATTTCATAAGAGATAATAAGCCACATAAGTCTAATGAAAAGCTCAAGAGTTTTAAAAAAAAACATGCAAGGTCTCTTTTAAAAATATTGAAACTCATAAATATATAAGAGACCAAAAAATAAATACTTGAAAAATCATTTTGCAATTAAGACACAAATAAAAGCATGCATAACAAAATAAAATGCATATTTAAATAGGGAGATACGGGTTACCAATTACGCCATTTCCATGGGTTGTGCCTTTCCCATTCTTGATGATATCTTCCCCTTGAGAAGTCACTTTGTTGATGATGACTTCTTTGGTTACTCCATTTCAAGGTTGGTTACCTTCCCATTGTTGATGGTCTCTTCTTCTTTGAAAATCATCTTGTTGATGATGTCTTTGCCATTTCAAGGATTGTGTTCTTCCCATTTTTGATTATATCCTCTTCTTGAAATTGGCTTTGTTTAAAATAGTTTCTCCTTCTTTGATCAAATGAAACGGTCATTTGATGTCTTCGTATGTATAACTTTTCTTCGATCATTATTTCACGGTACCTAATATGACATTTTTTTGTGGTACCCTCATGTGTTTGGGTCCTTTAGGATTAGCTTTGAGACTTTTAGGTCTCCAACAATAATTAGAGCTATTTCTAGCCCGACAAGTATTTACCGTATGACCCTTTTTACCGCAATAAAAGCATGTAATAATTCTAGGAGCATAATGACCAACGTCTTAGAGACTTGATTCTTTTTCATGTGATTGACACCCTTAGGCTTATGATCAAGTTCTAGTTTAGAATTATCACAACAATCAATAATATTGGTCATTCTATCTAAGACTCAAGTTGGATTTAGATAAATCATTTTTCAAGCAATTTATATCCTCAACAAGAGTACTATTTTCTTTCTCAAGGTTTCTAACCTTGTCAAGAGTGGTGGTGTGAGCACATGATAGTGATTCATAGGAAGTAAACAAACTATCCTTATCATTTTTCAAAATATTGAATTCCTTTTTCAAATTTTTGTATTTAACAAGTAAGCTTTGGAATTCATTTTGAAGTTCATCATAATCATTTTGTAAATCACTATAATCATTTTGAATATCATAAGAAGTAGAGGGCTTAAGACATACCTCATTTTCTTCATTGATGCCCATAAAACAATATTCAATTTCTTCATAATTGGAAGTTGTAGGAGGCTTATTCCTTAGATTTGAGCTTGTATGATCTTGAGAAGTAGATGCTTTTGTTTGACTTCTTTCATTTGCAAATACTCCATAGATGGCTTCTAATTTTTGCCATACTTCATGTGCCGATCGAATACCTACAATATGATCAAATTCCAAAGTGGTAAGTGAACAATGTAAGATATTAAGAGCTTTACCATTTAAGGAGATGATTCTCTTCTCTTCATCATTGAACTCTTTGAAGCCTTTAGAGGTGTGTGGTGTATTCTTCTTCGGAGTGGATTCTCCATTGATGACGGTGTTCCAAATATCGAACCCGCAACTTTGTAAATAGCATTCCATTCTTTCTTTCCAAACTATAAAATTTTTGGAATTAAACCGAGGTGGCTTGGTGGTGGAGGTGCGGAAAGATGAGCTTCGTTCAGTAGCCGACGATCGTTTCTCTTCACTCGCGATGTGAAACGAGCTTGCCAAAGAGTTTGGCTCGATACCACTTGTAAGTCCAAGCGCTACGATAATCTAGAGGGGGTGAATAGATTATCTCCATCTTTTCGATTTCGCCCTCTCTTTTAAACCGAATGCTCAAACAAAATAATGAAGGTGCGGAATGTAAACAACACACGACGATTTAAAGAGGTTCAACCCACCTAGGGCCTAATCCTCTACCACCCCAAAGATATCCGGGATGGATTTCGAAAAGAAAAAGAATTTTATTAATAACCACAATTAATACAAATTCAACTTACAACACCTTGAAGAGCACCACACTCTTCTTCAACACCACCTTTGAGATTACCACAATCTCTTCTTGAAGATTACCACAATCTTCAAACGGCACCTTGTGAAGATTACCACAATCTTCACCTTGAAGAGCACCACACTCTTTAACACCTCAACAAGAAGATTACCACAATCTTCTTACACCTAACACCTAGTTCACCCAAGTGTGTTCTTACCACAAGAACACTCACAAGGATATCTTGTGTTTGAATGACGACCACAAATTCAAGATTACAACTCGATAATTGATAAAACAATAGAGTGCAAGTGTAATCAAGAATAGCCTAGACCTCAAAGATGTGAAAGTGATAAGCTAGGCAATTTTACAACAAGAATAATAAATATGAAAGACCAAGTGTTTGCTTGAAGTGTATCTTGTTGTATTGTATCTCAATTGTTGTATTGGTTGCTCCAAAACTTCCTCTATTTATAGGAGATGATTGATCAAGCATAGGCTCCTCTTGGGGATTGAAAATCTACAGAAAAATACAATTAAAATCAAGAATATAGCTGTTAGAAATCAATCCCACAATTTAAGGAAATGTGTCTGCTGTCAAACGGTCATATTTTTGCTGTCAATACACAGGGCGACCGGTCGCACAGAAATAGACGTTGGAAAAATACACAGCAAAATAACACAGGGCGACCGGTCGACGTCTACCTCGACCGGTCGACCATCACCCCAACCGGTCCCCCTCATGGATTTTGCAAGGATAAAAGGTTCTGTTTCGAAACACACTTGCAGGTACCGGTCGACCCCTGGGCGACCGGTCGACCGGACCGGTCGACGCCCAGGGCGACCGGTCGACCTGCTTGTTTTTCTTTCCGTCTCATTTTCTGTTTCTAAAAACATCTTCGTATGGGTTGCCCCCTATAGGCGGCCAGGTCGACCACGAGACAGAAATATTGTCCAATTTGTGTCGAAAATAAAACTCAAGAAATACTCCGAAAATTTAGTAAAAACATTTTAAACCGATCGGAAGTATTAGGACAACATTTAGGAACATCGTTTGAGAGTGAAAACCCAATAACGTAAAATCATTAAAAGCGTTGTCCAATTTAGACGAAAATAAACTTTGAGAAAATACTCCGGAAAATATTAAAATCATTTAGGAGTATTTGGACAACCTTTAAAAACATTGTTTTGGTGATAAAATAAAATCATCAAAATTAAGATAAAAACATGTATCAAACAGGTGTGGTGTTGGGCGGCATCGGATCTCCAGAGGGAGAGGCTGATTTGTTCATTTCTTGTTTTGATTTTCTTCCTTTTCTTTTGTCTTTTCTTTTAGATTGTTTGGTGTTTTAGGAGGTTTGTAGTTTTTGTTTCTATTTTTGTATTTTCCTTTGTTTTTCCGGTTGAAGGGCGCAACTCGTAGACGAGTTAGTGGAAGCTGGCTTGTAGTTGGTAGTGGTTGCTCGTGCCCGAGGTTTAGTTTGTGTGTTGTGCGACATTCATGCTGGGTTTTAGTATTTTGCAATATCCATTAAGGAGTGTTGAAGTCTCCTAGTGTGAGAGTGTTCTTAGTTTTGGTTGATGAGTTTTTGTTTGTGAATTGGATCTGAATTGGTCTTGTTAATTCCCCGCTTGACTTATCTTTAGTTAAGTCGACCCATAGCTAGTTGGCTGCGTTTATAGTTGTAATTCCTATTTTTGAGTTGTTCTAATAAAAAACTATCGTTCGAAAAAAAATATACAAGTCAAATTGGGAGCAAAATTTAAAATTTAAGGTAGCAATTGCTTACCAAAAAATTTAATTTTCGTTTCGCTAGATAATTTTTTTTTAATCCCAAAATGTGAATAATTATGAAAATTTTAGAAAATACACGATTCATTCACTTTCATTTTTTTCTCCAACCAATCACTTCTATCATTTTTCAAAAAATCCATCAAATCACCAATCATTATTACACATCCTCCCACAAATTACACTATTCACTCACTCACAAATTTCTAACTATCAATCATATCCAATCATCATTTTACTCTTTTTTTTTATATCAAATCGACTTTCATCATTACTTTTTCATCTCATATCCAATCACAATTTCAAAATTCATCTTTTTTCTTCCAAAAATTTTCTTACCACTATTCTCTAACAAAATGAAAATTTTCAAAATAAAAGCATATCCAATCGCTACCCACTTAGGTACCCACTTATTGATCTATTTTACATGCTCTTCTGCTATGTATGATTTTTTTTTGCTACCCACTTAGGTACTAATCCAACCATTTCTAATAGGGGTGATAAATCGTGTAATCTTGTCGTGCTTCGTATTAACATGATAACAACATGACATAATAAACTCAAACACGAATACAACATGATAAGGGATTGTGCTTATATGAACACTATAGAGATTATATAGTTTAAGTTATTAGTTTGTTGCTAGCTATTTTTTAGTTAGTTGCTACTTTGACATTATTAGTTGCATTTTCTTATTCACATTTTCTTTGTGCGGGCTTCTGTATAAAAGCCCACTCCTTCACATTTTTTTAGGGGAAAGTAAGCTTTTAAATCAAGGAGTCATCTCCAAAGAAACAAGGTCTACCAATGAATCGGGGATATCTCCGACTATTGGTTCCGTACTAGAAAAAAAAAGCTAAACGAGCTGAATGGTGGGCTAACATATTGCCCGAACGTCTAACAAAACTAGGGAAAACAAAATCGAAACTAGGGGAAATATTTTGAATATCAGCTGCAATATTTTCGAGGTACGTGAGATCATCCATATGTTTTGTCAATCTGCGATATAGCGTGAGGTTGTCCGTCTCCACTATCACGCTGCGAAGTTCTAGATTACGAGCGAGTGTTAAGCCTTCCCGGAATGCAAGTGCTTCTGCCACCTCTACGTCGTATTCCGTTGACCAAAACTGGGTAAGGGTCTTTATCACTTGGCCTCTCCAGTCTTGGATCACCACTCCTATCCATGTACCATCGTGTTCTTGAATAGACGCATCAACATTGATTTTAATTGTACCTTGCGTGGGGGGTATCCATTCTTCATTCAATTGTGCATGTTCATGCATGGGGTGATGGATTCGGGCCTGCATGTGTTCCTCCAACCTAGATGATGTCAATCTGAGGTAATGTTAATGGTCTTCTGATTTTCCATTAAAAGTGAAGTTGTTACGCGCACTCCATAATAAGAGTGCGAACAACCCCTGACTGTCATCGTCTCCCTACTGTCGGACCCTCTCCAACCAATCTCCAATGCTCCCTCTATTTTCAGCGTCCTGGAAGGTAAACCTAAGCGGAGAAACAACCCAGAAAAATTCCATCCACCTACAATCACGTAGTGCATGTTCCATGGTTTCTTTTTCAAGTCTGCACCTGCTACATAATGGACAGATATCCACCCCTTTTTGATAAGCTTCATTTTTGTAGGTAATATGCCATGTGCACACTTCCATATAAAGACTTTCACCTTCGCTGGTACATTTAGAGCCCATATCCATTTCCAAATACTCCCCTTCATCCCCGATGTGGACTTCGCATGGTTATCACATTCTGTCATCCCTTTTGCGATTTTATATCCCGATTTTACCTAGTATTTTCCATCCTTTGTGAAGTGCCACATTATTCTGTCTATCCGTTTCGAACCACAGATTGGTATTGTGAGAATAGAACGAGCTTCCAACAGGTTAAAAAATTGATTAATCAACGGCTCATTCCATCTAGCTCCGCTCGCTGTGAGTAAATCCCTTACCACATGTTCTTTGGTCCCCTCAGCAGGCCTTGAATTAGTTTGAAATGGCGGCTGGTCCGGCAGCCAGGGGTCATGCCACACACGAATACGCTCACCATCCCCCACGTTCCATCTAATACCTCCGTGTAGTACTTTCCGTCCTGTTACAATGCTTCTCCATGTAAATGATGGATTATGGCCACTCGTAGCAGTTAGGAACGAACCACGCGGAAAGTATCGACCCTTTAAAGTTTTGGAAAGAAGGGAGCTCTCGTCTTGGATAAGCCTCCATCCCTGCTTTGCTAACATAGCTTCATTAAAGCACTTCAAATACCGGAAATCAATTCCACCTTTGATTTGTGAGCGGCAAAGAATATCCCACGCTCTCCAGTGTATTCTGTGCTCCTCGTTCTGTTGACCCCACCAAAAATTTCTTATGATGGAATTTATTTGGCTGCATATGGTCGAAGGAAGCATGAAACAACTCATAAAATAAGTTGGAATGGCCTGAGTTACTGCTTGAATAAGCACCATCTTCCCCGCCGCTGATAATGATCGTCCCTTCCAGTCCTTTAATTTTTTTGTTTATTCGGTCAACCAATCGGGCGATTATTTTTTTGATCCTCCTACTACCGCTAGAATCCCCAAATAAATTGCACGTTTTTCAACTAGCTCCACACCCAATCTCACCGCCAATTTGCGTCTTTTGTCTGAGTTCACCCCTTTGCTAAAATATATTTCCGATTTTTCTAAGCTTATCTTTTGTCCCGACGCTTTCTCATAATCTTGCAAAAGTTCCTTGGTGAAATCAATTTCTCTGTCATTTGCCCGACCAAAAATGATGTTGTCATCTGCGAAAAAAAGATTGGATATTTCCGGTGCTCCACGGCATATTCTGACTCCATGGAGGTCCCCCCCCAAATGTTGCCTTTCTTATAAGCGCGAAGAAAGCCTCTTCACAAAAAAGAAATAAATACAGCGAGAGTGGGTCTCCTTGACGGAGCCCACACGAGGGGTGGAAGGGATTTCCCGGAGTACCATTTACCAGAATAGAAAAAGATACAAAAGACACGCATTTCATAATAACGGACATAAACGAGGGCGGGTTCCAAGTTTTAACATAACTCGATTTAGAAAAGACCACTCCACCCTATCGTAAGCCTTTGACATATCTGATTTGAACGCAAAAAAGCCTTTTTTCTAGCCGTATTATGACGCATAGAGTGAAAAATTTCGAAGACCAAGAGGGTGTTATCCGTAATAAGACGTCCCGGAGACAAAAGCAGATGTGTGTGGTGTATGAGGTTAGGAGAACGATTTTTAGTCTATTAGCTAAAGTCTTTGTAACCAATTTAAAAATTACATTGCATAGACTAATAGGCCGAAAAATCGGTTACAACCCTCATTTCTTTTTTTTTTTTTTGGAATCAAGATAATAAAAGTGCTATTCAAAGACTCGGGACTCGCAGAACCGTTAAGAATATTTAGGATAATGATGTAATGTCGGGACTAATGATCGACTGTAATTTTTGATAAAAGAGAGCGGGCATACCGCCTGGTCCATGCGCTTTTTGTGGTGCATTTATGCAAGGCCGCTTTCACTTCCTCTCGCTACAAACGGTCTTGTCGGTGTCTCATTCATTGAGTCTGTCATGTTTGGGTCCACAGCATACAAGACTTTGTCTATATCAAGTTGTCCCTCTGTAGAAAATAAGCTTTCAAAGTAGTATTTAAATGCACCTTCTATCTCATCCTCGTCTTCAATCCACGCTCCTGCCTGATGTTTAATGCAACCCACATTATTTCTGCTACGCCTTCCGTTAGCGACTCGATGAAAAAATGAGGTGTTTTGGTCCCCGTCCTTTATCCAATTCATCCGGGCTTGTTGGTGCCACATTTTTCTTGTTTTACGTGGAGTTCCCGGAGGTGTGTCTCAGTCACTGCACTTTCTTTTAGTTTGTCGTGCGATAATGATGTGTGGGTGTATTTTTGAAGTTTCTCTTCACATTCAACAATCTGCTTCTGAACGTTTCCAAAGTGTGTTTTCTCCCATAATGATAATTGAGAGCCGCATTGTTTAATTCTATCATTTATCGACTTCGTATTTCCCGTGCTCATCGTCCAGGAATCCCGCACAATTTTTTGACACGATTCGTCAAGAAGCCACATCGATTCAAATCGGAAATTTTCCGCCATTTTTTACCCTTCCCCATTCCCGTGCGTCCACTGTTTCTCCATGATATAAATATCGGGCTATGGTCAGAGGCTACCCTCGGTAGATGGTGAATATAGTATGAAGGAAACGTCGAAACCCATTCTTCATTTCCCAGATACATATCCAGTCGCTCCTGTATGTTGTGATCACCTTGTTGCCCGTTTGTCCAAGTGAAAGTAAATTCATCGTAACGCAAATCCTCCAAACGAGTGTCTCTAAGTGCTGACTGAAAGACCTCCATTTTTGCTTGATCTTTAATATGGCTCCATATTTTTCCAAACTGAAAGAGTATCTCGTTGAAATCCCCCACACATAACCATGCTAACTGATCCTATGTGTCCAGTTCTCTCATTAAGTCGCACATAAGGTGTTTACTGCCTTCGTCTGGCCATCCATAAATTCCGATAAAATGCCACAGCCTGTTTTCTTCCCTTACAATCCCACTGATATGGTGCATGGATTCTGATTCTAGTTCAAGTTCGTACGTGCTTTTTCACATGAGGCATAAACCACCATGTCTGCCTCCATTACTCACATCACAATTTACCACATGAACGTTCTCATACGCAAATGTTTTCGTAATTTCTTGTATTTCATTGCTACCAAGTTTGTTCTCCATGAGGAAAACAAACACGGGATCTTTTTCATGGATATAGCGTTTAAGCACTGGAACTATTAGTGGGTTCCCAAGCCCCCGACAGTTCAAACTAAAGCAACTCATTGTTCTCGGCGGGAATGCGTCTTTGCAGTCGCCGCCGTTAAAGTGAACTTGCAGAGTACATCATAAAACACACGGTTGATCCTACTCCTGAGAATTAGCTTTCTATCATGGAGTTTGAGTTTCTTTACATGGTATCTAGAGCGCACAGTTGATCCTACTCCACGATGCTGAAACAAACTAGGCGTCTGTATTGGAATGTGCTGGTCGGTGAAGGAAGGAATCAACGTAATGATCCACTATTTGATACTCGCAATTTTGCAAATTAGATTACCATTCGTGATGGTGATCTATATCAGCTGCATAACTCCGATCATCCTAGAAGATTCTAGTCTCCAATCCGCTCACAGGTAATAATTACCTTTCCTGGAGTCGTGCAATGATTTTAGCGCTTGGAGCGAAAAATAAATTAGGATTTATTAATGGTAAAATTGTTGCTCCTGACAAAAAATCACCTAAGTATGAGTTATGGAAACGTGTGGATTATATGGTTACAACTTGGATCATGAATTCGTTATGCAAGGATATCGTTGGTTCTTTTTGTATGCTAAGACAACTCGTGATCTATGGGAGGATATTGATCAACGACTCGGAAAGAGTAATAGACCACAAATCTATTAGTTGCAGAAGGATATTGCAACTATTTCTCAAGGAAATGCTTTTGTAGCTGTATACTTTATGAAATTGAAGAAATTATGGGATGAATATAGTGCTCTAGTGCCTGTGCCTAGTTGCAAATGTGATGGATCTAAGTGTGATGTAAACAGAGCTTTTAATGACCTGGACACAAACACTATGTTGATGTAGTTTTTAATAGGATTGAATGAGTCTTTTGACAGTGTACAGAGCCAAGTATTACTTATGGATCCATTACCTTATGTAAATAAAGCATATTCTCTGTTTCAGAGGGTTGAGAGACAGAGAGATGTCCAAGTCAGCATAACAGATAGTGGAGATGGGGTGGCTCTGTATACTCGGATTTCTAAGGGACCTTACAGAGGTAGATCTGCATATTCAAATGGAAACAACGGGAATGCACATAGAGGGAAAGAGAACTTACGAAGAACTAAAGAAGAGAAGGCAAAATTACTTTGTTATCATTGTCACTTCAATAGGCATGAGATGAAAAAATGCTTCAAACTGCATGGATATCCGGATTGGTATAAAACTTTCAAGACAGAGATCCAGATATATGGCACATATGGTTGAAACTGAAACTGAGCTTGCTAAACCAGGATTAAGGGATTCTGGGAAGGAACAATAGATGCCAGATATTGGTGCTCTTGTTCAGCAAGAGATTACTAAGTACATGGCTACCAATTCATCTCCACTGCATTTTGGTAACACAGATTTTACTCATTATGTTGAGTTCGTAGGTATGCATCATCTAGATGAACATTACCTTGCATTATACACTTTTTAGCATATGAATGTTACTTCTTGGATATTAGACACTGGTGCAAGTAGGCACATGTGCACTACTTCTTCACAAATGCATAACCTCGCCATTCTATCTACTTCTGTTGTTGTTTTCCTTCCTGATGATTCTACAAAATCTGTTACTCAATCTGGTCAAGTGACTCTTACCTCTCATTTACTTTCAGATGTCCTTTTAGTTCCCATTTTCAAGCATAACTTGTTATCAGTTGTCCAACTTACACAGACTAATAATTTGAAATGTGTGTTTTTTCCTTCTCATTATCTTTTGCAGGACCCTAAGACTGAGCAGGTGATTGCAGTAGGCAAAGCAATGGGAAGACTCTATATCTTGACTCCTTTTTCACACTGTAGTTCCTCTACTATTCCTACTTCAATTGCTTGTAATAGTGTGCTAGCTAAATGGCATATTAAACTGGGACATGCATGCCCTGGTGTTTTGGCTGATTTGCCCTTTTTAAATTCTTCTTCTGCTAATGTTGATAAACATCTTGTTCAAAGCAGTGAAGTCTGTTGCAAGGCTAAACAACACAGAATTCCATTTATTTTAAGTACATATAATGTTTCTTTCATTTTTGATCTGATTCGCATGGATTTATGGGGGCCTTACGCTGCTTCCTCTCTAACTAACACCCCTTACATTCTCACTTTGGTAGATGACTATAGTAGAGCCACTTGGATGTATTTGATGGCTCATAAATCTCAGGTTCCCATTATGTTGAGAATGTTTCTCAATTTGGTGGAAGCACAGTTTCATAAGAAAGTTAAAGTGGTTAGATATGATAATGGGACATAATTTATTAGTAGAGAATGTAACGATCTTTTCTTATCTTGTGGAATTCAACACCAAAGGAGTTGTGTGTATACTCCTCAACAAAGTGGGGTAGTTGAAAGGAAAAATAGGCATTTATTAGACGTAGCCAGATCACTTATGTTTAGGGTGGGATTCCTCATATCTTTTGGCCTTATTCCATTCTAACTGTAGCATACATCATCAGTAGACTACCAAATTCCATGATTCAATGGGCAACCCCCTATGAAAAGTTACATGGACAACCTCCAGACTATTCATATCTTAAACCATTTGGTTGTCTAGCTTATGCAACCAATCTTAGTCCACACAAGTCCAAATTTGATCAGAGAGCTCTCAAGTGTCTTTTTCTTGGTTATGAACAGGGTCAAAAGGGTTATAAATTGTATAATTTGGAGACAAAGAAAGTATTTGTCACTAGGGAGGTTAAGTTCATTGAAGATCAATTTCCCTATCTGAAAGGTTCTACTGATCATACTTCTTCTTCCTCTACTCCACTTCCTCTCATTCTATCACAGAACCCACTTATCCTCCTCCCACTGTTGTTTCTTCCTCTGCTTCTACTATACCTGTTATAAGGAGTACCAGAATCTCTTCCAAGCCTACCTGGCTTTCAGATTTTGTTACTTATAGTTCTCTTGCCTCATTGTCTCTTGCATCATCTACACTTTCTCAAGGTCCAGCTTTCTTATCCCATTGATACTTTTCCTTGCACTATTTCTCCATTGTTTGAAGAGTCTTATGTTGTTTTTCTTTCACAAGTGTCCCATATCCAAAAACCTAAAACTTATGCTCAGGCTAGTAAGTTTCCTGAATGGGTGGCAACCATGGATAAGGAGATTGCAGCTCTTGAAGAAAATAACACTTGGGAATTAACTTTCTTACCTCATGGCCATAAAGCTATAGGGTGTAAATAGGTATATAAAGTCAAGATGAAAGTTGATGGGTCAGTGGATAGATACAAAGCAAAGCTAGTTGACAAAGGGTACAATCAGGTATATGGTGTTGATTATGTGGAAAGTTTCTTTCCAGTAGCAAATTTGGTTACTGTCAGGATGTTTGTAGCTCTAGCTACTATGAGGGATTGGATTTTGTTTCAGTTAGACATTAATAATACTTTCTTGCATGGGTATTTGGATGAGACAATTTATATGCAACCTCCTAAAGGGTATTCTAAGGCACAAAATGGCCAGGTTTGCCTGCTAAAGTGCAGTTTGTATGGTTTAAAATAGGCTAGTAGGCAATGGAATGTTGAGTTTTGCACCAAGTTGGTCTCTTATGGTTTTCAGCAATCAGCTCATGATCACTGCCTTTTTAACAAAAGGGCTCCCAATCATTTCTTTGCTCTGTTGATATATGTTGATGATGTATTGGTTATAGGATATCAGTGCCTTAAATGACCTTAAGCACTACTTGGATTTTTACCATCAAAGACTTGGGGACAACAAATTATTTTTTGGGTCTTGGGATTGCTAGAGGTTAAGAGTGCACTTATCTTAATCAATGAAAATACATTCTTATTCTACTAAAAGATGTTGGTATGCTTGCTTGCAAGCCCGCTTCAACTCCTTTTCCTCTAGGCCTCAAGTTAAAGGCATCTGAAGGTATTTCCCTGTCTCTCCCAGATTGGTGGGGCGCATTTTTTATCTCAACCTCACAAGGCCTGAAATCACTTACTTAGTGCAACAACTTAGTCAGTTCATCCACAACCCTTATTCTTCTCACTGGGATGTTGTTATGCACCTCTTGCAGTATCTCAAAAGTTGTCCTTATAGGGTCCTGTTCTATCTTTCCTCCTCTGCTTCTGAGTTGTGTGCCTACAGTGATGCTGATCGGGCTTCTTGTCCTGACACTCGGATGTCCTTGACATGTTTCTGTGTTTTCCTTGGTGGTGCTCTCATCTCTTGGAAGTCCAAGAAATAAACCACTATTTCCGTTCCTCCGCAGAGCAGAGTCTGAGCTCTTAGTGCAAATCGTATGTGATCTTCTTTAGATATTTTATGTTGTTGCGCAGATCTTCATCTCTTTGTCACCACTCCTATCCCTTTGTGGTGTGACAACTAGGTTGTTCTCTATATCACTGCTAATCTTGTTTTTTCATTAGTGTACGAAGCATCTAGAGATTAATTGTCATTTGGTGCGCAATCAATTCAAGCTTGGTTTTGTTTCTCCTCAGAATATTGCCTCCAAGTTTCAGTTGGTATATGCTTTTACCATGTCTTTTGGTAACTCTCAGTTTGGTGTGCTTACTTCCAAGTTAGGACTCCAAGACTTCATGTGTCATCCCACTTGGGGGGGGGGGGGGGTTAGAGATTATATAGTTTGAGTTGTTAGTTTGTTGCTATTTTTTAGTTAGTTGCTACATTGACTTTATTAGTTGCATTTTCTTATTCAAGTTTTCTTTGGGTGGGCTTGTATATAAAAGCCCACTCTTTCACATTTTCAGTATAAACTGATAATTGATATTTTGGGAATATACACCTGAGACTTAGCTTTCTATCATGGAATTTGAGTTTTTTTACAAACACAAACACGAATTTTTTTGTGTTGACACAACACAACACAATAAGTGAAAAAAAGACTAAGTTTAAACGATACAATAATAAATAATAGCACATTAGAAGACATGACTAAGTTAGGACGACAAGGAATCTCATCTGTTAATTTTTGTTGTATTTATCGGATTGATATGAACAAGACACGACACAAAAGTTTCATTCCTTATCGCGCAGATATGATAAGGACACAAAACACAAACCCATTATTTTCAGACAAAAACTTGGGTTAGACAGTCTAACGGGTCTTTTCCATTAGACGGATTCAACCTTACCCGGGTCTTTTTGTATTTCATGTGTCGGTGGTATTTTTGTAATATTCTGGGGAGGTGGCATAGGATCTCCAGACTGGTGGTATTTTTGTAATATTAGGGGCCTTTAAAATTATTAGATTTTCCCCTGAAAAGTATTAGTAGTACATCTGAAAACTATTAGTAATCCCCTTGAACAATATTTTTAGTAGCCCTCATGAAAAATTGATTTTTGCCTCAAAGTATTTGTAATCTAACTAAAATGTATTAATTGTCCCATTCAAAAGTATTAGGCACTGCTATAATATTAGGCAACCCTAAAAAATATTAGTTTTTCCTTGAAAAATATTAGCAATCCATTGGAAAAATATTAGTAACCCATTGGGGAGCTTTTTTTAGTAATTCTCATGAAAAGTGTTGGTTTTCCCCACAAAAGTATTAGTATTCCCCCTAAAAGGTATTAATAATCTTATTGAAAAGTATTAGATTTTTCAATTAAAGGTATTTTGGTATTTATCCTGAAAAAGTATTAGTAGTCCTCCCAATAAGTATTAGTATCCCTCCTAAAAAGTATTAGCAGCGGCTAGCGGATGTTGTTATTGTGGTGTTTGTGATTGTGCGGGTCAATAAACGGATTGACCGCGGACTGGATATTTTGATCCGTCTAACGAATTGGATTCGTTAGATGGTCTGAAAGGAGAATAACCTTTATTTTCGTATTTTACTATCGTGTCATGTCAACAGTTATCACCCCTAATTTCAAACTCCATGTGAGTACATACCTCTTTGTTTTGCTTGTTCATTGAAATGGAAGAGAACCAACTAAAACAAAGTGTTAAGAATAAAACATAGGGATAATTATAAAAACACCCCTAAGGTTTGGGCTAATTACAAAAAAAGTCAGAGTTCTTTGAAAATCACAAAAAATCCCCTTGAGGTTTGATTCCGTGTTACATTTTTCCCGGTGATTTTCGGAAATATTTCAAAAAACTCCAGACATTTGCAAAAATATTACAGTTACCCCCTTAAATTTAAGACAAAACGAAACCTGAAGGGGTTTTTCGTAATTTCGAAACATGTCTAGGTTTTTTTGTAATTAACCCAAACCTCAGGGGTGTTTTTGTAATTATCCCTAAAGCATATGCAAGTGGAACTTTGGAGTTTAGTTCGGTTAAACTTCATATTGAGAAAGTATAATTCCATGTTGCATGATACAGAGAAGAAATTTATTCTCACCTTTAGAGTGTAGAATCTGAAGTCTTGGTCCCCCATTATTATTATTATATCTTGTTTGGCTCACACCACTTCTTTCACTTTCATCATGCTCATAGCTTTTGTTTCCATTTCAATTGGTAATCTTTTTCAACATCATGCTCATAGCTTTTGTTTCCATTTCAATTGGTAATCTTTTTCAAATTACATGCCTTTTGTAAAGCAAAGTAGTTAGATTGTCTTCTCAAGATAGGAACACGCGTCTTCCTTCTCTCTTGGGACAGGAAAAAAAGGTGTAAGAATAGTTTCTTGATTGTTGTTATTCATGATTTGGCCACATAAATAATCAGGCCAAAACATGGACTAACAACAATTAAGAAAATATTATCACACCTGGAGGTTAAAAAATCAGGCCAAATTCGTATTTTGTTTTTTACTTAAGATAATTTGAAAATAATTCAACAAAACTTTGGTTATACAATAAACTTCGTCACACAATTAAAACGATTAAATCGGGAACATATCGTTTGATTGTACAAACATCTCATGTTATACAAACTTCATATATAAAATGGAATATATCGATTGATTGTACAAACATCTCATGATTATACTTATACAAACTTCTATATAAAATAATACATTTCTGTAGCAAGATTTTGAAAACTTAATTATATTATATAAAACAGGAAAATAAATTAATATAGTATATTTAATTTTTGTCTTTTTATACAAGCAATTGTTTTTTAATATTACCAAAAAGAAAGAAATAAATTACAATTAACAATCTCTGCCAAGTTTTCTATCAAACCAACAAAAAATAAGTACTTTGAGCAAGAAAATCTATGGGGAAATTACATAAAGTACCCTTTTTTTATAAACATACCACAAAATATGCTCATATTATTTATGTACCTATTTTTTTTCTTTTGAATCTATTTTTTCTTTTTTTACGCTCCTGCATATATTTTTTTATTTTTACTTTTCATTTTTTTTGTTACCTGTATTGCTTTATATATTATACATGTTGTTTCAAAGTTGTTTAAATTTGTTTTTTTGTTGAAATCTATGTTGTTTCCTTGTTGTTTTGATGTTTCAAAATAATTTTATGCTGTTTTTTGTTCATGTATTATTTTGTACATTGTTTCTATTATTTCAGTATTGTTCTATAATATTTTTAATGTTTCTAATAATTTTTTTTGTTGTTTCCATATAGTGTTCAATATGTAAATACAATTTTACCTATTTTTAAGCTCTTTTTATTCATGTGATATTTTTAGTATTTTTTACGTTGTTTTTGGGTTATTTTCATACCATTTTTAATGTTGTTCCAACGTGTCTTTGTTATTTTCATGTACTTTTCGATGTTTAAAATTTTAAATACAATTTATACCTATTTTAACTCGTTTTGCTCATATGGTGTTTTCTATATTATTTCTGGTTTGTTTCTATATTCTTTCCATGTTTTTTTATGTTTTCATGCATTGGATCAAAAATTGAATTGTGTATTTTTATTCATGTTGTTTCTATAATATTTTTAATTCGTTTGTTTTAACTTGTGTTGTTTTATGTGTATATTTCTTGGTTTGTTTTATAAGATTTTGAGCATAAAATGAATTATTTAACGGGGGCAAAATTTATTTTTTCACTGAAATTTTATTGAAAAAAACATGTTTGAAACATGTTCGAAACAATCTTGAAAACAACAGCGTAAAAAAGTCCGGAAATTTTGGTGGAAGTATAAATTTGTGTAAAAAATGGGCGGAATCGTAAATTTGGGCAAAATAGTACTGCAAAGCGTAAAAGGCTGACATTATCTCCAAAAAGTGAGGCAATTATGTCAAAATCTCGAAATCTATCTGCATTAAACGTGACCAATAGATAGATGTTGATCTCTCTTGATAAGTGTGATTCGTGGTGTTACATTCCAGACCTTAACATAGATTGTCCAATAATATATTGTTGTTGTTAAAATATAATATATATTTAGTTTCCTTATTTAAGTGTAGTCCTTTTATGGTTAGGATTTTAGTTACTTTAGGGTTATGTTTTCTATTTGCCTATATAAGGCTCTCCTTTGTTTCTTTGTAATTCACTTTTGATTTTGTATAATAAGAATACAAGTACTTTATGACTTCTTTGATTTCAACATGGTATCAAGAGCCAAATTTTTAATCTTTGCCACAGCTTTCGCGCGTGAGTTCGTTTTTTCTTTCTGGCTCGTTTCTTGGTTCTAATTTTGTTTTGTTATTACTAGTTTTGGGTTCTGATTTGGTTAGTTTTTATTTGTTTTTGGGGTTACGTTTTGGCCTTTGGGGATCTTTTCTGTTCGTCATGGTTGTTCGTAAGGATGACTCTCTTCAGGCAATTAGCGTGCAATTAGATGGGAAAAACTATTCGTATTGGAGTTATGTTATGAAAAAAAATTTGCGAGGTAAATCTATGTGGGGTTATGTTACTGGAACAAAGGTTAAACCTACGAAACCTGGTTCGGGTAGTGCAGATCCCTTGGAGGCTTGGGAAGTGGATAATTCGAAGATTATTACTTGGTTCAATAATTCAGTTTCGCAATCTATAGGGGCTCAGTTAGCGAAATATGAGACTACGGAGGAAGTTTAGGACCATCTGACGCGGTTGTATACACAGTCTAACTTTGCCAAACAATATCAATTGGAGGCTGATATTCACGCTTTAAAACAGAAGGATATGAGTATTCAGGAGTTTTATTCCGCTATGTCAGATTTATGAGATCAATTGTCGCTTACTGAATATGCTGATTTGCGAGCTTTTTCGCCCTATGTTACACGTCGAGAAGAACAACGATTGGTGCAATTTTGATGGCTCTTCATTATGATTTTGAGGGGCTGCGTGGTAGTATTCTGCATCAAAGCCCATTACCTACTGTAGATTCAGTGGTCAATGAACTTTTAGCTGAAGAAATACGACTTCAGACTCACGCTGATAAGGGGATCATTTCCACATCTACTGCATCATTTTTTGCCGCACCACAAAAGCAGATTAATAATAATCCCAACCAGGTGAATTCGAGGACACCTTCTGATGAATGTGCGTTTTGCCATCAAAAGAATCATTGGAAAGCTCAGTGTCCCCTGTTATTAAATAAAGGTAAACCACAACAGTCGAGATCCCAACAGAAGAATAACCCAGTTCCAAAGAATAACGAGCTTTATGTCCTCCACAAAGAAGAACCAAAGACCATCGCCATCCCAATGGTCTCCTAGACCACCTCCGCCGGGCAAGACAGTCGTCGCACCATCATTGGATCCGTATATATTGCCTCACAGCTACATGCTATGTCTGCATCATCAAATATAGGTTTGTCTCATTCCAATTCTTCAGGTATGTCTTCACTCTTTTGGATCTTAGATTATGGAGCTTCCCATCATATGTCACCTAGTATGCCATCTTTTGTCTCTTTGTCTCCTAATCCGTCTGTGTCAATTCTAACTACTGATGGTACTCCAATGGCATTAGAAGGAATCCATTGTCACACCTTGTTTTTCCATTCCTAATGTTTGTTATGTTCCTAATCTCACCTTGAATCTGGTTTCGGTTAGTCAATTATATGCGTCTGGTTATTTAGTCTCATTTTCTTCTTCTACTTGTTCTATACAGGACCCGCAGTCTCAGAAGTTGATTGGGACAGGCCGTAAGCAAGGAGGACTTTATATTTTGGATCAACTCAAAATACCGGAAGCTACAACTTTTAGTGTGGATTTGCCAT
Organism: Rehmannia glutinosa; assembly: GCA_016081115.2. NCBI lineage: Eukaryota > Viridiplantae > Streptophyta > Magnoliopsida > Lamiales > Orobanchaceae > Rehmannia > Rehmannia glutinosa. Next base: position 489,026 of record JABTTQ020000044.1, read on the forward strand.
CTTTTCGTTTGAGTCGTTCATCTTCAGATTTTTACTTATGGCATTCTCGTTTAGGTCATGTGTCTGCTTTTCCTTTACATTTTTTAGTTTCTACTGGTGTCTTAGGAGATTTGAAATCCCATTATATTTCTGATTGTAATGGTTGCAAACTGGCAAAATTTTCTGCTTTACCTTTCAATAAAAGTGTTTATGTTTCTCGTGCACCTTTTGATCTTGTTTATTCTGATGTATGGGGACCATCCTCTGTCAACACAAAGGGTGGATCTCGATATTATGTTTTGTTTATTGATGATTATACACGTTATTGTTGGGTTTATCTTATGAAACAACGTTCTGATTTTTTCAACATCTTCTGCAACTTTCGAGCACTTGTGAAAACCCAACATTCAGCCACCATAAAGTGTTTTCGTTGTGACTTGGGTGGGGAATATTCTTCAAATGCTTTTCTTACTTTACTTGTTTCTGATGGTACGATACGACAAACATCTTGTACGGATACCCCTGAGCAAAATAGTGTTGCAGAGAGAAAACATAGACATCTTGTAGAAACTGCTAGGTCTCTTTTGTTGTCTGCTAGTGTTCATAGTTTTTTTTGGGATGAAGCAGTTCTCACTGTTACCTATTTGATTAATAGAATTCCTACTTTGCATAATTCGGGTTTGACACCTTTTGAGAAGTTGTATGGGTATGCTCCTGATTATTTGTCTTTGCGCGTATTAGGTTCCCCTTTCTTTGTCCTTCGACCTCAAGTTGAACGTACTAAGTCGACCCCGCGGTCTGCTTTATGCGTTTTTCTTGGTTATGGGAAAGGACAAAAAGGTTATCGTTGTTTTGATCCAATTAGCCAAAAATTATATGTCTCGCATCATGTAGTGTTTCTTGAACATATTCCATTCTTTTCTGTCCCAGCTGGCTCCCATAATGTATCCAGGTCCCACCTCATTCATATTGATCCTTTTCATGGTGACGAGTCCACTACTAACGGTTCTGCAGGTTCTGGTACATTGACTTCTGATTCTGATGTGACTGATTCTCTTGCTACGGATGATGTCCCATCAATTTCTCCAACTATGGCTCCTGATGTTTAAGTCCACTAAGTTACCATATTTTGTTTACTCTTGTTATTCTAGTTCATTGATTTTTTTTTTGGCCTCTCTTCATCGTATTTATGAGCCTTCATCCTATAGTGAGGCGATTCGTGATCCACTTTGGCAGGATGCTATGGCTGAGGAACTTACTGCTTTGCATTATACTCATACTTGGGACTTGGTACCTTTACCACCGGGAAAACATGCAATTGGATGTCGTTGGCTCTACAAAATCAAAACCAAATCTGATGGGTCTATTGAAAGATATAAAGCCCGACTGGTTGCTAAGGGTTATACTCAGGAGTATGGGATCGATTATGAGGAGACATTTGTGCCTGTTACAAATATGAAAACTATTCGTACCCTTCTTGCAGTCGCCTCGGTTCGTCGATGGGGTATATCTCAGATGGATGTAAAGCATGCTTTTTTGAATGGTGATCTTGTTGTGAAGTATACATGTAGCCTCCTCCTGGTGTTTCCCATCAACCGGGTGAAGTTTGTAAGCTTAAGTAAAGCTCTTTATGGCCTTAAGCAAGACTACAGAGCGTAGTATGAAAAATTTACTTGTGTTGTTACTTCTCTTGGTTTTCGACCAAGTGATCATGATTCAGCCTTGTTTGTCAAAAGTACTACGACAAGTCGTATTTTACTTGCTTTATATGTTGATGATATGATTATTACTGGTGATGATCTTGATGGTATAGAAACTTTGAAGTCTACGTTAGCTAGTTCTTTTGCTATGAAAGATTTGGGTCTGCTCCGTTATTTTCTTGGTATTGAGGTTGCCTCTTCCCCACATGGTTATATTTTGTCTCAATCAAAGTATATTGCTGATATATTTGAGCGTGCACGTATTACTGATAACAAGATTGTTGATACTCCGCTTGAGACTAATGCTCGATATTTTCCCTCCGATGGTTCTCCCTTGTCGGATCCCAGTTTATACCATAATGTTGTTGGCAGCTTGGTTTATCTCACGATTACTGTCCCGATATATTGCACATGATGTTCATGTGGTTAGTCGATTTGTTACTTCGCTTTGTCGGATCCCGTTTCTATCATATTGTTATCGCGTTTGGTTTATCTCACGCTTACTCGCCCGGATATCGCATATGTTGTTCATGTGGTTAGTCAGTTTGTTATTTCTCCTTTACTGAGTTCATTCGGGTCGTTGTTCTGCGTATTCTTAGATATCTTCGGGGAATTCAGTTTCAAAGTCTTTTACTTCCGTCTAGTTCTTCTTTGGAGCTGTGTGCATACTCTGATGCTGATTGGGCTAGTGATCCTACAGATCGAAAATCTATCACTGGTTTTTGTGTGTTTCTGGGTGACTCTCTCATTTATTGGAAGAGTAAGAAACAAGATGTGGTTTCTAGATTTTCCACAGAAGCTGCGTATCGTGCCATGGCGACTACTGCTTGTGAGATAGTTTGGTTACGTTGGTTGCTCGCAGATATGGGTGTTTATCTTAATCGTCCCACTCCGCTGCATTGTGATATAAGAGTGTTATTCATGTTGTCCGCAATACAATTTTTATGAGAGGACTAAACATATTGAGATTGATTGCCATATTATTCGACATTATTATCAGACTGGTATCATCACATTGCCTTTTGTCCCTTCTTCTGTGCTGATTGTTGATATGTTTACCAATGCACATTTCTCTTCACGTTTTCGTTTCTTGTTTGACAAACTCTCAATGCTTCTTGTGGTTGCATCGTGAGTTTGAGGGGGAGTGTTAAAATATAATATATATTTAGTTTCTTTATTAAAGTGTAGTCTTTTTATGGTTAGGTTTTCTATTTGCCTATATAAGGCTCTCATTTATTTCTTTTTAATTCACTTTTGATTTTTGCATAATAATAATACAAGTATTTTATGACTTATTTGATTTCAAACAGTTGTCATCGTACTCATATTATTGTTATTATATTAGGAACATATTTATTGATTTCTAAATTTCTCTACTTATAATTATAAAATCATTAATACAATATATTTATCAACACGTTCTTTTGATTCAGTTATGTGTCATGAATCTATCAGAACACTAATAAAATTTTCATTCAAAAAAAAAAAAAGATTGTGACATACAACTGACCCACATTTATCTTTAATGCATTTAAGAAGATTTATTTATTTACTTATTTAAAAAAAAAAAGAAGATTTATTTATTTAATGCCTGGTAATCAGCATGTGAATTGAATAAACTAGTCGTTGATGTGAGATCTGGGGAAAATAAATTAAAAAACTTCAAATTTATTGCCCTCTGATCCTGGAATAAGTAGGATTTTGGAGATAAAATAATTAATGCCCACATGTCAATAGAATAATGAGCACGAAAATTGTTATAATTAGCATGTAATGATGATGCACCCGTGACGACATTGAAAATGGGCCTAAATTCCACTTTTGAAGATATTTATTTATTATTAATGGCTTTGGACATCATTACTTCATCAATCAAACATCATCTTTTTATGTTGTTTTTCATAGTGTCCTAAAAACTGGGTTATTTTAATTCCATGGGACCACGTACTCTTGACTCTTTGCACGCCACGAAATTATGTTGACTAATAAGACATTAATACTACTACATTATTACTGAAATTTAAAAAATTCTACACTTTATAATCTTGTTCTCGCTCTAGCCTTTTATCAAGATATGAGCCGACAATAAGTTTTTATAATGTATTGCCCTCGAAACCCAAAAGTCTATGATGTGATTTGTTGTGCTTTCATTTCGTCCATTTTTTGTTAGAATATTGGTGATTTTTCTTTAAAAGTAAAAGTTGAATGTAAAAAAAAATTAATGATTATATTGATGTGATAGGAGAATTTTTTAGAAATATTAATTGTTTGTGGAATTTTTTGTAGAAAAAGAGTGTAAAATATAATGCCAGAAAATTAAATAAAAATGAAAAGTTGATCCAAAATAGGTAATATAGATCTCATTGTATACCTTTTGTTATCAAGATTAAGAGAAATATAATAAAAATAGATTCTCGATTTTTTTTATATGAATATGGAAAGGAGATAAAAATAAATAGTGTAATTAGGTAATGGGAAGTGTGAGAGATAAAGAGAAAAATGAGTTAATTTTGGAGAGAAATGAGATATTCTTTGGAAAAATAAGTGGCTTTTTTCAATTAATAAGTTTGTCCCACATGTGAGATTTTGCTTAGAAGATCAGATAAACAATTACCAAACGATATGTGACAGAAGCGAGATCATCCTTATTACGTATTTTGTCCAGTGCATCTGTTGTGAAGTTCTAATTCTACGAATCAACTAGATCTATTTAGGTTTAAAATTTTTATTTTATATCTGTATTGGTTTATGATCTATAGGATTTGCAGCTGTTTTTCAGTCGTTGTAATCAGTTCTAAGAAAGAGAGAGAAGATTTGAGCCAAATAGGTATGGCTGGCCAAGTAAGTTAAATTGAATTGAGTACGAAAATTTAGCTAAACTTAATTTGTTATCTTTAATAAATTTGGTCAACTGATCAATTTTTAATGACATGTCAATTAATTTTATTTATTTTCCGTCCTTAATCTCGCCACCTTTTTGGCACTTTGCTTATTTTCGAATTATAACGGATTTGTCAAGGATGGAAAAATAGTCAACTTAATGAATTTACATGCAAAACTCTCGGGTTTTGAAACTCACATGGACCTAATAGGCTAATAATGTGGCAGTTGACCCGTTAAAATTGTGGAACATGATTTGTTTTTGTTTTGGACGCAATTTTTATTTATGGTTCTTGAGTGAGGCTTCGACAAACTGACAAAGGGAAAAGGTAATTGCAATACTAGTTGTTTAATGATAGATTAAAAGAAAAAATGGTGTTGATTGAACTACAATGTTAGTTTTTTTTTTCTTTTTTTAGTAGGTAGAGAAAGAGCTGGTGGGAATTGAACCACACACCTCTAATTTAGACACGAGAACCATTAACTAATAACTATTGGATCACTCCTCTCAAGAAAAAAAAAAAAACTATTGAATCACTATTCGATTCCCAGTTAGTTGTTTGTTTTAATTGTAAAATACAAACAACAAAGTTAATTCCATGCAGATAAATTGTGCTTGATTGAAATTCTTACTTTGAATCTTTATTTTAATATTATATGTATTTTATTTTATACTTTATATCATATATTTATGTTATGTGCATATTAGAAATTTCTATTATATATTTAAAAAATGCTTTAAATATGCACTTACGTGCATACATGGAATTAAATACAGAATAAAATATTATGTAAAATAGAATTCCAAACTACAAAACTTAATCATCATTCATCCATGGTACAAATGCACCAACTACAGCTGCAATATTTACCGTTCAAGTACTTAATTTATTTTATCATAAAATGGGATATTTAACAAGCACCCAATGCACAAAAATTGCCGCATTTGTGTACCCTTTTAAGTTTTAAGGAAGAACTATTAATCGTCGACAAATAAGAAATTATTACTATTTGGGAAATCATTTCAGCTATATTCATTGGCAACAAAGCCTGGAAGGTTTCAAGATCATTTTCAACATCAACTAAACGCCTAATTAATTAAGTCGTGAATTTTAAAGTGACTAGGGTACAAAGATTAGCTCAGTTTAATGATTGTCATTAGCTAGCTAATTAGCTGTCAAAGACTCAAAGTAGTAGTGCTGGATGGCCTAAACCGGCAATTAAGATCATTTGTTTCGTTTAGTAATTCATCTTCTATTTTAATAATATCAATGTATGTGTGTACATAATGGCATCATGTTTGTACACATGGCGTATACACAATTATTAGGAGTATATAAATATGATGAAACACTAAATACAATAGAGAATCTCAATTGTAAAACGGGATGATCATTTCTCAATTTTCTCCCAGCCCATGTATTAAGTAATTAGTAACTGATTGTTTGTTATTGATCAGTTAGATAGTTAGTTTTTCTGTTAATTAGTTTCTTAATTAGTTAGACTTATAGTTCTTCATTCTTTCCCTGATTTGTACATGTATATAAACACACCATCATGTATACTTGTGAATAATGAAAATTTCAGTTCCTCAATTCATCTCTGTTAATATGGTATCAACTGAATTCTCTCTTCCTTCCGCATAACTTTTCCTTTTCCTCTTCTTTTTCTACCTTTTCCCTTTCATGGCGATGCTCAATGGTCAATCCGCCATTGATGATCCTTCTAGTCCATACTTCTTACACCACTCAAATAGTCCAGGGCTTGTACTTGTTTCTCAGCCCTTAACCGGTGAAAATTACGCTTCATGGAGCAGATCCATGGTTATCGCTCTGTCTGTGAAAAACAAGCTGGGTTTCATAGATGGTTCTATTTCTCGACCTTCCGATTCTGATCCTCTCCTCCTCCATTCCTGGATACGCAACGACAATATCGTCATCTCTTGGATCCTCAATTCCGTTTCCAAGGAAATTTCAGCCAACATTATTTTCTCTGAATCGGCCACTAACATCTGGTTCGATCTCAAAGATCGATTTCTCCAAAGCAATGGTCCTCGTATTTTTCAACTCCGACGAGATTTGATAAACCTCAGTCAGGCGCAACATTCAGTTGGTGTTTATTTCACTAAACTTAAGGCTCTCTGGAAAGAATTGAGCAATTTCTGGCCTTCTTGCAACTGTGGGAAGTGTACTTGTGGAGGAGTGAAGGCATTACAATCTCATTATCAGATGGAGTACATAATGTCTTTTCTCATGGGTTTGAATGACTCTTTTTCTCATATTCGTGGCCAATTGTTGCTGCTGGATCCTCTTCCCCCCCCTCAACAAGGTTTTCTCTCTTATTTCTCAAGAAGAACAACAAAGAAAGATAAGTTCTACATTTTTCTTCCATTGGTGATTCCAACCATGGCTTGGTCTTTCCTTTGTGACCAAGGATTCATCTCACATACCTTTCGATGGTGGTGCAAAATTTCAAAAACGTGAACGTCCTTTTTGCACACATTGTAATTTCCATGGTCACACGGTTGATAAGTGTTACAAACTTCATGGTTATCCTCCCGGTTATCGCCAACGTCAAAAATCTCTTAACCTGGGGCTTCTATGCCAGTCAATCAGGTGTCTACACCATAGATATGTACTGAATCTGTTGCTCCTTCAACACCGTCTGTGGACACCTTCTTCAGCTCTTTGAACTCTTCTCAGTGCCAACAACTCTTGTCCATGCTATCTGGTCACTTAAATTCTACTGGCTCTCCTTCTACATCTCCGTGAGCAGGTTCCTCATGTCTCAGGTACATGCCTTTCAGTTGCCTCTAGCTCATCTCTCTGTTCTCCAAATATTTGGCTCATTGACTCTGGTGTTTCGAAGCATATATGTTCTACTGCACATAACTTCATCAATATGAGATCAATATATGGTACTACAATTACTTTACCAAATAACACACATCTGCCAGTACATTCATGTGGAGATGTTCAGATTAATTCTCATATCATTTTGAGAGATGTGTTATTTGTACCACAATTCAAGTTCAACCTACTTTCAGTTAGTGCATTAACTTCAGCTTCCAGCCTCATTGTCTCATTTCATCCTGATTGCTACAACATTCAGGATCTCAACAACAAGAGGATGATTGGCACGGGTAAACGATTTGATGATTTGTATGTGCTTCACATGGATACAACCTCACCAACAGTGTTGATTAATAAGGTGTCTGTTGAAACTTGGCACAATCGACTTGGCCATCTGTCTGCCTCCCGAATGGATTTGTTATCTCCATTACTCCACATTAATAAATCACGATCTGTTGATTCTACTACTTGCTACATATGCCCGATGGCTAAACAAAAACAATTACCATTTATATCTCATAACAATTTGTTCGCATCTCCTTTTGATCTGGTTCACTGCGATGTTTGGGGTCCCTTTCATACTACTGCTCATTCCGGACATAGGTATTTTGTGACTATTGTTGATGATTGTTTGAGGTTTACTTGGTTGTATTTTTTGAAGCAAAAATCTGATGTTCTGGGCATCATCCCCAGATTTTTCACAATGGTTGAAACACAATTTCAGTGCAAGATAAAGGCATTTCGTTCTGATAATGCACCTGAACTTTCTTTCAACGATTATTTTGCTGAAAAAGGGTGTTTTTCATCGATTTTCTTGTGTGGCTGAGACCTCAAAGCAAAATTCGATTGTCGAAAGAAAACACCAAAGATCTCTGTTAAATGTTGCCCGAGCTTTATATTTTCAGTCCCACATTCCTCTCATTTTTTGGGTCAATGTGTCAAGATCATCTTTGCATTCCTCATTAATCGTACTCTGTCTCATCTTCTTGTAATCAATATACCTTTTTCCATCCTATATCACACTCCATTTGATTATCACTACTCCGGGTGTTTGGTTGTTTAGCCTTTGCATCCAATCTCACTCATAATCGAGATAAATTCCAACCACGAGCTCGTGCCTCTGTTTTCATTGGTTATTCCCGGAGTTAAAACATACAAATTATATGACCGCTTCTAAACAAATCTTCCTTTCTAGAGATGTGATTTTTCATGAAAATATCTTCCCTTCCATAATTCTCTTCACCTATCCACTCTTGATGATCCTTTTCCTCACATGGTTTTACCTACAAATTCAACCTCCGATTTTTCGATCCTCTTCCATGCTCTAATCCCACCCCTTCTCGTAATCCTGTTTCTCCACCACTTCGCCGATCTACAAGGATCATCACCCTCCATCCTATCTTCGCAATTATCATTGCAATCTTCTACATACTTCCAAATTGCTTCCATTACCTACAAAATCCCCCATTCAATCTCCAATGTCATATTTTATTCCTCCTCTCTTCCATTACAAAAATCTTATTCTTAATGTCTCTTCCACATATGAACTTGATTTTTCATCATCAAGTCAATTCGATCATTGGCGTGCAGCCATGAGGGATGAACTTGATGCAATGGAACTTAATCATACTTGGTCAGTTGTTCCCTTGCCTCCTAACAAACACTCTATTGGTTGCCGTTGGATTTATAAGATTAAACATCGTTCGGATGGTTCCATTGAACGATTCAAGGCTCGTTTGGTCGCCAAAGGATATACTCAGCAAGAATGTGTTGATTACATTGATACATTCTCTCCGGTGGCTAAGTTAGTTACTGTTAAAACCTTGTTAGCATTGGCAGCTATCCATAACTGGGGGTTATATCAATTCGATGTTAATAATGCGTTTGTCCATGGGGATCTTGTTGAGGAGGTCTACATGGACTTACCTCTTAGTTATCATAGTCAGGGGGAGTCATCTCCCATACCTTCTTCTAAGTTGGTTTGCAAACTCCATAAATCCATATACGGTTTAAAACAGGCTTCCCGGCAATGGTACTCCAAGTTTTCCAATTCCCTTCTTCAACATGGCTTTGTTCAGTCCAAATCTGATTATTCTCTTTTCACAAAAGGGTCTGGTACTGATTTCATCGCACTCCTTGTTTATGTCGACGATATTCTTATTGCTGGTCCATCCCACTCATCCATTGCCACTTTAAAAAGCTTTCTTCATAGTCAGTTTAAACTCAAAGACTTGCCAGTAAACCGGTATCCACCCCATGGATCCCAAAATTTCCCTTACCAATGACACTGGTGAACTCCTCCCTGATGTTTCCTCTTATCGTCGCCTCATTGTCGATTACTCTATCTTACTCTTTCTCGTCTCGATATCTCATTTGCCGTCCATAAGCTTAATCAATTCATCTCTACTCCTCGTCTTCCTCACCTCCAAGCTGTCCACCATATTCTTCGATATTTGAAAACTGCTCCAGGCCAAGGCTTATTCTTTTCTTCCACATCCTCATTACAACTCACTGCATTTTGTGATGCCGATTGGGGTGCTTGTTCTGACACTCGCAGGTCCATTTCTGGTTTTTGTGTGTTTTTGGGTGATTCACTTATTTCTTGGAAGGCCAAGAAACAAACAACAATAGCTCGTTCATCCACCGAAGCCGAATATCGTTCTATGGCCACAACTACTTGTGAGCTTGTTTGGTTATCAAATTTGCTCAAGGATTTTCAAATTACTCCACATGCTCCTGTCTTACTTTTCTGTGATAGTCAAGCGGCAATCCACATTGCGTCCAATCCCGTTTTCCATGAACGTACAAAACACATTGACATGGATTGTCACTTTGTTCGCGACAAACTCTCTGATGGTTTCCTCAAACTTTTGCCTGTGCGGTCTCATAATCAACTTGCCGATCTCTTCACTAAACCTCTACATGCTCCAATCTTGCGTGCTCTAATTTCCAAGATGGCTGTCATTGACATACACAGTCCATCTTGAGGGGGAGTATTAAGTAATTAGTAACTGATTGTTTGTTATTCAGTTAGATAGTTAATTTTTCTGTTAAATAGTTTCTTAATTAGTTAGACTTACAGTTCTTCATTCTTTCCCTGATTTGTACATGTATATAAACACAACATCGTGTATGCTTGTGAATAATGAAAATTTCAATTCCTCAATTCATCTATGTTAATACCATGCTCTCTATATGGGGAGAACATGTGGTCTATCTTTTATCATGCAACTATCATGGTTGTCTATATTTTCTTTTATTGGAAAATTTTCACATATCTGTCAAAAAAATTAAATCATTGATACTATTTATAAGTGAAAATTAGAAAATTGATCCTCTAAGTTGGCCTGCTTAGACTTTTGGTCTTCTAAGTTGGCCTGTTTGAAAATTAGTCCTTTAAGTTATGAAATTTGGACTTTTGGTCCTCTAAGTTGCTTTGTTTGAAAATTAGTCCTCTAAGTTATAAATTTCAGAAATTTCGCCCAATTTTCACATCGAAATTTTTCAATCCACCGAAATTGCTGACTAGGATCTAAAACGACGTCGTACGAGCACAATTCTCTTTCATGAGTATGCAAAACATCACATTCCATGCCTAGCAATTATAAAATCATCTTTTGGATTATCAATCGCCCAAGAAGTCCGTGACATTTGCGTGTGGGAAAACGAGCAAATGCGGACTTTGGGCGATTGATAATCCGAGAAGAAGATTTTTTGGTTGACAAAGCGTCGAAGGTGATGTTTTGCATACTCTGAAAGAGAATTGTGCTCTGACGACGCGTTTTTAGATCCTAGTCCAATTTCGATGGATTGAAAAATTTCCGCTGAAAATCGGACGAAATTTCTGAAATTTTATAACTTAGAGGACTAATTTTCAAACAGGCCAACTTAGAGGACCAAAAGTCTGAAATTTCATAACTTAGAGGACTAATTTTCAAACAGGCCAACTTAGAGGACCAAAAGTCTGAACAGGCCAACTTAGAGGACCAATTTTCTAATTTTACCCTATTTATAATATACAAACTCAAAATAAAAACCATTTACTAATTATATCGGCGTCGACAAAATTAATGTGAACTCAAACAAGTGTTCACACATCTTATGGAATTAAGTTAAATTCAACTATCTCATAATTAAATTCATTTTGTAATCAATTTCAGTTATTATTATTTGAGCTATCTAGACGTCATTGTTATGTTGGTAACAATCTAACTGAAAAAGACCTACTTCAACAGATCAAGTTGCATATGGCGCCCAAAGGAGATTTTTTTTTTCCCAATTTTTTTTCACTCTTTGAAAATGAGAGAGTATATTTTTATTTTACTCATTTTCATCAGAAATATGGATTATTTCTTATTTCATGTCTTTTCTACGCACATACTAATTTTATTTTCAACCTTATTCACATATAATGTCTTTTCATGCAAAACAACACCATAAATAAATATAATTATGTTACTTCGAGATCTATATAGTCCATGAAAAAATATAATTAATCCAAAAACAAAATATAAAAAATTGATAATAAGATCAAATGGCTTTAAATCTCCCCCCACCCCCGCCCCCATCATTTTCTTACATGATTTTGAAAATGATCCGGCCTTTTGTCTCTCATTGTTGTTCAGACCTCATAACACGCCTAAGAAACAATTTCAACTGTGATGTAGGGGCGTAAATTTGTGACACGACATGATAACTCGACACGAATTTAACAGACATTGATACAACCCTTAGTAGGTTTGGGTCAAAACCAGGTCGGACACGATTAACATGGAAAATAAATAGATATGGTCACATCGACCCGCGTTCGACACGATTGACTAGCTATTTAACCCATTTAATTTTATAGTAACATATTATTTTAATATTTTGTGATATTCTAGTTAGTTATATGATGATGAAAAAATTACTAAATGCATTTATTAATATTTTTTAATAATTTAATATATTTCTTATTTGTAATTTTAGTTTTTTCTTTATTTTTTATTTTTTTCTTCGGGTCGAATTTACATTATATAAGGATTTCATGTCGTATTCGGATTACCCGTGTCATAAACGGGTCGTGTTCGTGCCGTGTATTTTGACACGAATAATTAAATGAGTTGTGTTCGAGTTTGTGTGTTCGTGTCACACATGTTATACTCGTGTCGAACACGTGTCGAAAAATGAAACACAACCTATTGTGATGTCAACTTTGGAGAAATTAACAATCCAATATGAAAGAGTTTTTTTTTTTTTTTTTAGAAAATCCAATGTGAAAGATTTGAAAGTGGTCTCTTAGTTATTTTCTTTGGTCTCTTCATTTCATAATACACACTGTCAACAAATGTCAACTTTGGAGAAATTAACAATCCAATATGTAAAACCGCATGGATGTTTTTTTTTTTTTTTTTTTTTGAGAAAATCCAATGTGAGAGATTTGAAAGTGGTCTCTTAGTTATTTTCTTTGGTCTCTTCATTTCATAATCTGACACACTTCAACAAACTGTTCAATTCTTTATAAAATGGAATATGGTCATTGTCTGCTTTTGCTAGTGAAAGTGAGAAACAATATGGCCTGGGGCATGGAATATAGATTAATTATATTCCTCAATTTGTGAGCTGCTGTCTAATTTTGTTGTACAATTAATTGGGAAAATGACAACTGGTCAGTGGTCACACAAGTCACTAATCTAATAGTAGTAGAAAATGTCGAATAAAGGAAACTAGATAAAGATAGTTCATATTCAAATTTGAGATTTAATTTTATATTTTAGTTTTGACGAAAATCTAAATACAATACCTATTAATTATCTTTCAGATTAATGTGTCCAAAATTAACAATATACCATATATCAGTTCACATGACATGGACGTGTAACCTAAGCAATATATGTACAAGTAGTTTAACAGTACTGCAGCTGATATGAACTAACAAACAAAGTGAAAAGTTGCAAACACGTTGACATGTTTTGATGCTAAATCCAAATCATATGTTAAAATTAAAGGTTAAATTGAAACGACAACATTACTAGTTTACACAAAAAGACGAGCAAAAAAGTGAGTGATAAATGCTAATTTTTGCATGTAGTGAAAGTTAAAAGGAGACAGGTATAATTATAGAGTACAAAACGCTTGATTTGCTAGAGGGGCTGGTGATCACGAAGTCGAATCAAGGTAAAAGATCAATTTAATAAAGATTGCCATTTGGCATCACTAAGATAATTGTAGTAATTGCATTTTACACCTTCACATAATCTCATGCAAAAGGTGTAATATATGCATTTAAAACTTAATTTTTTTTTGTTCTAATTAAGGTATATGAATATATATATACACACATCTCACAATTAACAATAATTATATAAGGTTGTTGCGGTGTGCAATGGCGGATCCAAGGCACGACAATGGGGTGGGTTGATATACGAAAGTGGGGTGAGCCGGATAGAAAACTCAAAAAAAATTATACAAATTGACTTGTGATAGTGGGGCTGAGTGAGTGGGCCCGAAATGGACCGATCTGTTGGCACATTGGTTAGCTTGATAATCCATGGGCCTCCTCGAAGAAAGTAAATTGATGGGCTTCGTATTGATAATTAACTCGTGCATTGATCGAGTTGTTGGGCATAGGAGATTTGGGGCCCACGCGGATTGCTAAGCCCAACTTAGTAGAAAAACAAGTTAGGGCTGGCCCAACTTGCTTGACACGAAATCCTAATTACAAACCTATAAATAGCTCATCAAAAGGTATTTTTTCAGGTTAAACTACACACATAAATTTTTCATACTGTTCTATTTTCATACTTTTCTCTCTAGAGTGATTTTGACTTGAGTGTCAGAGAGGATACGCCGGAAAATCCTTTTGGTCACCTTTTCTAACGGAGGTTTTACAGGATATAGGTCAGTCGCGCATCGGAGTTCGGTTGTATTAGGCGGCGACTAATTTCTCACCGACTAATTGGCGTCGTCTGTTGATACGTGTAAGATATACGTGCATTTTGGGGCTTAAAATGATATATATATGATGCATTTGACGCATATTTAGTGTGTTTTTACTTGGTTTCCTTAGAAGGGCATGATACTGCATATTCTTATAATTTTTTACAGGAAACGGAGCTTAATCGAAGAAATATCAGTTGGAAGGCACGGATAGGACTGACGAGTGCAAAGAGAAGATCAAAAAGACAAAAAAACTGGACAAAAACAAGTCACACGGCCGTGTGAAGTACACGTGTGAAAAATGACATGTCCGTGTGAAAAAGAGAAGAAACAGGAGACGGAACCAAGCCGCACGGCCGGACCGTATGGGACCCACACGGGTGTGTGGAATTGGTTAGCATAAAACGCACACTGCCGTGTGAGGCTACACGGCCAGGCCGTGTGGGACTCTGCCACGCATTTTTTCGAAGTCTTTTCCCATTCCGACTCTACAAGTGATCTCTCCAAACATATATAAAAGGGAGCCAAGGCTTGCACGAAAATCACAACATTCATACCACATACAACATAAGATCCAAGGTTTCTGAGAGAGGAGGGCTAGGTCGCGAAGAACACCACAAGGCCTTTCACATCTACGGGAGCACAAGAGCTTCGAAGGCTTAGAAGGGGAATCCATCCTGACAAGAAGGGATTTTTTTCTATGTCTAGATCTATTGTCTGTGCTTAAACGATGTCATAATATTAATTTTGAATTTCTCTATGAATTTTTGTTATCAATGTTTGGCTAATCTTTCAGATCTTAGGGGCATAATCAAAACTATTAATTGCATTCATAATTGATTCATGTGTTCTATTTTATGAATTCGAGTGCTTATTTATAATTGTCGATTATCTTATCAATAATTTGCATGTCATACTCGTTAGTCCATAATTAGGAAGGTGAGTTATAATAAGACGAAAAACGAATTCAGACATAAATAGGGTAATGAATCGGAAGACTACTTCTATTTGTGGGGAGTATTTCAATTCAATGATATTTTGGGAGTTAATATAGTTGTGATGGATCGGGAGACCTCAATTATTATTAATCTACTATTTATGCGCCATCCGGGAGGGGGAATAAACTATTTTAGGAATTGAACCCATAGAATTGCATGAATTGATTATTGAAATTTTAATTGGATTTAATATTGAAGAAACATGTTGAGATTATGTGCCTAAGGTTGCTTCCATGGTTGTTGAAAATACTTGTGGGGTTTGCAAATTTATTTATTTTTCTTTTATTTTTGATTTTTTCTAAAAACTTGAGATTTGGTCGCTTTAATAAAATTAGAATTCAATGTTATTATAACCTAAGTGTTTCGTAGTCAAACCCTGTGGAATACGACCTTGCTTGCCATTATCCTATAAAGTACACTGTACACTTGCAATATGGAGATCCAAAATATTTTGGCGAACATATGTGGGTTCATTGGGTTTAAGACGTGAGTTTTGAGTGGTGGCCATAGAAGAAATATGTCGCAACTTGGAGGATGATCTTGAGGAGACCCCAATCGACAGGTCGGCTGATCCAACTGATCCTATGGTGGGAGGAGGAGGTTTGGGGCTTGGTTTCTTCCAACAGATGTGTGGAAGAGACGGTGAGTAGTAGGATGAGAGAGTTTGTCCAGACTGTGGTGGCTGCGTAGACTGGGCTGATGAATGAGATGAGACCTCCCCCAACTGGAGGAGGTGAGCGAGGTCGGCGGGCGCCCACGATGATGGAGAATAAGAGCGCCACCGCAACTTTTACTTAAATGGCTACTGAAACGGATCCGGATTGGAGTGAGAGGATGGATGATTTGCACAGGGTGGTAAGGAGATGAAGAAGAATGTGTCTGGAGGCGGGCCGCGCCGGTCTAGGAAGGGAACCCCTTTTTCTGAGGAGATTATGGCTGATGAACTCCCCTATTTGTATCGGGCCCTGAACTTTGAGTACGATGGAGTTATAAAACTTTGAAATCACCAGTGCCATTTCGAGAATATGGCAATGGTTCACAGGTTTTCTGATGGGGTGATGTGCCGGGTGTTCCCAACCACCCTGACTAAGTCGATGCAACAATGGTTTAGTCAACTGTCACCAAATTCTATTAAGAGCTTTTGATGAGTTTAGCTCGATGTTCTTGCATAATTCACTAGTTGTAAAAGGTATCAAAAGACTCCGCTGATGTTGTTTAGCATCAAGCAGAAGGATAATGAGAGGCTAAGGAGCTATACTCAGCGGCTCATGGAGGTGAAGCTTGAGGTTCCCTCGGCCACTCAGGACATATTAGCCAACACCCTAGCTTAGGGTTTGAAGGATGGAGATTTCTTTGAGTCCTTAGTGATAGAGCCAACAAACACATTTGATGAACTCTTGGCTAGAGCTGAGAAGTACATTAACCTGGAGAAGGCAGGTTGATGAAGCATGAGGAAGGAGATAAGAGAAAAGAGCAGAAAGATGATCGAGATGAGAATGTCCCCAGTAAGAAGCCTAACATCCCTAAGCCTGAGTTGATGGGAGGAAGGCCTCGATATGAGAAGTACACTCCCCTGGTGGCTCCTCGGGGAGATGTTTTCATGGAGATTGAGCGTCATCCTAACCGAGGTGGCCAAAAAGTTATCTTTAAGGCACCTAGGATGGAGAAGTGTAAGGAGTTCGTAGGTTCCATAATGAGTATGGGCATACAACGGATCAATGTACCATTTGAAGGATGAGATTGAGAGAATGATCCAAGCAAGTCATCTCAAAGAATTTGTGTATGTTGATAGGAGAAAAACAAAGACTAATTACCGAAAGGGTCAAAATAATCACCAGCAACGACAAGAGCCTAAGAAGGGGCAGAAAGAAGGCAATGATCCTCCCCCACCGCCGCCACGGATGAGGGTAATTCAGATGGTGATAGGAGGCCCGTCTAGTGAAGATCTCGAAGAGACAGAAATGACTATGTAAAGGCAGCAACATTTGATCGAGCCCAAGAGCGGATAAAGATAGAGCAGGTATCCATTGGGCCCAACATTCAATTTGGACCCAAGGGCAGCCGGGGCATCCTAACCCCTAATAGTGATGCCCTTGTCATTACGGTGACTATTGCAAATTATGATGGTTAAAGAGTGTTTGTCGACACAAGTAGCTCAGCTGATATAATCTTTTATGAGTGTTATAAGAAAATGAATCTGTAGGTTGAGTTAGAGGTGATTGTTACTTCCTTGGTTGGTTTTGTGGGAGGTACCATTCAGTCGTTGGGGATGGTTACCTTTTCCGGTCTCTTTGGGGAAGGAACCATATAAGAAGACCATGATGGTTTAGTTTTTTGTAGTGGATGCATCCTCGTCATATAATGTGATGATAGGGAGACCTTTCCTTAATGGTTTCTAGGCAGTTATCTCGTTGTATCATTTGATGATCAAATTCCCGGTGGATGGTGAAGTCGGAGAAGTGGAAGGAGATCAGTATATGGTGCGCAAGTTGTATGTGGAAAGTCTCCAAATGGCTGAAAGAGGGGTTGTGCATGATGATGGTATGGGAATAGAGAAAACCATCAAGCTGGATGAGGATCCAGTTAAGCATGTGCTAGCAAATGAGGAATTGTTGATTGTAGAGCTTATCTCGGGGGATCCTGGTA
Source organism: Rehmannia glutinosa (assembly GCA_016081115.2). Lineage (NCBI taxonomy): Eukaryota > Viridiplantae > Streptophyta > Magnoliopsida > Lamiales > Orobanchaceae > Rehmannia > Rehmannia glutinosa. Next base: position 506,999 of record JABTTQ020000044.1, read on the forward strand.
AGATCACATAGGTCGGGAGTCGTATTAAAGCAGGGGTAAGGGAGGCATTGATTGAATTTCTAAGGTAGAATACGGATATATTTGCATAGTCGACCAAGGAGTTGGTCGCCATTGATCCAACTATAGCCTAGCACATGTTGAATATAAACCCTTCATATAAACCTTTGAAGTAGAAGAATAGGAATTTTGGCCCTAAGAAGAATGCGATTCTCGGGGCTGGCGTGCAGAAGTTGTTAGAGGTGGGGAATATTCGAGAGATACAATTTCCAGAGTGGTTGTCTAGTGTGGTTCTGGTGCCAAAAACCTAGGATGATTGGAGGATGTGCATTGATTTTTGGGATTTGAATAAGGCATGTCTGAAATATTATTATCCACTTCTGAGGATAGATCAACTGGTCAATTCCACTTTGGGGTATGAACTCCTCAGCATGATGGATGCGTCTAAGGGATATCATCAGACCATACTAGCATAAGAGGACTAGAAGTAGGGGCTGGTAGATAAGATGATTCAAAATCAGCTCGGAGGAAATATGGAGGTATATGTTGATGATGTGCTGGTAAAGAGTGTGAAGTCTAAAAATCACAGGAAAGATTTGGCTGAGACTTTTGACCCATCAAGAAGATATCAGATGAAGCTGAACCCAAAGAAATGTGCATTTGGGGTTAGGTCAGGATAGTGACTAAGAGAGGGATAAAAACTATTCCCGAGAAGGTGAGGGTTATCAGAGAGATGGCTTCACCTCAGGATGTGAAAGAAGTGCAGTGTTTGATGGGAAGGTTAGCCGGTTTGAACAAGTTCATATCTCGCTTGCCTGAGTGAAGCTTACCTTTTTTCAAAGTATTGCGGAAATCTAAGAAGTTTAATTGGGATAAAGAATGTGAAGCGGCATTTGAGGAGTTAAAAGATTACTTGGCTAATCTATCTTTGCTAACTAAGCCAGTTCCAGGAGAACCTCTGTATTTATACATATCTATGCGAGAGCAGTGATTAGTACAGTACTATTGACAGAAGAAGGGTCGATGCAAAAACCAGTGTACTATGTTAGTAAAGTCTTGAGGAACGTTGTGCTCAGGTATGCCGAGATCGAGAAAGCTGGGTTGGCACTTATAACAACGACAAGAAGGCTTAGGCCATATTTTCTCTCAGATAAGGCCGTGGTATGAACTAACTGTTAGTCCAAGTGGCTACGATAATCTAGAGGGAGGTGAATAGATTATGCTGATTTTCCGAGTTTCGCCTTCTTTTTCGAATGTGAAGATAATAACAAAAAAGTAAGTGCGGAAATATAAACAACACTCGATGATTTATAGAGCTTCACCCCACCTAGGAGCTACGTGCTCTACCACCCTGGTATATCCGAAGTGGATTTCGAAAAAGAAAAAGAATTTTATTAATAGTTACCAAAACTATTACACCTTCACCTTGACGAGCACCACACTTTTCTTACAACACCACCAAGGAGATTACCACAATCTTCCTTCACCTATGAAGAGTACCACACTCCTCAACACCTAAAATCACCCAAGTGTACTCTTACCACAAGAACACTAACAAGGTTATCTTTCTTTGGATGATAAAAAACAAATTCAAGATTACAACTCGATTATGAAGTATACAACTTTGAAGTGCAAGTGTAATCAAGAATAAAGCCTAGTACTCAAGATGTGCAAGTGAAAGACTTAGGCTAGAAATACAACAAGAGTATGAAAATGAAAACCAAGGTTTGCTTGTATTGTATTGTTTGTGTAGTTGTGTTGTTTTTTGTTGCTTCAAATCTTCCTCTATTTATAGGAGGGGTCTTGAACATTGATAGACTCCTCTTGGAGAATAAAATCTGTAAATAAAATCCAGATTTAATCAAGATTATAGCTGTTAAAAATTAATCCCACAATTTAAGAAAAAGTTGTCTCCCACGGGCTCAAGATCATCATCTGAGTTTTGAGCATGTCGACTGGTGGGTCAACCGGTCGATCAGTACAAAAGATTTGAAATTTGAAATGTTGAGCAGGAGTCCCACACAGGTCGACTAGAGGGGTCAACCGGTCGACCAGGGGGATCGAATGGTCCACCTGTAGGTCGACCTATCCTTGCGTGATTACAAAATGAGCAGATTAGAGACAGAGGACAAACACACAGCTTGACAGGGGCGGAGGGGGTTGACCGGTTGACCTCCTGGTCAACCTGTCCCTGGATAGGTTTTGCTTGAGAAAAAGAAATCTGAAAGCTCCAGGCACCGGTCGACCACCTTGGTCGACCGGTCGACCTATTCCAGGAGCGTTCCGGTCCATGAAAAAATTCTGACTTTATTTTTCGGCCTCCGTTTTACCTTGATGGTATTTGGTAATTGTTAAAAATACTTAAAACATAAAAATCACTTTTTAAATCGCCCGAAATGAATTGTTTGAATAATCGAAAAATAAACTATAAGAAATACTCCGAAAAGTAATTTAAATCGATTAGGAGTATTTGGACAACATTTGGAAACATTGTTTTGGTGTAAAAATATAGTTAAACAAAATAATCAAAATCATGATAAAAATATTTATCTAATAAACTCCCCCTTTTTGATGATTACAAACCAAAACAATTTTAGGAGATCGATTTTTAAAATAAAACACATTTTACCGGTCTAAATCAACAAACCATTTTAAGCAACATTTATCATGAATAAAAAAACAAGGATAGGAGCAAAGTTTTTACAAAAACATTTTATAAAAGCTCCCTCTATCAACATGCACAACAAGAATAAGTAGAAGCAAACAACCAATAGCTAAAAGCTCAGTTTTTACAATTTGAGCTTGAATTTCAAAAGATTAGAAGCTCCCTCTATCAAGAGCAATTCATAAGTCATATATAAAAGTCCATTATGCATCCATTGGACTAGGTATTGTTCTCAGCTTTTGGCTTTTCAAACCACAACTTATAGCTTTTTCTGCGAGCTTTTTCTAGCTTCTTTGAGTTTATGAGCTTTTTCTTATTTCTCCCCCTTTGGAATCATCAAAAAGAATGTTAGCACGATAAAAATATCATATATCCATATCAAAGTGCGCAATTTAACCGATTTATCGAGCTTTTAAACATAAGGCTTAAAACAATCCAAATACTAAAGGAAAATATGAGAAGATGATTTGTAAAATCTCATTTAAATGACAAAACATGATCTCTATACACTTATAAGACTTTTGAAATCGATATAGTCATGTAAGTGATGAAATTTTCATTGAAACATATTATCGAGCATTAGGCATGCGTAGAATAAAATCGAAGATGTATATAACGTTTGTAAATGTAGTCATGCCCAAAAATTCATCACAAATCATAATTCTACAAACATATCCATCATCAAACATAATTCCCATCACAAATATACAATAATGCATCAAAATACCAAAATGTAAGCACTTTCTCAAGGGTTCAACCCAATTGAGATTAAAAGATAATTAAACTTACCAATCAATCGGAGAAATCGGGTATTATGGATGATATACCAATAATATAAACTCAAAAACATAGAATTTACAAGAAGAAAATTATTTTGAGTGAATTGTGTGTGAAATTTGCAAAGGGGTTCGAATTTGAATGAAATGAGCAAAAATGACTAAGTGTTAGACAGAAACAATTTTATCTCTGCAGCAGCTCTGGTCGACCGGTCGACCTCTAGGTCGACTGATACCTGAAATCCAGTCCAGACTTTGTCCGAATTTTGAGCGAAATTCGATTTTTCATCTAAGTTTTAAAAACATACAAAATACAATCATAGACCTTATTCAATATGCATTATGTCTAAACGAGCTTGAATTAAAGCAAAAAACTCGGTGGCAAGCGGTTTTGTTAAAATATCCGCGATTTGATCTTGAGACGGAACAAAAGACATCTCAATTTTTCGTTTGGAAACACAATCCCTTAGAAAATGAGGACGAACCTCAATATATTTAGTACGGTTATGATGAACCGGGTTTTGAGCAATATTATAGCGAACTTGTTATCACAAAAAATAGGAACATTTTCAAAAGAACATTTGTAATCCGCTAATGTTTGTTTCATCCAAAGCAATTGAGTACAACAAAAGGCTGCAGAAATGTATTCGGCTTCGGCCGTTGACAATGAAACACAATTTTGCTTTTTCAAAAACCAAGATACTAGGCAATCACCTAAGAATTGACATGATCCGGAAGTACTTTTATGATCATCAATATTTCCTGCATAGTCCGAATCACTATATCCTTTAAGAGAAAAAATTTCATTCTTTGGATTAAACAAGCCATAAGAAATAGTGTCTTTCAAATATCGAAAAATCCTTTTAACGACACTCATATGAGATTCTTTGGGATTGCTTTGAAAACGAGCAATCCGATAGGCATACAACATGAAGAATATATGGTCTACTTGCGGTTAAATAAAGTAAACTGCCAATCATACTTCGATACTCTGATTCATCAACCGACATGCATTTTTCATCCTTGTCTAGTTTGATATTGGTTGCCATTGTAGTAGTGACGGTTCTTCCTTCTTCAATGTCGAACTTCTTTAGAAGTTCTTTTATATACTTTGATTGTGAAATATAAATACCTTCTTGGCATTGCTTAATTTGAAGTCTAAGGAAGAAATTGAGCTCCCCCATCATACTCATCTCGAATTCACCTTGCATCAGCTTAGAAAATTTCTTGCACAAAGATTCATTAGTAGCACCAAATATAATATCATCAACATAAATTTGAACTAGTAAGCAATCTTGCCCTTTTTAAAAAACAAAGAGAGTAGAATCAACTTTACCTCTTGTAAATCCATTTTGTAAAAGAAAAGAGCTAAGTCTATCATACCATGCACGGGGTGCTTGCTTTAAACCATATAAGGCCTTTTTAAGTTTGTAAACATCATTTGGCCTAGAAAAATTTTCAAACCCCGGAGGTTGTTTTACATACACCTCCTCTTGAATAAAACCATTTAGAAAAGTGGATTTAATATCCATTTGGTAAAGCTTGAAATTTTTGAAACAAGAATAGGCTAGTAAAATACTAATAGCTTCTAAACGTGCTACGGGTGCAAAAGTTTCATCATAATCAATACCTTCTTCTTGACAATACCCTTGAGCTACTAACCTTGCTTTATTTCGAACAATATTGCCTTGGTCATCAAGTTTGTTCCGTAATACCCATTTTGTACCAATGATTGTTTGTGATGGAGGACAGGGTACTAATTCCCAAACATCATTTCTTTCAAATTGATTCAACTTCTCTTACATTTAAAAACCAATCCTCATCTTTAATTGCTTCTTTAGCATTTTTAGCCTATTTTTGAGATATAAGAGCTTTCTCAGTAAACTTTCTTCTAGTCGTCACTTTATCAAGGGGATCACCAATAATGAGATCTTTTGGGTGATCTCTTTTAAATTTCAGTGCAACGGGAAGATCTGAAGTGTCTCCTTTATCCTCTTGGTGAATAATAGAAGTGGAAGGTTGATCATTTGATGTTGAAGGTTGATCACTTTGACTATCATTTTGAACAATTGTTTCAATAATATCCTCTTGATCACTTTCATCATTGGGTATCCTTTCAACACCCGAGACTTCATTGAATTTGATATGGATAGATTCTTCAACAACCACACTAGTCTTATTGTAAACCCGATATGATTTGCTCTTGGTTGAGTACCCCATGAATATTCCTTCATCGGCCTTGGGATCAAGTTTGTCCAATTGATCCTTAGTATTCAAAATAAAACACTTACACCCAAATATTTTGAAGTAACTAATATTTTGAGTTCTTCCTTTCCAAAGCTCATACGGTGTTTTATTCAACTTAGGACGAAGGTAAACACGATTAATAACATAACATGCAGTACTTAAGGCTTCGGCCCAAAAGTATTTTGGAAGTGAAAATTCGTTTAGCATGGACCGACTCATTTCTTGAAGAGTTCGATTGTTCCTTTCGGCTACTCCATTTTGTTGTGGTGTTCTTGGAGCCGAAAAATTGTGAGTATATCCCTTGGTTTCACATAAGACTCTAAATTCACCATCAAATTTACCACCTCGATCACTTCGAATAGACTTAATAGTATCTTCATTTTCATTCTCAATAAGTCTATACAACTTAGCAAACTCATTAACGACATCGCTTTTATTTGCAAGAAAAATAGCCCAAGTATATCTAGAAAAATCATCGACTATAACAAAAGTGTAATGTTTTCCACTTAAACTAGTCGTACCAATATCCCCATACAAATCAAGATGAAGTAATTGTAGAGGCTTGGTTGTGGAAATTTCATTTTTGGGCTTAAAGCTACTTTTAAACTAATTTGTTCTTTTGACAAGTGTCACATAAGCCAAAATTTTCAAAATTCAATTTGGGTAGTCCTTTTATATGTTGGTTTTTGTAAATATTTTTCAAATTCTTGTATCCAACATGTCCAAGTCGCCTATGCCACAAACTAGTTAAATCATTATTGGCGACAAGACACGAAACATTTTGACTAACCAAATCACTTGTGCAAATTTTGTAAAGATTGCCTTTTTCTATTAGCTTCGCAAATATTTTTACCATTTTTATGAACAAGACATTTTTCTTTATTAAAAACAACATCATAATTAGAATCACAAAGTTGACTCACACATATTAAATTAAACTTAAGCCCTTCAACTAATAAAACATTACTAAGAGAGAAGGAAGAATTACCAGTGTCTCCATTGCCAATGATTTTTCCTTTGCCATTCCCAAACATAACCATGCCTTCTTTTTGGAGCTTGATATTGGTAAAAACGTATCTCTTTCCGGTCATATAGAGTGAACACCCGATGTCCACGAGCCATTTGGAATCTTCCGGAACTGTTTTAGACCCTAACACCTCATTGTTTTCATCGTCTATGGCAATGAGACCATGTTCGGCTTCTTCATCCTCGTCGGATGTGGCGAGTAGCTCATCCCAAGTTTTGACATCCATATTTAGAGCTTTTTTTTCGGAAAAGGCTTTTTCTTCTTTTGCTCCTCTGCCAATTTCGGGCAATCGGCTATGTAGTACCCAGGTTTTCCACATTTGAAGCAAGAGTTGTCTCTTGATTTTCTTACCTTATTTTTGTTCACAAATTTGGCAAATTTCCGAACAAGAGTGGTCGTCTCCTCATCATCCTCATTACTAGCATAATATGAAATATTAGAAGAAGATGTTAAGCCTTTAGGAATGATTTGCATACCCGATTTAGAGGTGGATGGTTGAGAATTTTCCTCTCCTTAAGATAGACTTCATAAATGAGGAGGTTCCCAATGAGCTCATCGAACTTGAGTGTTTTGAGATTTTGTGCTTTCGTGATTGTCGTCACTTTTTCAGACCATGAGTCGGGAAGAGCATTTAGGACCTTGGTGACCTTATCTTCTTCGTATATAACTTTACCGAGTGCCATAAGAGGATTGACAATGTTGTCAAGCCTTTCCACCATTTTTGATATGTTTCCACCATCATGCATATTGAAATTTTTAAAGTCTTTAACAAGCATAGTTTTTCTTGCTTGATTTACTTTCTTTGTGCCCACATATATGGTTTCCAATTTTTCCCATACTTCATGTGCGGACCTTATTCATCTAATACGGTTGTACTCGGTGGTGGTGAGTGAACAATGTAAAATATTCAAGGCCTTACCGTTTAGAGAGAATGCTTTCTTGTCATTTTCATCGAATTCTTTGAAGCTCTTGAGGGTCATGGTACCATCCTCCAATTTCTTGGTTGGTTGAGCTATCCCATCAATGACCGCATTCCATATATCGAACCCTCACCCTCGTAGAAAGTACTCCATTCGGTCTTTCCAAAAGGCATAATTGTTGGCGTCAAATAGTGGTGGCTTGTTGGTGGAGGTGCCGGTGGTGAGGTAGCTTTCATTCGTAGCCATGGATCTTTCCTCTTTACTCGCAATGAAGAACGAGCTTTCCAAAGAGTTTGGCTCTGATACAACTTGTTAGTCCAAGTGGCTACGATAATCTAGAGGGGGGTGAATAGATTATGCCGATTTTCCGAGTTTTGCCCTCTTTTTCGATTGTGAAGATACTAACAAGAATGCAAGTGCGGAAATATAAACAACACTCAACGATTTATAGAGCTTCACCCCACCTAGGGACTACGTGTTCTACCACCCTGGTATATCCGAAGTGGATTTCGAAAAAAAAAAGAATTATTAATAGTTACCAAAACTATTACACCTTCACCTTGAAGAGCACCACACTTTTCTTACAACACCACCAAGGAGATTACCACAATCTTCATTCACCTATGAAGAGTACCACACTCCTCAACACCTAAAATCACCCAAGTGTGCTCTTACCACAAGAACACTAACAAGGTTATCTTGCTTTGGATGATAAAAAATAAATTAAAGATTACAACTCGATTATGAAATATACAACTTTGAAGTGCAAGTGTAATCAAGAATATAGCCTAGTACTCAAGATGTGCAAGTGAAAGACTTAGGCTAGAAATACAACAAGAGTATGATAATGAAGACCAAGGTTTGCTTGTATTGTATTGTTTGTGTAGTTGTGTTTTTTTTTTTTTGCTTCAAATCTTCCTTTATTTATAGGAGAGGTCTTGAACATTGATAGACTCCTCTTGGAGAATGAAAGATGTAAAGAAAATGCAGATTTAATCAAGATTATAACTGTTAGAAATCAATCCCACAATTTTAGGAAAAATTATCTCCCACAAGCTCAAAATCATCTGATTTTTAAGCAGGTCGACTGGTGAGTCGACCGGTCGATCAATACAAAAGATTTGAAATTTCAACCATTGAGCAGGAGTCCTACACAGGTCGACCAGGGGGGTCGATCAGTCCACCTATAGGTCGACCTGTCCCTATGTGATTACAGAATGAGCAGATTAGAGACAGAGGACAAACACACAGGTTGATCGGCGGGGATTGATCGGTCGATCGGGGAGTGGACCGGTCGACCTCTGGTCAACCTATCCCTAGATAGGTTTTGTTTGAGAAAAAGAAATCTGAATGCTCCCGGCAGCGGTCAACCACCTTGGTCGATCGGTCGACCTATTCCAAGAGCGTTCCGGTCCGTGAAAAAATTCCGACTTCATATTTGGGGCTCCGTTTTACCTTGATAGTATTCGGTAATTATTAAAAACACTTTAAAACATAAAAATAACTTTTTATATCGCTCGAAATGAATTGTTTGAATAATCGAAATATAAACTACAAGAAATATACTCTGAAAAATAATTTAAATCGATTAAGAGTATTTGGACAACATTTGGAAACATTGTTTTGGTGTAAAAACATAGTTAAATAAAATCATCAAAACCATGATAAAAACATTTATCTAACACTAACTTTCCTTGGAAAGCAATATTGAGTAAACCAAAAGTCGCAGGGAGATTGGTGAAATGGGCTATTGATCAGCGAGTATGAAATAGTGTTTCAGAGTAGAACGACAATTAAGGCTCAAGCCTTGGCAGATTTGTTCAAGAATTGACAAAAGCTCCAAGTGAGGGAAGGACAAAGATCTTGTTTGTGGATGGCCCGGTGGCTAGTTCAGGATGTGGTGTGGGCAACGTGTTGATAAGCCCTAGTAAGAGAAGAAAGAATGAAAAAGTATGTGGATGCATACAAGGCATTAGAAAAAATGCTAAAAAAGGTACAAATCTGTCAGATACCTATGGAGGAGAATACTAGGCTGATTTCTTATCGAAAATAGCCAGCTCGGCTGAAAGTCTTCAGGAAAAGCACATCACTTTGTTCATAGTGATAGATTCAGCGTTGAGCATGGAGATTGGTGTGTTAGAAGAAGGGGATGATTGACGGATTCTTATTATGGCATACTTGAAGGAGGGTATACTTCCAAAGGAGAGAAATGAGACTTCTCGAGCAACTCGTTTTTGTATCGTTAGGGAGAAATTATATAAGAGGGGATTTAGGACACCACCGCTAAGGTATCTTGATAAAAAGAAGGTGAATATGTGCTGAGAGAGATACACGAAGGATGTTGTAGGAACCATATAGGAGCTAAGACTTTGATTCGAAAGGTACTGAGAGCGGGATATTTCTGGCCATACCTAAACGCTGAGGCTCAAAAATTAGTGAAGGCCTGTGAAAAATGCCAAGTGCATGCGCCGCTCATACATCAACCTGCGGAGGAGCTTATGACTATGACTTCGGCTTGTCCTTTTGCCAAATGGGGAAAGATATTGTGGGACCTTTCCCTCCTGCCTTGGGACAACGGAAATTTCTTTTGGTGGCAATAGATACTTCAGTAAGTGGGTGGAAACTGAAGCCTTTGCGAAGATAACTGAGGATGCGATGATGAAGTTTATTTAGCAAAACATTGTCTGTCGGTTTGGTGTGCAGAGGATCCTTGTTTCGGATAATGGAACATAGTTCAGTGGGGTAGTATTAAAGCTTGGTGTGAAGAGATGAAGATTAGCCAGCATTTCATTTCAATAACTCACCCGCAAGCTAATGGACAAGTGGAAGTAACCAATAGAATTTTGGTGCAGGGTCTCAAAACTCGACTTGGGAGGACCAGAGGAGCATGGGTTCTAGAGTTGATCTAGGTCTTATGGGCATATAGAACGAATTCGAAAGAAGCCAGAGGGGAGACTCCTTTTAGTTTGGTTTATGAGATGGATGCCATAATACAAGCAGAGATCAGGATGGAGACACATAGAATCCAAACTTTCGATGGGAAGGAAAATGAGATGTTAATGCGTGAAGCTTTGGATTTGATTATTGAAAAAAGGGAGATGACTTTTCTTCAAATCGAAAGGACAAGAGAACAAATCAAAGCAGCTTATAACAGTAAAGTGCTGAAGAGAAACTTTCAGGTCGGGGATATAGTTCTGCGAAGGGCTGATGCGACTAAGAATAGAGGCAAATTAGATCTGAACTGGGAGGCCTTGCTTCGGGTGATCAAAGTTTTAGTTGGAGGAGATTATGAACTTCAAGAGCTGAATGGGAAGAAACTACCTTGGGCATGGAACGCTACCAACTTGAAAAAGTACTATCCCTAAAAACGGAAATGATGTATGAACTGATGCAAGTTTTTCCCTCTGTATAATGAAATTTTCAATGAAGCAAGTTCACTTATCTGAGAAAGTGTGTGGAAATCTTTTCAAAATTGTTGAAATTACCAAGTGTTTGGAGCTCGACTCGAGCTAAAACTCCAAACACCATGGGTGCGATGACCTAAAGGGCAAACCAAGCTCGAGATTGGAAGTTTACCCTCGAATGAATATTTTGATCAAGTGTTTGGAGCTCGGCTCGAGACAAAACTGCAAACACCTCGGGTGCGATGACCCGGAGGGCAAGCTAGGCTCGAGCTTGGAAGCTTGCCCTTGAATGAAGATCTTGATCGTGTTTGGAACTCGGCTCGAGCCAAAACTCCAAACACTATTTGGTGTATTTTTGTTAGTATTTTGTGTGGTAATTTTGAGTTGTTTTCCATATTTTTTGCAGGGTATTTCATTTTTTTGCTTGCGTGTTTGCGTATTTTGTCATTGAGTCTATTTTTGTATGTGTTATGCTTGTTTTTATCAAAAGTATAGGTAGAGCGAGGAAGGAAAGAAAAGTGGGCTAAGAGAACGTGAATAAGGAATAAATAGACGAACGGATGGCGAACGACCGTTAAATGGCCGTTCATTTTGGAAAAAAACAAAGAAACGGTTGTTCCATGGTCGTTCCCAGAAATTAAGAAGTTGATCATTCGTTTAGTTGAAGTTAGGAACGTCCGTTCCCTTACCGTTCCCAAAATGCACTCTCTGAAGGGTGGCCGTTCGGTGGTTGATTCATGGTCATTCAAGAAAGAAAAGGCCGAACGCAATACGTGATTTCATCCGATTTTTATTAGATTTCTTTTAGGATTTGGACTCTCCCAGGATGTTACGGCCTTTGGGCTATAAACAGGGAGTCTAAGCTTTATATTTTCATTCATTCAAGCTAGATACAAGATTTGGATTTCTCTCTTCTCTCTCCCTCTTCACTTTCTTCTCTCTCCATCTTCTCTTCAACGTGAACTATAGGGTTTCTTTTGGATATCTCCTTAACACTTGAAAATGTGTAATTCTTCTCCACCTTTATTTATCTATTTGATTTTTTTTATATTAATTACTTCATGATGATGTTTGTGACTATTATCTCTTATTTAATTGAATTGATGAATCTCTCCATGACCTAATTTCATTGTTCTAGGATTAGGATGAGTTGAATCAAATAAACAAGCATGAGTATTGACTACTTGATTATGCTTTTCCTAATTGAATAGTTTTTTATTATAATTGATTGTTTGACCAACTTTTGAATATTTTGAGCGAATAATTGAGATCAAGAGAATATGTTATTTCTGGACTAAATTCAATTAGTGGGTTAGATATGAATTAGTAATGTATTATCTAACTTGGTTAAATAATTTGGTAAATTATATCTATCCTGGTTTAGTCTGTGAATACGAAAGTTATCAGATTTAGGCCTAGTTTATATCTTTTTTTCTTAATTGTTTAATTGTATTATCAATTGCTTGACCTTATGCTTGGTAATTTGAGAAAACAAATTTGAATCCATAGACGTTTTTATCATTCATTTTTCAATTCAGGTGTTAGTTTTGAATACTCATTTAAATAATTAATTTAAGTATTTTTAAACCTTAAAAATTGGATTAGAGTGTTTATGACTTATTTTTTGTTAATTGTGACTCATAATAATTATTTGCCTACTAAGTCCTCCGCAAGGGACGACTTTGGTCAACTTGATATCCTATAATTGATCTCGTGCTCTTGCGAGCTCGCTAGATTTATTTTAGGTGTTAAGCAGTCGAACAAAAAAAATTTGGCGCTGTTGTGGGAGAAGCCTTTAGGCGTAATAATTATTGTGTTTATATTCCGTATTTCTAGATTGGGATTTCTTTTTTTATCTTTTAGTTCACAAATTTTCCACAGGTGCGTTTGATCTGTTTTCTCATTTAGTTTGTGCGAGGATGCAGAAATCTTGGATTGGATCTAGTGCCTTACGTGGATGAAATCCATCCAGTTGTGAAGCACACAAGGAAATATGTCGACCATTCTTCCAAAAGTAGCGAGAGCACTACGGAATACCAAGAACAAGTTCCAAATAAAGAACCTGAAGAACAAGCACCAGGAATGGCTACTAATCCAGAGCATCCACAACGTTCGATGAGGGATTTTGCTAGACCCGTTATTGGGATGACAATTTCGTGTATCCAATTGGGTGAGGCAACACGAAATTACAAGGTCAAAATGATCCACTTCAATCAGTTGCCATATTTTTATAGAATGCCAAATGAAGATCCCCTCAAATTCATCCATGAGTTTTATGCAGTCATTCAAACCTTTCCGCTACAAGGGTTGAATGAAGATTAGTTACGGATGAGATGTTTTCGTTACACACTAAAAGATCGATCCAAGTCGTGGATTATTTTTTTGTCTCCTAATTCTTTGACTAATTGGGAGGCAGTCTACAATAAATTTATGGGGAGATATTATTCTCAAATGAAGACGGCAGATCTACGGGCTAAGATTGCTACTTTTAGCCAATCAAATGATGAACCCTTTCACGAGGCTTAGGATCGATTTAAGGACTTATTGATTCAGTGCCCACACCATCATTATCCCATAGAGTTATTGAATCAATTTTTCTATGATGGGTTGGCACATAATTATCAATACATGATTGACAATGCAGCTGGAGGTGATATGGGTGCACACACGATCCTTTGGACTGAGACTGTCTTCATGCTTGATTGCTTGTTTCCTACTTTGAAAAGTCGAGATTTATGACCACTTCGAGATGATGGGTAGCAATTCGCAGCAAAAGATCGCGAGGAGTAGATGGGCTACAACAAATGAGGTGACTCCATCTTATGAGATCACCAAGCACTTAGCAGAACTCACTAAGTAGGTCCAATTACCTGCAGTTCGTGGATCTCCAAACACCCTACCTATGGAGTCTTATGGAGTTTGTGGTGGTTATGGGTATGGCGCCAATGTTTGTAATGTTGTTCATAAGCAGTCGATTGATGGACAAACACAAGCTAATGCCATCCAATGGATTCCAACAATGGCCAAAGAATGAGCCTTTTTGCAAACATATAATCCTGGTTGGCGGAATCACCCTAATTTGGGATGGGCAAATTCTATTCCACAAGTTCAGCAGCCCCAGCAACCACTACTACCTACATTAGAAGAGAGCTTAAATTCATTTATTCAGGTTATTCAACAAACACAAGAGGGTAACAATAGGCGGTTTGATTCCTTGGAAGCCCTTGTTAAGCGAATTGAGACTCAAGTCAACCAATTGGCTACTCAAGTTGGTGAGATAGCTCGACATGTCTTCAAGAAGGACATATTGCCTAGTCAACCGGCGCAAGGTCAAGCCATCACTGTTCTTGAAATCGGTGAGATTTATGATAATGAAATTGAGATTCCTTATTCTATTGTCTCGCCTAACCCCGCATGTATCGTGAAAGCAGAAAAAAAAAAGTTGATGCAAGTGAAGAAAACGCAAATACGGAGGCAAGTAAGGGATCGTTCTTTCACGAAACTAATAATCCCCACAAACCTCATATTCCATCCCTAAGTCTACTCCCAAAACAACAAGATCTAGGTAGTTTCATTATTAATATTTCTTTTGGGAATGGTAAAAAAGTCGCAGGTATGCTTGATCTTGGAGATGGAATTAACCTTATGTCTTACTCTATATTTAAACAATTAGATTTGGGGAATTGAAGTCCATCGGGTTACGTTTGCACTTGTTGATGGGTCCATTAGGTATCCTACAGGCATTATTGAAGATATTTTAGTACAAGTAGGTGGTCTGAAATTCTCACTGATTTTGTTATCTTGGATATGGAAAAGGATAAAGGTAATCTTAAATATCATATTATATTGTTGAGTAGACCATTCATGGAGATCACTAACACATTGATTGATATCAAAAATAGAAGACTTAGTATGAATATTTTGGGCAAAACTTTGATGTTTTCATTTTTGATATAGCTTGTAGTTTTGCATGTGTCTTGCATGATAATTTTATTGTTGACTCTACTGATTCTGCTATGAAAGATGTCTTATGGCATGAACATGATGTGATTCAAAGCTTGATCAAGTGAGATTATAATTTCAAGGTGGTAAGAGAGGTCTTGCTTAATGACCCACCATGATTTTATCAGTTGCCGCCGTCAAGCTAATGACGTTAAAAGAATGCTTCTTGGGAGGCAACCCAAGCATTTTACGGTTTTTTTTGTACAAAAACATCAAAAAATAGGTAAATAGTGGTGAAAGGTCGTTCGCCAAACACAACCATCTGCCGCATGCCCGTTCAGTCGGCATTCGACAAACACCGGCCTCTGCCAGCACACCGTTAGACAAACATCGGCCTCTACCAGCACGCTATTCCTTCACTATTCAACCGAGCTCACACACCCGCAACACACACTGCCCGCACGACCGGCCACCGAACACCTGTTCGGTTATCGTTCATCATTGTTCATAAAAAAACTAAAAATTGTCAAAACCCTTACCTCGTTCCCAAGTTACTCGTTCACAACCATTTCTCCCCCAAACCCCCTTTTCTCTTCAACTTTCAAATCCCCATCTTCTCGCAAAATTTCAACTAAAACAAAATGACACTCCACTCCGATTACAATTTTTCTCACTCCATTACCATAAATTTCACCTACTTTTCACCATCGAGTTTGTTTTTCTTCTGTGTGAGTTGTTTGTGTGTCATGTTGTCTTTGCATGTTCATTATTCTCTTTTTCAGAGTTTATTTTTGGGTATTTTTGTTCTCCTTCACATGTCTTTTGTAGGACTTTTGGCTTCTCCATTACCATTATCACATTTGTCAGGGACATATCATTTTCCTTCTCTTTTATTTTTACGCATTGAGGTCATTGTGTGCTTTAAGTGTGGGGGGGCGATTGGTCACTGTCTAGGTGTTATGGTTGCATGTGGTTATTTCTTTTACTAGCCCTATGATTGTTTAAGCTTGATAATGGTGTTGTTTATCTAACTTGAAATAGATGTAGTAATTTGACTTTCGGTTATAAAATGATACTGTGAATTTGATACCTAAAATTTGACTAAATTGTGAATCAACCATTGTGATAGACCAGTAAGGGGATGGTTAAATGATAGTTTAGGTTGTGGGGCTTGAATTGCAAAGTTTCATTGATGTAAATTAAGTTAAAATCCAGTTTTGATTTGTGTGTGTACACAAAATTCTAGCCTTACGGAAAATAAACACCTGATGAAAAAAAAAAGATGGTGACAAATTGGAAAAAAAAAGAAAATGAAAAAAAGAAAAAAAAAAGAGAGCAATCGAGATTATACTCCACCGGTTGAGTCGCTTAGTAACTAGGAGCATTCATGAGCCCCATGTTTGTCTTTCATATAAAAACAGTGGCCCAAACATGAGTATGGAAAACCACCCTAGGAGCCTATGTAAAAAAAAACGAAGTTTATACCTAGTGGAAGAATATTTCGATAGTTTTAGCGAAAAAATAAATAAATAAATAAATTATTCATGGCTAGTAGTTGCGTGATATATTGTGTGTGTGTGACAGGATTGCACCTTTTGACACGGATTTGAAACCTAGTAAGGCGGGCCGAACACCTTAACTAACTATTAACCTTAGCAGAGTGAGTCTGTTGTGAAGGTTGGGAACAATGCATGATAATCCGAAGTGGATAGGACATAGTGCGATGGATAACTTGATTCTCAAATTGAACACAATATTTCTCGCTGGATTTAGATGTGTTTTTATTTGCTTGAGGACAAGCAAATGGCTAAGTGTGAGGGAGTTATTTAGTGTGTTTTTGTTAGTATTTTGTGTAGTAATTTTGAGTTGTTTTCAATATTTTTCGTAGTGTATTTCGTGTTTTTGCTTGACTGTTTGCATGTTTTATCGTTGAGTCTATTTTTGTATGTGTTATGAATATTTTTGTTGAAAAAGTGTAGGTCGAACGAGGAAGAAAAGAAAACTGGGCTACGAGAACATGAACGAGGAAGAAATTAGGCGAACGATTGGCAAATAACCATTCAATGGTCGTTCACATTAGGAAAAAACAAA
Source organism: Rehmannia glutinosa (assembly GCA_016081115.2). Taxonomy (NCBI): domain Eukaryota; kingdom Viridiplantae; phylum Streptophyta; class Magnoliopsida; order Lamiales; family Orobanchaceae; genus Rehmannia; species Rehmannia glutinosa. The sequence continues at coordinate 524,068 of JABTTQ020000044.1, forward strand.
GGAACGGACGCTCCATGGATGTTCCCAGAAAATAAGAAGTTGATCGTTCGTTTAGTTGAAGATGGGAACATACATTCCCTTACCGTTCCCAAAATGCATTCTATGAAGGGTGGCCGTTCCTTGGCCGTTTGGTGGTCGTTCAAGAAAGAAAAGGCTGGAACACAATGTGTGATTTCATCCGTTTATTATTAGATTTTTTTGGATTTGGACTCTCCCAGGTTGTTAGGGCCCTTGGGCTATAAAAGGGGAGTCTATGCTTTAGGTTTTCATTCATTCAAGCTACATACAAGATTTAGAATTCTCTCTTCTCTCTTCTCTCTTCTATCTTCTCCCTCCCTCTTCTCTTCAAAGTTAATTCTAGGGTTTCTTTTGGAGATCTCCTTACAACTTGAAAAAGTGTAATTCTTCTCCACATTTATTTATCTATTTGATTTTCTTTTGGTATTAATTACTTCATGACGATGTTTGTGATTATTATCTCTTGTTTAATTGAATTGATATATCTATCCATGAGCTAATTTCTTTGGTCTAGCGTTAGGATGAGTTGAATCAAATAAACAAGCATGTATTGAAGTAATTGATTATGGTTTTCCTAATTAAATTGCCTTTTGTTATAATTGATTGTTTGACCAACTTTTGAATATTTTGAGTGAATAATTGAGATCAAGAGAAGATATTATTTTCGGATTAAATTCAATTGGGGGGTTATATATGAATCAGTAATGTATTATCTAACTTAGTTAAATAATTTGGTAAATTAGATCTATCCAGGTTTAGTATGTGAACACGAAAGTTATCAGATTTAGGCCTAGTTTATATTTGTTTTCTTAATTGTTTAATTGCATTATCAATTTGCTTGACCTTATGCTCGGTAATTTGAGGAAACAAATCTGAACCCCTAGACGTTTTTATCATTCATTTTCAATCCAGATATCATGTGTTAGTTTTGATATTCATTGTAATAATTAATAAGTATTTTCAAGCCTTAAAAATTGGATTAGAGTGTTTAAGACTTTTATTTTTATTGAATGTGACACATAATAATTATTTGTCGGCTAAGTCTTCCGCGAGGGACGACTTAGGTCAACTTGATACCCAACAATTGATCTCGTGCTCTTGCAAGCGTCACTAGATTTTGTTTTTTGTGTTTAGCGGTTGAACAAACACCTTCGGTGCAATGACCCAGAGGGTAAGCCAAGCTCGAGCTTGGAAGCTTGCCCTCAAATGAAAATTTTGATAAAGTGTTTGGAGTTTGGCTCGAGCCAAAACTCCAAACACCTCGGTGTGATGACCCGAAGGGCAAGCCAAGCTCAAGATTGGAAGTTTGGCCGTGAATAAAATTTTTTATCAAGTGTTTGGAACTCGGCTCGAGACAAAACTCCAAACATCTCGGATGCGATGACCTAAAGGGCAAGCCAAGCTCGAGACTGGAAGCTTGCCCTCGAATGAAAATCTTGATTAAGTGTTTGGAGCTCGGCTCGAGCTAAAACTCCAAATACATCGAGAATAAAAATATGAAATATGGATTATGAATAGGAAAAAGAGAAATGAAAGCCTTGCATTAATTTGAAAATACAATATGTCCAACTCGAGACAATTACAAAAAGGGCAAAAAGAGAACATAACAAGAAATTAGAACTAAGTTATTACATCATAATTACTAGATCAAATTCTCAACCTCTTAATCCTGAACAAAAAGACTGGTTTCATCCATGGCTTGGGGATCGGGATAAGCTTCGAGGATGGGCGATTGAGTCTCCTCAGGGACTCCCTAGGTGGTGGTCTGTTCGGGAGCGACCACCAGATCAGCCATCCAGGACTGAATCATCCAGAGCATCAACAAAAGCCTCATCAAAAGAGGCATTAATCTGATTAGCCATTTCCGAGAAGTGAAAGTATTTAGGATCGGGAAGCAATATCCTAGGATTGTCCCGATGAAAGACCTTATGGATACCCTTGGCCTGGAATTGGACCTCAGCTTGTTGAAAGGAAAATTCATAGTATTGGACAACCCCTCCTGCCAAAACCTCGATGAATTCCACGGAGCTAAGAAAGCATCTCTTGACTTTGTCTCAAATTCGCCCGACTAGAGATCGATCTTCCTCAGATTTCAGAAAGTTACGACGGCCGGTCTGGATCCCCTCTTCTCGAGCTTGCACCTGGACATCTTCGAGCTTGGACTTAAAGTTGGCATTTTCTTGATCCAATTCCTTAACTTTCGCTTCAGAATTTGTTACAGACTTCTTCAGAGCAGAAATTTCATTTTTCTGCTCCCGAACAGTATCAAGAAGTTTCACCTCTCGAACTTTCAGCTTAGAATGGTCTTTTTTGGGTGAATTAAGCTTATTCACCAAAGCAGTGTCAAAATCTGTCCGAGATCAAGCTATGAGGGAAACCAACTTTACATGAGCCCGAGCCTGTCCGAGATCGAGCTATGAGGACAGTCAACTTTATGTGAGCCTGATCTTGGTCCATGCAGATTGATTGACGAGCTCGAGACCAGATAGCTTGTTGAGGGCAACATGATCAGGGGTCGGGTAATGACCCTGAATGTACTGAGCGGCCAAAAAGCTATTCTTGTTCGTTAATACGGAGTTCCCATTAAAGAAAGTTTGGTTTAGAGTGTCGATCGAACTTCAAACTAGGACAACGGGAGGCAGGAAGCTTGAGCCAATTTTTGATTTCTTAGAGAGAGGAATATCGATATTTGAACTCCCCCTCTTGGAAGTAACCTTAGTGGGCTGGCTACCCAGGTCAGCAAATTCAGCTAATACATCAGAAGCTGAGGATGGCCGAGTTGTTCTGGGAGATCGGGAATGGGCAGCAAGCAGTCCAACAATAGCCTCATCAGACTATTGAGAGAATGCAACTCGGGAAACTAAAGTAATTTTCTTTCAAGCCTCATCCCTTTTTGGAACCACGCCAGCCAACACGGTATCTACATGAAGAGAGTATACTTAGAAATTTTGAGCAAATGTATGAAATTCTCTACAAAAGTAAATTACCAAAAACTAAATAAAGGAGAAACTTTACCAATGTCCCTGTTCAGAGGAATTACCACTTTACTTATGCATGAGTAAAGGAGGAGGGAATGGGTAATAAGTCGGGACAGATCATATCGGGTGGTCGTAAGTTGGTTGATAATATAGTTTAGCTCAGGAGAGCATTTTTCGGATCATGCTTCTGTTGAAGGGGCATGTACCATAACCATTCACTCGAGAAAGACCAGGGCTCGGGAGGATGAACAAAGAAATAACGGTCTTTTCAAGATTTATTAGAAGTTAGATATTTGTCAAGAAAATTAATCTCACTTCGGGCATTAAGATCAAAAAGGCCCTTAGAAATTAGAGCTTTTACTTGAACGAGGGAGAAAAGGAGTTCAGTCATGGGGGTAATATTTAAATATTTGGCTATTATCAGAAAGCCAACTATTATCCTTAAAGAGTTAGGGGCAAATTGATTCAAGGGAACCAAATACATTCTGGTCATAAAGGTTGGGATACAGAATCTCAGCCCACCATCTATTTGGCCTACAAAGAAAGCTGAACCCCCACGAGGAGGTCGGTAAGGTCTATTGGAGCTATTTGGGACGATAAATATATAAGTTGGGGGTACTTGGGCATTTATTTCAACATTACCTACATATTTGGCAATCACTGTTGTTATGGAGATGGAATGGTCATCCTCAATAGGAACATCTGAGGAAGGGGCCCTAATCTATATAAGGGAGAAAATTTCCGGAAGGGCTGTCTGATTCCATGGAGGCAGGGTCGGAGAAGTATGACCCTCCCCCCGAAGTTCAGCTCAGGAAGAGCCCATTTCATCAGACTAATGCACCAGGTCAGTCACATGAGGATCCGACGAGGTAGAAGCTAAGGTGAAAAGGCCATTACCACTAAAATATAAAAATAAAAAGGAGAAAAAAGATAGGGTACCTAAGAAGTGAACAAGGACTTAAAATGGGAGAGAGGAATAGTGGTCGCTAGAGATACGCCTGAAATTGCTTGAGAAATGTCGGAAATCACCTCGAAAGCCCGCCGCAAATTGCTTCAGGAGAGAATTTTTTTAGGAGTAAGAAATGGTCTCCCTTTTTATCCTCTATATATAGTAGAGTTGAATGGGCGGGAACTAGAGTTGCAAATGAACCAAGCCGCTCATGAGCTATTCAGAGCTCGACTCGATAAAAGCTCATTCGAGTTCGTTTAGTGAGGCTCGTTAAAATAAATGAATCAAACTCAAACTTAAAGATATTCGATTTGTTAGCTCGTGAACAGGCTCGTCGTAAGCTCGTGAGTAGGCTCGTTAATAAGCTCGTATAAATTAAACTATAAATTTGACTTTATTTTAAATTTTCATACGTTTATTTATAATAAATATAAAAATATTTGAATAAATTTATTTGTTTGAATAAAATCATAGGTTTTAATAAATATATTATGCATTTTATATATATATATATAATTTTATTTTTGTAATAAATTGAAGAATAATTTTAATTTATAATTAATATCTAAGCTCGTTTAGGCTCGATTAAGCTCAAAAAAGTTCACGAGCCATCAATATGTTCGATAAATTTAGGAACGAGTTCGACTCGATAATAAACGAGCCAAACTCAATCTCTCAAAAGCTTGGCTCGGTTCGATTGCAGCTCTAGCGGGAACTGATCATGATCATTGATCAAAATTGCATCCAATGGACCGTACGAGATCTCGGGAAGCCCAAAGAACGTCTTGTCAGTTGAAAGGACGACCCTTCAAAAAGCGGGAACTGGCAAAGCTTGAAACCCTAATATTAATTCGGTCGACGAAGTTCTGTAATCAAATTATGTCTGAGTTGAATGTATCCATCTCTAATCATAAATGGGGGGACTGGTTGATGGGGACCAATTTGGACCGACCTGTCTAAATGGACCGAGTTGATGGGCTTTGCTTAAATAGAGAGGCCTAATTTATCTATTGGGCTTATGACCGAGCTATGAGAAAGACCTGGTGGGCTAAACTTATAAGAAGCGGTATAAGGTGGGGCCGAACTGCGAGGTCCATCCCGATCATGGAATAAGGTCCAGCAAAACCCAAATTTAGAGATTTTGGGCTGATCTATTAACATTTGGGTCGATCTTTGGGCCCTTGAACAAGGGACCTTTGGGTCACTAGGCCGAACTCTTGACCGTTGGGCCTAAATTGACTTGTGATAGTGGGGTTGAGTGAGTGGGCCCGAAATGGGCCGATATGTTGGCCCATTGGTTGGCTTGAAAATCCATGGGCCTCCCCATAGAAAGTAAATCGATGGACTTCGTCGTGATAACTCGTGCATTGATCGAGCTGTTGGGCTTAGGAGATTTGGGGCCCACGCGGAATGCTAAGCCCAACTTAGTGGAAAAGCAAGCTAGGGTTGGCCCAACTTGCTTGGCACGAAACCTAATCACAAACCTATAAATAGCTCATCAAAAGATATTTTTTCTGGTTTAGACCACATACATACACTTTTCATCTGTTATATTTTCATACTTTTCCTCTCTACAGCGATTATAATTTGAGCGTCGGAGAGGGTACGCCGAAAAACCCTTCTGGCCCCTCTTCTAACGGTAATCTTGCAGGATTCAGGTCAGTTGCACATCGTAGTTCGTTGGGCGGCGATTAATTTCCGACCGACTACATGGTAAAAATAGTTCGTTCCTCACAGAGTGTAGGGAATTGATATATTTAGTTGTCAATTGATATCTTTGCATTGATGGTCGAATATGACTTATTGACGTACTTGTTATTTTTCTTACAAAAAATGAATTTGGATTTTGGAAGAGGAAAATATCATTATGCGAACTAGTGGCAATAAATTCCAATTTCCAATTTGCCCAATTGATAATAGTTTCTCATAGGTACCATCACATGTAGATAACTACAAAATTAGCCCGGGACCAAAAATAGACTCCACATGATTTCTTTTCCCTCCAAAAGGAGATGATAATGAAAATAGAAACAAAAAAAATAGAAACACAACAAAAAGATACTTTTGTACTAAAATCAGCTGCCTATTACAGGAAATTATTAGAAGTAGCAATATTTTCCTCCTATTTTTTTATTAATTTCATGACAGTGTGAAATTAAAAAAAAAAACAAACAAACAAACAAATAATGCTTGTAACATCTAAAATCCAAAATACGTAACCCCAAGTATCACCAAAACTCCATACAACCCCAAGGCACTCCCCAAAATCCTCGAGCTTCCTCCAGTAACATTCCCGCTCTGCCTTCCGGCGGGGGACGGCGCACTCGCCGGCGAAATTGACGGCGCCGCCGCGTCACTCATCAGCTGCAACGTGTTTTTCGAACTCAGATTTTCCGGCGCGAAAGCATGCTTCGCCGGCACCCCATTGTTAACCGCCGCCCCCACCTGCCACACCTGGTTCACCTCCGCCTCCGCCGCCGGCAATGCCAGCGTGGCGAATATCGTCATCACCCCGCCGGAATATTCGGCGCGCTTGCTCAGAACATCGTACGAGATCTTCGACTCGGATATCGGGCCGTACGATGAGATGTTGTACGTCTTCACGACGATGGATCCGTTGGTGTCCTTGAAAGCGATGAGCGATTGGGCCCCCAACATGCCTGAGCCCGTTGGGTTAAGGGCCCAAGCGACCCATCCGTCGGGCTTCGCCGGAGGAGCAATGAAGGCGATAGAAAGCGTGGGATTGGGCCTCGCAGTTGGGCTATAGGTCCAATGGAGGAAGGCCTTTAACGTAGGAAGGTCTAGGCAGTTTGCGAAGGTGTCCTTATATGTGCCCGCATATATGGTAGCATTGTAGGGGATGACTAATTAAATTTAAGAATATGAAACTACATTGTAGGGGATGACTAATTAATTCTCTTTAATTAACTTTGTAATCAAACTTAGCCTGAAATATTTCTTTATTGGTGTCCTTATCTCTCTTCCACATATATGGTAGCATGACATGTCATGTCGTGCCAAAGAAATATTATCATGTTAACTTATCAATATTGACAAAGAGATTTTATAAAGCAATTATGCCATAAATTAATATAAAATTTCAAAAAACTATATATTAAAATAAATTGGACATTAATTGACATATATTTAGACGATAAAAACCTAGACATTAAAATCAATATCCAATGAATAGTAATTAGAATCACATAATTTGGTGAGTATTTGACAAGCAAAATAAAAAGGGTGATATGGGTACATTAATTTCATGATATATATACCCCCGTATACTGTTCACTCAAAAATGAAGGAATTTAAAAACAATTCATTTCATAATAAATAAGATACTTGTTATAATATCGCACACTCAATATATTATTTATTACAGGATATTAGAGCTGTCAGATAGATCAAATTGGTGCCAGCCTGTCGGGCCAAAAAGAAAATCAGAGTGGATCAGGTTGGGCCAAAATTCCATCGTGGCATATCTTGGATGTCAACCCCCAGTCCACCCATGAAAATGCACATGAAAAGTCATATCGATTGCGCCGATTCAAGATTTGGGGCCTAATAGATAGGGGTGGGCATTCGGGCTCGGGTTTTTGGGTCCCGACCCGATCCGATCGGGTAAAACCCGATCAGGTCGGGTTTATTTTGGAAAAAGTCGGGTGTCGGGTTACCCGATACCCGACGATGAAATTTCGGGGCGGGTATCGGGTATTGGTAATGTACCCGATCGGGAGTCCCCGATTAACTAATTTTTTATAAAAAAATGAAAGATAACTTTGTGACTTTGACCACTCAACACCTGTTCTCAACTCGCCTCAAAGAGTGAAATACCCGAAATCTCAAATCCCATTACACTACAAGCCTTTTTCTTACCTTCCAGCGGTAACAATGGCACCAGTAGGAGAGAATAAGGTAGTGGGATATTGACAGCAACTTCACTTCTTCTTTTTTCTTTTCCCATGGGTAAGAAAGGTTGAAGAGATTGTTATTAAAAAAAAAATAGAAGAGAAGAAAGCCAAAATAAATGAAGGAAAAAGAGAGCTCTAGCGGATGGGATTGTCGAATTGGGTTCTGGTGGGTTATCTTCATCTTTATTCATTTGATTTTCCAACTTTCATCTTAAATTAAATCAATTTTGTTTTTTGGTTTTCATTGTCAGTAGATTTTCATCTCTTTTTCCTTATCCATTTTGTCTGTTTTTTGTTTTTTTGTTTTGAAGATTTGGTCTTTGTTTTTATTTTGATTTTTGTTTCCACTTCATTTGCTTTCCATTTCCATGGAAATATCCGATACCCGATTGGCCGGATACCCGAATATTTCGGGTACCCGAATTTCAAGTACCCGATTTTTCCGAGTCGGGATCGGGTAGTAAAATATGCTACCCGATAATTCTTGGTACCCGACCGAACTACCCGAAACCCGACATACCCGACCCGATGCCCACCCCTACTAATAGATTCGACTCTTTTGTGGCTTAAAGCATCCATAGACGACTCACCTGGAGATAGCACCTAAGAGAGAGAGTAAGCTGGCGAGGTGGCAGTCTTTTATTGGGTAATGAGATTGGTGCATGGTGTTTGACTGAGGGTTATGCAATTAAATATTTGGGATTGATGAGAATTAGAAAGAGATGAAAACAGAGGATGCGTTTCCCACTCACGCAGAGAATGTGACAGACAGCTCGAGGAAAAGAGAATGTGGAGGCATGTGCACAATGCATGGTTTTTGCTCCTTTCATTTCATTTAATTACCTTTGAATGAACAACTTATCTTGGTTGACAATTTGATATGAGAACTAATCCAACACATAAAATTGAATATATTATTATTTAAATTCATTTTAATTTTTATTGACTTTTAAGATTTATTTAATTGAAATTTGATTTGATTAATAAATAGCATCGAATTTAAACCAACTTTTGTTTAAATCTGGAAAAAAAGTAAGAAAAAAATAGAAATAGTAAAAAGAATAAAGACTCAAATTAAAACAGCTAGGGTAAGTAGTAGTTCACCTAAATTACTTAAATGGGTTATAATTAATCGACTGATGATTAATTACGGAGTCAAATTCAACTTCTTGAAATTTTTTGACTCAGTCTTTGTTGATAGTAACAAACAGTTCACGAAAACAACAAATTAAAATCATTAATCGAACAATTTTTCACAGACTTACAAAATATTTCCAACAAAATATTTTAATGAGTTCGGAGTGGAGGGATGAAAATCAAAGAGGGTGAAAAACTCATATACGAATCCTAATTAATACCATTTCAGCTACAAAATTGTTACTATCAAAGGAAATTATCATATATGTTACATCCTACTTTAAAATTTTACTTTGACCTTTGGACAAGCTAGCCAACGACAAGTACATGCATGATGCATGTGAAAGAACACTGACTTAATTTTTTTAGATTAATAATGCATGTATTAGCACGTTAGTCTTCCTTTGTCTATAACTATTGTTAATTTCTTAAGGATTCATACAATAATTTTAAATATTTTATGGCAATGACTATATATATTTAATCTGTAGCATTGACTAGTTTCTAATTTCTATCATACCCTGACACCGCCTTGAATTGAGTTTGTAACAGTTGATAGAAGTCTGATTTGGATCATAATTGCTTGTCATAAATCAATGACGATCGAATGAATTGCAATTTTTTTTTATTTTTAGGTATATGACGACTTGATCTAACACTTTTTTCTTTTTTTACTTAGATTGGTTAGATTTAGTGAATACTTTCATAAATGCCTAAAACTTTATCAATTGCAATGCTGAGTTTCAATTTTAGTGTTATAGTACTTTTTATTCACTAATAAATAACCAACATCAACTATTTTCTTTCTAATAATCAACCATTCATTATTAGTGTTAGGAAAATTTATATGTTGGATTTTGATAATAACATGTAAAATTTAAACTAGAAAGTGACACCCCATTTTTTCTTGTAATTTTGCATTATAATACATAGAATGGAAGAGTTGAGTTAAGTCGGCTAAGTCGAGATTACAAGAAGACAACTTCGTCTTGGATTGAAGACTCTGTTGTATGTCAACTGAGTATGGTCTAGAAGAAAGTCAAGGTCTCGACTGAAGGAGAAACAACTGAAGATCAGCTGTAAAAAGAGCCAGTCAAGACAACCTCAGAAGTCAAGTTCATCAGTCAAGTGACAGTTGAGTCGATTCTATACTTGGAGCAGACTCAAGTCATCTGGGGTATAAGCAGCAGACAAGCAAAAGACCACTAACATCAATCAGTTGCACAGAAATCAAGAGCATTACTATATTTAGTAATGTCTCCATGCTACCAGGTCCTAAAAGTGATCGAACCCATGGCGTGCAAATAAAATAAGCCAATCGAAAGCTTTGAGTGGGGTGTCAGACCCAGAAAAGCTGGAATTCAACAATACGAGGAAGTGGCTCAATCACATGCTAAGAAAGCATGTCAGGATAAGCCAACGATCAATGAAATATTATTTGAAAAATTGTCTATCTCTTCAACAGATAATTTTTTTAAATAATAGTATAAAAGGCCGAGATTTCAAAAAGAAAAAAAAAGTGTGTGTGTGTGTGGACACAAGTGAGAATTAAGAAAAATTGTTGAATACACACGAACAAGCTGAAAAGAAAAATATCCATATAACCTCAGGCCTGAAGAATCGAAAGTTTTTTTGTTCACATTGTGAAGGATAGAACAACTCAATAAGTTGAAGAGGAAATTTTTGAAAATAACAAGAGGTCTAATTTCCAAGTTGAAGGATTGTAGAAAGGCTCAAGATTGAACCAAGTATCAAGTTTGTTGGAGGGCTTCGTGATCAAATCCAAGAACTTGAGAAGTGAGCTAAAGTAGCAAGGCAACCGCCTCATGAAGAAGCTGAGTCGCAAAGAGAAGCCAGTTGTGTGGTCAATGCATCTCAAGACTGAGTGGTAGGAGAAATCAGTTGTGTGATCAAGACTGTCTCCAGACTGTTCACTAATTTGTAACCTGATCTGTTACTTAGTGGATTCCTCCAGGAGTTGGAGAAGAGAGGATTAGAAGAATTACCCCATCTTTTAACCATTAGGGCAATCTCCTACTGGTCAATGGTCTCCTTTGGCTCAGCTCTTTTCCCATCACTGGCCAACAATGCAGCTGTCTTGGGCACAGTTGTTTCCTCCTGCTCTTTTCTTCTCAGCTCAAACTCATAAGCTTTGAGGTCTGAGAATAGCTCATGATTAGATGTTCTTGATAGGTCCATTGAATGTCTCAGGGCCATGACCTTCATTTCCCATTCAACTGGGAGTGCCCTTAAAATCTTCATACACATTTCTTTTTGTGTATACTCTTTCCTAAGAGCTGAAAGCTCATTTGTAATCACAGTAAATTTGGCATACAACTAGTCCAGAGTTTCACCTGCAAGCATTTTAAAATTTTCAAATTTTTGAACACCAACAGACAATTTATTCTCCTTAATTTGGTCTGATCCTTCACAGATTAAGGTCAGCTTATCCCAAATTTCCTTTGCGGATTTGCAAGATTTTACTTTGTTGAACATGGCTTTGTCCAATGTTTTATAGAGAATATTCTTGGCCACATTGTCCTGGTTGTATCTCTTTCTATCATCATTTGTCCACTTAGTCCTTGGTTTTTCAACCATGGCTGGTCTTGCCAAAGAAAGAACTTCATCTCCTTGATTCAAACGCTTCTTCTTACTGATCGTATTCACCTTGAGTATTTGCAATGGCCCATCCTCTATCACTAGCCACATTTCATCATGTAATGCTGATAGATGAGTCTACATACGAATTTTCCAATCATCAAATTCTTCAATAGTGAACATAGGAATGCGAGTTAGATTTGCTTCCATGATAATAACTTTGCTACAAATGAAAGACTTTGAAAAACACAAGTGTTAAAATCTTTTGGAAAGATGGAGATCTAGTTCAGTAACCAGTGCGGAAGGCTCAATGAACCAACCGCTCTGATACCACTTGTAGGTCCCAAGGGGTGTGGTGTAAGTTTTAGAAGGGGGGTTGAATAAACCTTACCAAATTTTCAAAATTTAGTCCTTTTAAATTTTCAACAAAGTTGACTCAAATCAGCTGCGTCCTAGAGGGACAACTAAGTTGGTTATTCAGCTGAGTTTCCCATTTAACAGACTCGATAGAGATGTTGTTAGTGTAACTCTGTTGTTTAAGCCACATGCTTAACTCGGCTGATTTGATTTTTAACAGCGGAAGACTTAACACACTTGATAGATATAAAACTCATTTTTAACACTTGTTTAGCACTTAGATTGTTATCAGTTGGATATCAAATATAAACTTATCAGCAGATATAAAATAAATATGCAGGAAGGTAAATGTTGAAAGTAAATAGACACAAGTATTTTTATAGAGATTCGAAGATGGGTAATTTTTCTAATCCTTTCTTCTCCAACTCTTGAAGGAATCCACTAAGTAACAGATCAGGTTACAAAGTAGTGAGCCAGATCTGAGACGATCTTGATCACACGGTGACTTCTCCGCCACTCGTCTTGAGATGCCTTGATCACACAACCTGCTTCTTTGTGACTCAAAGATCTTCACGAGTGGCTACGCTACATTGACTCACTTATCAAGTTCTTGGATTTGATCATGAAGCCCTCCAACAAACTTGATACTTGTTTCAATCTTGAACCTTTTCACAATCCTTCAACTTGGAATGTAGACCCCTTGTTATTTTCAAAAATTTCCTCTTCAACTTATTGAGTTGTTCTATCCTCCACAAATGTGAAAAAAAACTTTCGATTCTTCATGCCTGAGGTTATATGGATATTTTTCTTTTCAGCTTGTTCGTGTGTATTCAACATTTTTTCTTAATTCTCACTTGTGTCACACACACTTTTTTTTTCTTTTTGAAACTTCAGCATTTTATACTATTATTTGAAAACATTATCCGTTGAAGAGATAAACAATTTTTCAAATAATATTTCATTGATTGTTGACTTGTCCTGACATGCTTTCTCAGCATGTGATTGAGCCACTTCCTCGTATTGTTGAATTCCAGCTTTTCAGGGTCTGACACCCCACCTCAAGGCTTTCCATAAGGTTATTTTATTTGCACGCCTTGGGCTCGATCACTTTTAGGACTGGCAGCATGGAGACATTACTAAATAAAGTAATGCTCTTGATTTCTGGCAACTGATTGATGTGAGTGGTCTTTTGCTTGTCTTCTGCTTATACCCCAGATGACTTGAGTCTGCTCCAAGTATAGAATTGACTCAACTGTCACTTGGCTGATGAACTTGACTTCTCAGGTTGTCTTGACTGGATCTTCAATTTGGTCTTGATTATTTCTCCTTGATCGAGTCCTTGACTTTCTTCTAGATCATACTCGGTGACATACACAGAGTCTTCAATCCGATCATGATTGTCTTCTTGTAATCTCGACTTAGCCGACTTAACTCGACTCTTCCGATTTCTATGTATTATAATGCAAAATTACAAGAGAAAATGGGGTGTCAACTTTCTAGTTTCGATTTTACATGGTATCATCAAAATCTAACAAATAAATTTTCCTAACAATTTCCCCCTTTTGATGATGCCAAAACTTAAAACATAAACCATAAGTAAACAACAAAAATACAGACATTGTAGTAACAAAGAATGTATGATTGAATCCTCATTTTATTGATCATAACATTCTTGTCCTTTACAAAGTGTTTACATTAGGTATCAAAGCTATATAAATATCGAGCTATACAGAATACAATTATACAACATGTATTTATTAAGTTACATAAAAAATAATATTACATGAAAGCACATAATCATTCGGAAGACTTACATCTATGTATTTACAACGAAGTAAAGTACATGAAGGGGTTTGCAAAGACACTTCAACGCCTTTGATGCTTTCTTCTTCTCTCTTCTTCATCATTTCCCTTCTTCGCTTTGTCATCCTAAGCTCTTCTCCTCTTTCTTTCCTCTTCATCTTTCTTTTTCTTCTCATAAGCTCTTTTATCAGGTCATCCCTTCATTGCCGCTCCTCCCATTCTTTCGCAATTCTTTCATTCTCGAACTTCTTGTCTTCTTGACGGGCGTTTTTGTGAGCAACCTCAAGGTTGGCAAGGTGATCGTATCCAGCCAATATATAAGACCTTTCTTCTCTGGATATAGATAGGATACATCTTTTGGTCTGGGTTGTGGTTGGGTGCCTCTCTTACTGCCACTACGTCCTCCCCTCCCTGATTCGGCTCCTCTTCCTCTAGATGTATACTGTATTGGGGCCTTGGACTTTCCAGCTGAGTGACTGATTGAAGTTGGTTGCTTGTCAGCTGTATTGCGCAATTCCAATCCCTTCTCCCAATACAAGTCCCGAGCTTGAGGTAGAGTCATCCCTTGAAAGTAGCCTTCTGATTCTAGAGTTTGGAATTCCTCTATTGATCTGGGCTCAGATCCATCATCAGGCATGGTAATGTTCCTTGGGGGCTTGATCATAGCGTAGCCCTTTCCGGCTGGAGGACCACCATATTGCTTCATGATCTCCTGAGTGCGAGCTGATTGCTTCTCAACTACCTCCTAAAATGCAGCTTTGATGGACTTTCTTTTATCTTTCATGGCCACTGCAACTTTATCAACAGGTAGGTTCAGAGGTAGCTTGCTGAGAATTGAGGCCGTGACTTCACCTAGCTGTGGGGTTTCAGCATACATCAATTTCAGATCCTTTGAACTTCCTTCCCCCTCATCTGTGTCACCTACTTTCTTCAATTCTTCTTTCAGTCCCTTAGGGGCCTCTTCTTCCCCCTTTTTGGCATCATCACTAAATGAGAGAGGTATTCCATGGAATAATCCACTCAGGATGAAATCCAGTCGGCTGTTCGTCGAGTCTTGCTTGGAGTCTGCTGCGGAGTAAGCTTTGCGAAACTCAGAACGAGTAGCCTTTGATTCAACTGTCACGATCTTCATCCTCGCCATCAGAAGACTGAACTTTTCTTTCATGTTATTCTCTAGACGAGCGATCTTAGTCTTGTGAAAGTGCTGTAGCAGTTCCATATCCGACTTATGGGAAGTTTCCATCCTTACTATATATTCCTTCATCCTCTGCTGATAAATTGAGGTGTCCGCACTCCAAACAAGCATTTTAGCAAAAAGAGCTTTGAAGTAACGGACCTGCTCCGAACGCATGGTTGTCTGTTGTGCAGCCCATTCCCCTATCCAATCGACTGTGAGGGTAGCATCCCAATTATCCAATCTCAAATCTAGAGAGGCCTGGTGACGTTCCATCTTCTCAATCGCTTCTGCGGATCTTCCGGGAAGGCTTCCACGTAACTCAGTGGTAGGATTTGATTCAGTTGTCGACCACTCTACATCAAATTGAAGGTCACTGGCACAATCATATATGTGGGAATAACGGGCTTTTCATGCACGGTATATTTCTTTAAATCTGCAACAGATTCATTCTATGTCGGGCAGTTTAGCAATGAATGGGAATATGTCTTCAAAAACATCATCGCGCACGAACGGTATCCCCGAGGCTTCACCTTGAAGGTCTAGACTTTGAAATGCCTACGATGATTCAGCTCTTTATGCCTCAGCTGCGGCAGTGTCATCGGCAAGTGTTTGTGCAGTTGTGAAAGCCTGCGACTGAGCTGTAGGAGTCGTCACTGCTGCAGTTGTGGGAGCCTGCACAGTTAACTCGCTTTCAGCTGGAGTATTTGAGATTGTATGCTCTCGATCGAGCTCACTGTCTTAACAAAGATCCCCGGTCTTAGTGTGTTTTTCCAAATGGGTAACCTGGTCCTCAGCTGATTCATCAGTGTCATCAGAAGATGATGAGGCCTTTGGAGTTGGCTCATCATCGAAATTAAACCTCATACGAGCCGTCTTATCACTGACTTGGCTCTGAGTTTTGAGAACATCTTCAGCCTTGTCCATCGAAGATCTTCATGGTGTGTGGACTCGGCTTCATCCTCTGATCTCAAAAATGAAGTATCAATATGCTCTTGGGAATCGTGAAGGGCGTTGATCTTCTTTCGCAATGACTCCTTCAAGTTGAGGAATGTTATGTTATATCTGCTCTTTACCAGGGAAGTCTCAACCTCCCCAGGTCTTCATACCCCTAGCAGTCTCAACGGCCTACAAGGCCTCTACATTCCCTTCCGGGGATCATTTGTCTTAGGGTCTTCTACATTGGCATCCATCGGAGTCTCAACTCCTGGATTGCACTTCCATGACCAGTCTCAACTCCCTGGGTATCTCCATCCTTTGCCTTAGCCGCAACAACAACTTCATCGGCTCAAAGCAGGTGGACATCTCGGTGAGACGGACTCAATTTGTCCGGCGTCGTTAATGTCGCTCTGTTGTCTTTGTGATTTCCTCTTCTTTGCCTCCAAACTGCAATATTTGGTCTCCCACAGCTTCCTCCGACCTTGCTGTGGTGGAGAGAGTTTCACCCTCAGGCGGCGCACCAACTGAGTGGATGATAGTGGGGTCACTTTTCTCCAGGACGCGGATATTGTTCCTCTCGAGTGTCAAATGCAAGGGGTGTCTCAACACCTTCTTCGAGGGGTAGGCTTGGCTTGGGGGCCCAAAGTCCTACTTCATCGCCATCTCCCTTGGAGCCATCTTGATCGCATGGGGACGTGGTCTCGGCAATGACAGAGGCGTCTCTTTGTGCCACTCCCAAAGGATTAGTCTTAGGAGAGGCTTTGGAGGACTCTCTTGGACCTTCTTGTAGACTCACCTTGTGCATGGCTCTTGATTCTCTGATAGCCTCGTCGCATCCCAAACTTCTCTATTGCGGCGGTGGATTCATCACATCATCATCACTATCGGGTCGACTCATAGATATGCTCATGTGTCCTGTATGTGCGCATATCTTGGATTTTTCCATGGCTCGGCTTGCTCCATGACTTTCTCCTTCTCGTCCTCCTTGATGATTCGGAGAGTTTCCAGGCAGCTTTTTTTTTTACTTAGATTGGTTAGGTTTAGTGAATACTTTCATAAATGCGTAAAACTTTATCACTTGCAATGCTGAGATCCAATTTTAGTGTTATAGTACTAATGTTTCACACAAATTGATCTAACTACAACAGTGGTCAATGTAGACACAACCTGCGGTTTAACCTAACAACAAAAATGAGAGGCTGTAGACATAGTCGAGTGAAAATTGAGTTATAAAAAAAAAAAGCATCACAAGAACACGGTAAGACGAGCTGTGCTGATCTGAGCCATGTTCAGCTTTATTTAACGACTGAGGTTCAGCCCAACTATAAGTGTTGGGCCCTCCAGCTTTTAGAAGCTGTATTTTGGGCTATAATCCAGACCAGCCCAGATGGAATATCAATTTGGTCCCAGTGAACTTTCCACATCAAACAAAACCAAAAGCCCTATCCAAATTACAAGCCCAACAAAACCTTAAACTAAACTTTATTGTCTCCTCGCAGAGCATTGTGCCACCACGACGGAGGAGCACTCGCCGCTCGGGGCCACCAGGTTCGAATCGAATCGACTCGGTTTTCTTTCATTCGCCACATACTCCCCAGTTCTGCAAATCTTCATCTTTGTTTTCCCGTTGATTTTTCTTACGTTATCGGCCAATTTCTTTGTTAGTGTTCACACGTGTTTAGCTACTTAGTTCGATTCATTCATTCACTCTCTGTATCTGATATCGATGTCATTTTGTTTGTTTTATATTTAGATGAAAGAATCAAATGACTGAAATGTATATTTTTAGGGGCTTTTACGATCTTGAACTTAATGTATTAAGCCATGATATGCGTTGAAGTGTCACTGGTATTGTAACAATCTTTATTTTAGCAGTATTTTGGATATTGGGCAACGTAGATATGTTTCAATGAAACTATGTGTTTTGTTGGTTGTCTTAAGTTAAATTTATTTTGGGATGTTAAATGTTACGAATGTTTGTTTCCATTGAGAATTTAGGGAAGTGGAGTTAGGTTCTGCCATCGAGTTTCTGAACTAATGTTAAGCAGCTTTTCTTTTCCGTAGGAGTCATGGCTGTCCTTTGCTAGACAAGAAGATAGTTAAGAAGTGTGTCAAGAAGTTCAAGAGGCCCCAGAGTGATCGCTTTGTGTCTGTAAAGGTTATTACTTATTACTTGCTCCATTTTGTTTAGGCGATTATATTATTACTGTTGCACAATTTAATCTAAACGAACGAAGTAACTATTGTCCCTTTTGCTAATAAGCATCCGCAACATGCAATATTATCTCTCGTCCTAGTATTTTAAATTTTAATTTACAATTACCGTTCTGGTTACGTATATGAACTTGGTCTCCTAGGTATAAAGCATGTTTTCTAACACAAACCGTAGGCAAGATTGACAGTGCATTTAAAATGTAAGGCAATTGTTTGCTGCAACAATTAATGGTTTTCTATGTCTAGCAAAAAAGTTTATGTTTCCTTTTTTCTAAAATGGAGGCATTCTTGGTTGTCATCTTATTGCATTTAGTTGGTTATGATTGGTTAATATTGACTATTAATTAGCTTTCTTTTTATCATAGTATTTTCTGGTTAATTGAGCGGTTAAAATATTAATGAATGTTCGAATTAATTCCTTCCTGAACTTTGTGTTTCTTGTTTCAGACAAACTGGCGCAGGCCCAAGGGTATTCTCGCGTCAGGAGAAAGTTCAAAGGATGCACCCTTATGCCAAACATTGGTTATGGCTCGGACAAAAAGACTCGCCATTATCTTCCCAATGGATTTAAGAAGTTTGTTGTGCACAATGTCAAAGAGCTGGAAGTTCTTATGATGCACAACCAGTTTGTTACATTTCTTCAGCATTTTCAGGCCCATCATTTTTCCTTTCAAAAAAAAAAAAAGAAGCAATTTTTGATTAATAGCTGACTTTGATTTTTGCAATATCAGGATATATTGTGCTGAGATAGCACACAATGTTTCTACCAGGAAAATAAAGGATATTGTTGAACGAGCTGCACAGTTTGATATTGCTGTGACCAACAAATTGGCTAGACTGCGTAGCCAGGAAGATGAGTAAGCTGTCGCACGATTGTTTAGTTTTTGTCGGGTTGTTTGATAGCCATCAGAAGATTGAAAGGAAGAGGTCACTGAGCAAATTTTGTTTTTCTTTTATTAGTTGTGCGGTCAGCCATGTACTACATGCTATTTCATTTAGACCTGCAATGAAATTTTGGTTTCTAACTCTGTTTGGCTTCAGCTGCTTGAGTGTTGCAACTTTTTTAAGCCAGTTTGGGTTAATGATTGGATTGAGACACTGTTACTAATTAAAAATCACCGTCTTGCGTCATATGAAATGATCTCATTATCACAGTTCGTCTTTATGATAACGAGACATCATTAATAGACTTTGATGCCCTCTTTCAGTGGTTTCCTTTTGTTTTTGGATCTTAAGTCTAACTTGCTGCTCGTTCTTATGGAGTGTTTGCAAGAACATCTTTTAGTGAAAGTGATTTATTGTAACGTAAGTTTAACAATAATTGTTAATAAGTTGGCAATGTTTGCGAGCTAAAAGTTGAACGAGTATGAAGATAGTGTTTGGCGAATAATTGTAAAAGTGCTTTATTTGTGTGTAAATGACTAAATGTCACACGAAAAGGAATAAAAATCTAAATTCTAAAGGCACCCTTAGAAGCATATTCTGGTTAAATTATGTTAGGCAGCCGCGGGTAGCGTTTGATTTTGTTATATTGATATTGAGCTTGATTATTGATTAGTTTGGCTTATTATGCTAATATGTTTGCTTTGATAAACTTTGTGTGTTTTAATTTGAAATTTGGAACTTGACTTGATCATTTGAAGTGTGTTTTAATCAAATTTATAATTTTCATTACTATTTATGTTTTCTTGTTGCATTATTGGTTGCATACAGAATAAGTTCGGTTGCAGTTCTGAGTGCTGGTTTTGGAACTTTGTTGACATTTGGAAAGGAGTTGTAAATTATCAATCTTGTCGAATTTTAGATTCCTAAGTTGACTTTTTGTATATTGAGTTAATTTTAGATTCCTTACAATTCTCGCGTGATCATGATTAAATTTTTTATGTATGTGGTATCAATTCTTCTTGATACTCTCATTAAATCTTTCTGTAGTTGTTTATCAGATTATGTCTTGAGTTGGGATGAAAAGCAATACCCATTCTTTGAATTTGATTGTTTAGACTTGTGTTGGGTTTTTCTTTACTGGATTGGGGCTAGGTTCAATTGACTTGTTTTATTATGTAAAATAATAATGTGAACAAGTCTTGTATTGTTATAGACACATTCATTAAGCTTTTGAAATGTGGTAGTCCTTTTCGAAATCCCCTTTCTTTTGGCAATTGGCGAGATGGTTGTTGAATCTTGCAAAGAGTGTCTCAGGCCATAATCTGTTACTCCCTTGTACATTTGTTCTATATTTGATGATTAAGTTTTTACGAGGTAAAAGTATAAAAAGAATGTATTCTATTTGGAAAAACCTAATAGCACTGAGTTATTAGTTTTCATATTATTATAGCAAAAAATATTTTGAAGAATCATTTAAGAAATAAAGTTTATTTTAAGATTTTCGAAGAATAAAAAATAACTAAGAAACTTGGGACAGAGAGAATACTACTTTCCACATTTGGAGCTCTATCCAAGCATTTAACAGTATAACCTATTAGTCACCCTCCGAATCATAGTAACATAGTTCTCCGAATTTTGAAAAATAATTGGGTAAAACATTGATATTTTCAAATGACGTTGAAATCATATATATATCTTTCAGAAATAATAATGTGATAAAATATCCTGAACTTTTTTTTCTGTTAATAAAGTGATTTATTCCCGTTTGTTTTCATATTTTAAAAAAAAATATCATTTTAATTTATTTTCTTATTTTAAATACACTTTTATTAAATAATATAATTTCTAAGAATAATTTATTGAGAATCTTCCCACTAAATGTATAATTTTCTATAGAATTACTAAATATTTATATCGATATATTTCCGGATTAATCATGTATTATACCTATAAATTTGTCGTATAACCGAGATTTTGTCGCATTATTCTTAAATTATCCCTAATAATACCCCGATGCGAATTTAAGGGCTAACGAATTATTACACAATCCGAAATTTGTTACTATACTAGGAATAAAGCATTCAATAGTCTAAATTGAAATGATTTTGGAATTATGCAAGCACGATAACCAATGCTCAACAGAGACTAAAGAATTACCTTTGGGGAATATTACAAAAACAAGTAAACAACCCTAAGATTGAAAAAGTACCCCAAGAGGTTTAGGTTAATTAAAAAAATTCTTGAGTTTTGATTTTATGTTAAATGTAAGGGATTAATGATAAAATTTATACAAATGTAAGGGGATGTTGGTTAAGTGTAATCTATAATCAAAATTCAAGGGTTTTTTTGTCATTTTTTTAAAAAATGGTTTTTTTAATTAACCCAAATCTTAGGTGTAGTTTTTGTAATTAATCCCTATTTTTCCTTTACCAATCACAACTAAAAATTAGTTCTTTTAGATTTAATTACTTGTAATCCTGTTTTAGGATGAAGAAAAAGTATGCTATTGCCAATTTAACTCCAACACTGTGCGCAACTTCATCTTACTAAAACTAATCTTATATGCAACATTTTTTAATACATTTTTTCCTTAAAAATACACATTCTCTAATCCTTCCACCCAAAAAATGTATTTTTCAAAAAAAAATAAAATGTTCTTTTCTTTTAAAAAAGAAAGAAAGAATACCAAACAAAATCTTCTCCTTCAGCTACGTCTGTTCATCCTAACGATTTGTCTTAATTCAAGATAATGAAAAAGCAAATTGTGGTCAATATGTGTGCTAACTGCTAAGAACGGTGTGTTACATTTCCATTATAGGATGTCAACTTGCAAACTTAAAAAGAGTACGTGTTCTACATTTCATCATGTAAGAATTTTCAGTCCCAAGTTCCAAGAAATCTGGCGACAAAAGGTCAAAGTTGTCGAAAGATTTGTGCTACTAATAGTTTTATTTAATACTGGGAATATTTAATTTTCTTTCTTCATGACTTTGTCCACCCTTCAAGTCACCAAGATCGACCTTTTTTTTTTTTTTTTTTTTGATGGGAACCAAGATCGACCTTGAAATGCTCATTAAAGACAAAAACGAATCAGCACTCCACTTGCTTTTTTTAGGGTAAATTGGATGCCTATGAATATAATGATTTTCTTTGGAGTTTTTATTACTGCAAAACGTTAGGAAATTACGGACCGAAACAACCTATGACAATAATGATGTGAGAAAATAAAGTTAAAATAAACACGAATATTTATACGTGGAAAACCCCCAAATAAATTTGTGGTAATGGTCAAGTGTAGGAGTAATTTACTATAAAAATAGAGATTACATATATTCTCTCTAAATACAAGGAAAGAACAATATAACACTCCTCTTGAAATATGATACTCTTTTAACTGAGAAAATAATTAAAGACAAGACTAAATGAGATAGATTGCTTGGTGTGTTTTTCCTTCTCCCCAATCAACCTATTTATAGGCAAGTTTGTTCATTGGCATTAACCCTTCATTAACAAAGTCTAGCAAACAATTTCCTCACAAAATTTGCCTATATTTGTTGACAAATTATTCACCTACCAAACCCACAAAAATGACTTTACCTTTACATTCTCCCACTTAAAATCACTTTTATAACATTTTCATCATTCTCGCATACACTTATCACTCATATCGCTTTACGCCTCTACTAGGCCACACGAGGATCTACACCATTCGAACTTGCCAGTGTTGATTGATTTGGTCATGTAATCACAGTTTTCATTGGTATGAATATTTTGCATATCCACCCTTCCGCTTTTTCATTATTTCTAACAAATTGATATTGAACTCCTATGTGCTTTGTTCTTCAATGTAAGGTTCGATTTATTGCAATATGCAAGGCACTCTCGACTCTCGCTGCATCGTAACAATTTTTTCTTGTTTGTGTCCGAGCTCCTCCAATAACTTTGAATCCAAACCGCTTCCTTGCAAGCTTGTAGTTGCCATGTATTCTCGTCGCTTATGATGAGCTACAAATGCCACGTTTTGAAACCTAGCTTACAACGGCTCCTCCCCGCAAGTGTAAACACATAACCCGTAAGATTTTTTTTATGAAGATCACCCGAAAAATCAATCAACATAATCTCGATAGTAAAATCCAATCCTCCATAACATAATGCATCATCGTGAGGTTCTCCTACGATGTATCTCGAAAACTCTCTTCATTATATCCCAATACTTATACCCGGATTTGCCATGTATCGACTAATCGCTTCATTGCTTGCACAACGCCTACTTTGTACATATCATAAAGCAAACATTAAACTCCACACTCTTTCGATGCATACGGCACTCGAGACATCTCATTCCTATCTACTTCATTGCTAGACACATACTTGAGGATAACTTGAAGTTTAAAGGATTAGGGTAGAAACTAGCTTACAATCTCGATATCGTCGTCCCAATTAAAGTAGTTCTTCCGAGAAAGCCAAATCTTCCCTATTATTTCCGTCTGGTGAATCCGCATCCCTAGAATCTTGTTTGCTGGTCCCAAGTCCTTCATGTCAAACTCCTAGCCAATGGTGCCTTAATTTCTTGGATCTGATCTTTGCTGGGGCATGTCACCAACATATCATCCACACA